>MU394014.1:7783-467136 GCA_022578575.1 Hypoxylon sp. FL0543 | reverse complement strand
ATAATAATAATAATAATAATAATAATAATAATAATAATAATAATAATAATAATAATAATAATAATAATAATAATAATAATAATAATAATAATAAAGTTAAATAAGCTAAAGTTGTTTTTAAAACCTTTTTTAAAAATTTTTTAAACATATTAAAACTTAATTATATATTAAATAATATTAAAAAAACTTTTTAAAAATAAGTAAAAGGTTTATAAAATTTTTCATTTATTTAAATAATTAATTAAAAATAATAAGTAGTAATAATTAGTAAATAATAGTTAATAAATGATTTAAATAAATAATATTTTAATTTTAACGTTAAAACTTAATACTTATATATTAAATAATTGTTAAAAAACTTAGAAATAAATAATTAACTTATAAAACATTTTATTAATTTTAATAATTAATTAAAAGCATTATTATTTATATTATTTATGTAAGGCCTTAGCCTTGTTAAAGCCTTACTAAAGCTAGGTTAAAAAAGGTAAAAATAAAATGAAAAAATGCACTTAAAGATGCATTTTTAAATGCATTGCGATAAGTATTTTTAATTATTTATAGCTGTAAGTAATTAAAAAGATTAAAATAATAATTATTATTATTAATCTTATATTGATTATCCTTATTGTTTATTCTAAAAGGCAGGGTATATAGAGCTGTTGTTTGGTAAATGTTTAGGTAGGAATTATGATTTAAAGAAAACTTATACTGCTTTAATAGTATTTTGTTTATGTTATATAATTATATTATTTATAGCTTTTTATTTATAAGAGCTTACCCTTTTAATAAAAATAAGTAAAAAAGAAAAGAAAATTAGTGTATTATATTAGTATGAATAGGCCCTTTTTCTTTATAGGTTTTAAGGCTTATTATTCTTTTTATAGTGTTATAATGGTTTGTTTTTTATTTGTTGGTGTAATAATAGCTATTCTTAGTAATAGTTTTAATATTTTTGTTTAGTATTAGTTTTAATGTTTATTAATAATATGTTTAAAATGTATTTTTTAAAGTGTTATTTAAGGCCTTTGCTATTAATATTTATTTGTTATTGCTATAAATTTTAGTAAATTAATAATTTCTTTTGTATAACCTTTTTAACCTTTTTTTATAACTATTTTATAACCTTATTATTATTACTATATTTAATATTAAATATGTTGTATTTCCTTATGCGGAGTTATACTTTATTAATGTTTTATGTATAGCTTACTTTTAGTATGTTATTAATAAATATAATGTAAAAAATAAGCTTTTAATTAAGTTTTTTTATTGTTTTATTTTATTTAATGTAATTATTTATAAGCTTTATAAGGGTTATAAGATAATTTATTATATTGTAAGTAATTTAGTTGCTTTTTGCTACCTTTTTATTTTTATTAATTTAATTCTTCCTAGGTTACCTTTAGGATATATAGTAATTTTTTTGCCTTGTTTATTTTTCTTAATTAAATTGTGTCTTTTTTTGCTAATATTAATTTTGTAAATAATAAGCCATTTTTTATAAATATTTATTAATTCCTAAAGGAATTAAAAGTAAAAATAATTAGTGTGGTGGATTGTTTATGTTTTAGCTTTAAAGTAGTAAAAGGGTAATATTGCTTTTTTTTTTATCTTTTCTTTGCTATTAAAGCTGTGAACTTTATTATTTATATTGTTTAAGTATAATGGTAGTGGAACTATTTATAGGTTTAGTATTTTTAGGATATTTATCTTAATATAAGTGCTTTATTTATTTTTAATAGCTTTTTATTAATATTTTATAAACTTTTAAAAGGTGGTAATTTTTTATGGAGGTATGGTATTATTGTTTTTTGTTTAATAATATTAAGTTTAATTATTAAATGGTTATTAAGGCTGCTTATAAGGCGAAAATAAAGTAAGCTATTATAGCTTATTTAGGCTATTAAAAGGGGATTATTTTTATAGCTAATTTTTCTTTCCTTTTAAGTAATAAGCTATAAATAAGGCTATATTATTTTAATAATGTTATGTTATTTTATTTATAGTTATATTATATTATATTATATTTATTTAATAGGTGTTTTATTTCTTTTTTTAAGTATTTATATTTAGGCTTTTTATATTGCTTTATCCTTTTTAAGCTATATAGCTTTTATTATTTTATTTTTATTTATTTAGCCTTTTTAATTGTTTTATTATTATTTTATTATTAGTTTATTAATATATTAGTTTATTATAGGTTATATCTTTTTATTATAAGTTAATCCTTATTATTTAAGGATTTTTTATATAATTTATTTAAAAAACTATTATAAAAATTTTAGTGCTTTTTTTAGTAATAAGCTTAGTTTTAATTATATTTTTCTTTATTTATTAGTTTTTATATATTCTTTATATATTTGTTATAAAAAGTTATATAATTTTATAAATATTAAGAGCTAGTGATGATGGTAATATAAATTCAACTATATAGATATGGGGTTATTATATAGCATGCCTTAAATATTAGGTATATAATTCTTTATTTTATTAAGAGTATAAGCTTTACCTACACCTTTATAACCTTAGATATATAATATTGCATAAGGGATTATATGTTATTTGCCTATATGCCCTTTTACTTAATAAGGTTATTTATAATCCTTCAATCTTAATAGCTTTATAAACTCCTTATAGCTTAATTTTTCTAAGGGTTTAGTTAACCTATTAATAAGATTAAAGGTATTAGATATATATCTTACTTATATATTATTATCTATAACCTTTTATTATTAGGGTTGTGATTTAGTTAGTTTTAGTTAGTTCGAGGGCTGACTAAAACTAACTAACTAAGCCTTAGTTTTCTTACGTAATTAGTTAGTTTTTAGTTAGTCCGGATTACGTAATTAGTTAGTTAGTTCGGGCCTTAACTAAAACTAACTAAGCTTAGTTAGTTAGTAACTAAGAAAAAACTAAAAACTAACCTCACTTTTTTTAAAATTTATAACTTTTTAAATAAAAAATTTTAAAATTATATAGGCTTATAATTAATAAATTTAAAGGTTTTAATTATATAGAACAGGTTTTACTTTATTTATATCTATTTTATTTAATTAGTTATAAATTCTTTTAATTTGAGTGACTTTTTCTACAGGGTAGCTTAAGTTCAAGAAATTTTTTTTTCCAACTCTTATAAAAATAGTAAAGATTTAAAAATTGATATTTAATTAAATAAAATAGATATAAATAATCTAAAACCGGTTTTAAATAATTAAAACCTTTAAATTTATTGTTTATAGCTTTGTTTAATTTTAAGGATTTTATTTTAATTTAAAAATTAAGTGGGGTTAGTTTTTAGTTTTTTCTTAGTTACTAACTAACTAACTAAGCCATTAGTTAGTTAGTTCGAAGCCTGACTAAAACTAAGCTTAGTTAGTTCGAGCCTTAACTAAAACTAAAAAAAAACTAACTAACTAATCACGTGATTTAGTTAGTTAGTTAGTTACTAAAAAAAACTAAAAACTAAAGGACTAAATCACAACCCTGTTTATTATATATAATAATAGTTTTTTTATATATATTATTTCTATTTATTTATAGTAGTTTTTTTAGTTTATTTAATAATAGCTATATTATTATTTAATAAGGTTATTAGCTTTTTAAGCATAAGGTTTAACTTTTTAAGAAAATTATAAATTTATATAGCGTTTATTACTATAAATATTAATATTATATATTTAGTTTTTATAAAGCTTTAGGCTATTATATTTTATAATTTAGCTAATTATATAATTAATACATTAATAAGATAAAAGATATATCTTATAATTAACTTTATAATAATAAAATTATTAGTATAGCTTATATCTATTACTTTAAAGAGCTTAAGTAAGTTATATTTTAAATAGGGATATTTATTAGTAAGCTTTTTATATTATATTAATTACTTTATGGTTACTTTTAGGTAGTATATTATATATTTAATATCTATTTAGTAATTTTTAATAAGATTATTTATAAACTATGTTTAAGTTAATGTTATAAAGCTAATATTTAGCTATATAATATATAATAAGAAAATTAATTTTTTAATAAGCAATATATACTTTATAATTTCATAAGTTATAGCTTTATTATCCTTAGTATATAGTTATGTTATTTTTAGCTTTTTAAGGTTATATAATATAATAATCTTTTTACTTTTAATAAAATTAAGGCTTTTTATTATTTTTTATATATATTATTCTTAATTTAGGTATATATTCCTTATAGGTATAGGCTTAATAATATATACTTTTAAAAACTAATTAGTATTATTTAAATTAGTAATAACTATATCTTTTTTAATACTTTTTATAAAAGCCTATAATTTTTTAATGCTTTAATTAAATATTAAGAAATTATCTATATATAATATTATAATATTGCTTATATTTTTTATTAAGATACATTATGTTATTAGATTTTAGGTATATAAAACTATACTTTTTTAGTAAGATATAAGCCTTTTTTTGCTAAGCTATCCTTAATTGCTTTAACTTGTATAGTATATATTATAGCTTAATAATTTTGTTTTTATTATATAAATAGCATATATATTTCTTTAGGTAAATCTAGAAATATTTTTTTAGTATAAAGAATTACTTTATAAAGATTTTTTCTTTTAGATCTTTATTAAGATATATAGCAATAAAATTAATTTAAAAGATATTTTACTTTAATATTATGGCAAGCGTTATTAATATTTGCTATAAAATAACTCTTGCTATAGTAACTATAGTTTTATTATAGTTTAATCTCTTGCATTAGGTAAATCCTTTTATTATAATTTTATTTTTATACTTTTTAAGTTTATTATTAGATAAATACTTCTTTTTTAATACTTATTTTATGTTAATAAGGTGGCTATAGGTAGCCTTAAACTTGTTTATAAATTTAAATATTCTATGTTTTAAGGTCTTTTATATTTTATTATTAATGGCTTTTAGCTAATATTTATATTTAAAGCTGGCTAAGGCTTTCTTTAGTATAGGTGATTCATTTATATTTATTTTATATAGGTAATATTTGTTGGTAAGGTGGAAGATATAATTTAAGTTTTAAAGTTTTTTCTTTACTTTAGCTGTTTATAATTTGCTAAGCAGCCTGCTTATTATACTTATGTAAAATGCACCCTTTAACTTTATGCCTTTTTAGGTAATAAACATTAATATATTATATATTTTATTAAAGTTATTTAAAGCTTTATATATGTGAAGGGTTTGAACCAGGTAACATATAAGGGTTAAATGAGTGTATTAAGATAAAACTAAAGCTTAAAGAGAGAAGAGAGAGAGGAGAGCCTCCTTTAGAGAAAGAGCTTCTCCTATATTAACCTAAGCTATTTAATCTCTTTAATTGCTTGCAGCTGCAAGCAATCAAAGATACTTATCGCGATGCATTTAGAAATGCATCTCTAGGTGCATTTCCTTATTTAATCTTTAACCTAGAGGGCCCTAGCGGGGCTAGGGCCTTACAATATATATAAATCTTTAGTTTTTTCTTTTTAGGATAGCCTTATTTTCTAGGCTTATTTTCTTTTTTATCTTTAGTAAAGTTTTTTTAATAATATTATTATCTTTATTTTATATATTAACTTTTTTTTTGTTTTTTTATATTATAAATGTTTTTATATATACTTTAGTAATAATTATATAATATTTTATGTATTAAAAGCATTATTTATATCTTTTATAAACTTTTAAAAGATAATATAAGGCGTTTATAAATATTACCTTTTATTTATTAGCTAAATAAAAAAGTTATAGGTATTAATATAGCCTAAGAATAAGGCTTTAGCTTTATAAGCCTTTAATTTTTTAAACTTAATCTTATATACTTCTTTAATTAAAATATTATACTAACTACCTAGTATATATAGGTATATATTATTTAGCTTATGGTTTTTTTTTAGTTTAAGGTTATTTTAATAGCTTTTATATAATATTATTTCCTTAATAACAAAAATGCCTATCCGGTTAATTGTATTTAATATGCCTTTTAAAATATTGTTTCAGAAATATAAGGGGATTTTTATGCCTATTTATATAGCTTAACTTTTAGTTTTAAGGAGTTAAATCTCTTTTTTAAGTATTCTATTTTAATATTAGTTATGTGGAATGGATATAATTAGCTTTATATTTTTCTTTTTGTAATATATTTTTATCTTATTTATCTTAAACTTATAGCTTTTATTTAGTTAAAGAACCTTTAGTTATTTTTAAAAGCTATTAGGTTAGCTTAGTAAGGTTTTATATATTTTATAAATATAAGTTATATATGTAATTAAAGCATTTAAAGCTTTATTTTTTAACTTATAGCTTTAAAACTTATAATATTTATTATTATTATTAATTATTAAGCTAAAATAATAATAATTCTTTATTAATATAGGTTTTATCTTTTTAAGATTATATTAGGTTATTTTTTCTATATATTACCTATATTTTTAAGGATTTTTTAAGGAAATCTTCTTAATCTTTATATAATTATATATAAAATAAAATAAATTAATTATAAATAACATATTTAAATTAATATTTATAGTTTTTTATATAGTTTATTTTAATCTTTTAATACTAGAATAATAAAATTACTAGTATTAAAAAATTAACTTATTTTTTAGCTTTTTTTATTAATCTTTTAAATAATATAATAAATAACTTAATTAATATTAACTTAGTTTTTATAACTTTATATGGTATTATTCTTAGTATATATTCTTATTATAATATAAGCTTTATATAAAGCTTAAACCTTTTATATTATTATAAAAAGAATCTTTACCTTTAAATATTAAGTATGGTTAGTATAAAACTATTAAGCTTATATATCTTATTATTTTTAAAATATCCTTTAGAATAATAAAATATCTTTCCTAAGAAAATCTTTAAAGGAAAAATTTTAATATATAAATAATATATTAAAATAATTTAATTATATTATTTATTTATACTATTAAGCTTAAATTTTATTATATTATTAAAACCCTAATAGGTTTATTATTAGTATTAATAATATGGTTTTTTAAAAGCTTAACTATTATACCTTTAATAAAGTTATTTATATTATTAATAATATATATATTAGCCTTAATATTTATTAAAAGTAATTCTTAGAATATATTTTCCTTAGCTAAGTTATATATATTAGTTATAATTTTATTATTTTATAATTAAATAGGTTAAAAGTGAATAAACATAATATAAAATAACTTTTATAGCTTTTATATTATTTATAATAATATATAGCTTAGGTTAGCTTTAGTTTGTTTTGTTTTATAGTATTAAATAAGCTAGGTGACTTGGCATAGTGGTTTAACGCTTGGTTCGCTTCTGCCGTAATGGCTTTTCACCGGCAGGGAGGGGGTTTAAATCTTTTAGTTATTATAAATTTTATTTCCTAATAAAATCAAACCTTAATACTTAATAGTAAAAAAGAAACACTATTGTTATGTTATTAGCCTAGATTTGTAATAAAGGCTAAGCATTTTAAAGCTATATAGCTAAGAAGTTACTAAAGGTGCTAGCGCTAGCCTAAAAAAGCTAAGGAATAAACTAATTGTATAAAGCTAATAGGTAAGGGACCTTATTTATCTTAAAAAACCTAAGCTAATAATATAAAGGGTATGCTTTTACCTTATATTTACCCTTCCTTAAATAACCTATAACTAACATGTAAGCAAAACTACTAAATAAGCAAAAAAAACCAATATCACAAATAAGAATAAAAGCATAATTAAGATACGCTTCACTATTAACCTATTATTAAATTATAACCAAAACGCCTTTTAGTTAGCAGCTCTAAATGCTATATAATAAGGTATAAAAAAACACGCTTAAAGGCAAAAAAAGGTAAAAATAAAGATAAAGAAAACAATTAAGCACCCTATAGAAGGGGTTTTTTAGGCTAAAGGGCCTTTTCCCCTGCTTAGGAACAAGTGTTTAAATATAAACCTTAAATACAGCTATTAACATTTAGTGAAACACTACTAAATTATAAATAAAACACTATTAAATAAAAAATATAATAGAAAAGTTACCCTATAACAGCTCCATACATCTTGCTTGTAATTAAAGATAAGGAAATAAGTACTCGGCATATAAATAATAATAATAATATTAAATAAGCTATTTTAAGTTAATATTATCTATTTTTGTTATATATATTTTTTTCTTTATTATATATTTTAATAATCTTAGTAATAGTATTAAAGTATAGCTAGTATTTTAGCTTTAAGCGATATAATTAATTAAGGTTTTTAATTATAAACTAAAACTTTTTTTATTAAATGGGTAATTCTTTTAGGTATATTTATATTTTTATACTTATAATAAAGGGGTTTTTTCTTAAGATCTTAGCTAAGTAGTTTTTTAAACTTTTTAGATTTTTTATTATTATTTTGTTTACTTTTCCTTTCATATTATAGGTTATATAATAATATATTTATATTCTAATAGTTATTATATAATTTATTAATTTTATCCCTAAATTTGCTTATAAAGTTATTTATAAATTTAATAATAATATATTTTTATATTCTTAATATCTTTTAGGAAACCTTTATTTAATTTTTTATTTTATTTTTATAGCTAAATAAAAATATTATAATTTATTATTTTTTATTTAATTTTATTCTAGATTTATAAACTTTTTATATAATAAGTTATTATAATAAGCTATATTTAATAGAATCCTTTTCATTATATTTATATATAAATAGGATGTTTTATAAGTTTTATTAATAAGCTTTACCTATTAAGGTATAAATTTTATTAAAAAGCTTTAATATTTTAGTTTTTTCCCTTAATTTATTAATAAGGTTTAATAAGGCTTATTAATATATATGTATAATTACCTTAGTAATCTTTAGTTTATTAAGCTTAGTAAGCTTTTTTTTTCTTATAGCTTATTTTTTTAAGAAATAGCATAAAGGCTTTATAATATATTTACTAATTATTTTAATCCTTTAAATAATTCTCCTTATTAAAACTAAAATTAAAATGCTTTTAGGTAAGTTTATATTTAGTTTTAGACTTTTTTTTTCTTTATTTTTTAGCTTATTTTTTAAGGATTTTTACTTTTTATGCTAGTAATAATATAAAGAATTAAAATCTAAATTGTTAAAATTGTTAAGGTTTAAATCTTTAAGTCTGCTTTTATAGCCTTTGCGGCTACCTTAACCACTAAAGCTATTAGAACTAATTAATTATAAGTTGTTATTATTAAACGAGTTATTTAAGTTATAAGATAAATTAGGGTTGTTTGCTTTGCCTGTTATGGCAGAAACCTTATTATCCTTACCCTTAATTAACTTAGGTTTATTAGTTTTAAGAAATAGCAATAACTTAGCACCTTTAATTAACTTTAGCTTAGTTTTAAAAAGTAATAATAATGGTGTAACATTTCTAAATACCTAAGGTTTATCTATGTTAAAAAATAATAATAGTTTAAAATATTATATTATAATATTACAGCATAAAATGCTTAATAAACCCACTTTAAATAAACTTATATTTATATTTTTTTCTTCGCTAAATGATATTTTACTAAATAATATTAACATTTAAACCAATAATAAATTACCCTAAATAAATTAACTTTAAATTATAATTATAGGCATGGCTTAAAGCAATAATAAATTAATAAGTTTTAATATAATTAATTAGCTTTACAAAATATTACTACTAATATTAAGTTCGTTAAAATATACTAATACTTAATTAAATATCTTATTTATTTAATCCTTACATTTTTATATTAACTAATCTCTTTAAGCCTTACATTTTATTACTACCTTTTACTAATTCATTAACAAATTACATAATATTATTATATTTAAGTTTATACCCTTAACCTTTAACTAATTTATTAATAATACTTTATTATTTTTAATAAATTATTTAAGGACCTTTAATAATAAAAACTTAGCTATTTTTTCTAGTATATAATTCTTTACTTTAAGTTTTTATAATAACTTAATCTATTTTATTATAAATTAATTTATTTTTTCTTTTTACTTTTTTATAAAATACTATAAGTTTTTAATAATAATTTTTTACTATTCCTCCAACATAATTATTCCCTAATTAATTACTACCTTATTATATAAGGTTTAATATCCTTATTTTAAATATAATACTTTATTAAAAAAATATTAATATTAATTAAGCAAAAGCTTAATTATTCTTTCAAAAATGTAAGTTATAATATAAAGGTATTACCATAAAAGCTAATAACAACAATAATATAAATTTAACTATATAAATATAAGGTTATTATATAATATATCTTAAATATTAGGCATATAATTCCTTATTTTATTAAGAATATAAGCTTTACCTATACCTTTATAACCTTAAATATATAATATTATATAAAGGATTATATACCATTCACCTATATATATTTTATTATCTTTATAAATACCTTTTATTTATAAATCTTTTGTAATAATATTTTATACCTATATATTAGCAATAATATATATATATAATGCTATTTTTATATTTATAATTAATTATTTAGCTTAAGTTTTAAATAAATTAATAAGCTTTTTAGCTTATTAATTTGATTTAAAAGTTTTTTCCTCATTATTAATTAATAATTAAATGGTTTTTTAAAGGTTCGATTAAAATAATTAAGGTTAATATAAAAAAGCTTTTTTTAAAAAAAGGGTTTTTTAAGCTTTAGTTTTATATTAATATATATTTATTTAACTATTATATATTACTTAATTTAACCTTTTTATAACTAATTTTTACTATTAAGCTTTATTTATATACTTAATATAAAGCTAAAAGTTTAACTTATTATATTAATAGCTTTTTTTTTATTAATAGCTTTTTTTTATTAATAGCTTTTTTTATATTAATAGCTTTTTTATATTACCTTTTTACATTTATTAAAACTTTTTTATAACGTAATTATTTATTTAATTAATTTTATAAAATTATTAGCTTTTTAATAATAAATTAACTTATAAGCGCTTTTAAATAATTTAAGTTATAAGTTTATATAACATTTTAATTTAATAAAATTTATAGTTAAAAGTAATTATTTTAGCTTATAATTAAGTGTTAAAATTAAAGGTTATATAACTTTTTTTATTAAAACTACTTTAAACCTTTATTTTTAATAACTAATTAAATTAAATTTAAGAAACCTATAAACTTATAACTTATATTATTTAAAAGCTTTTAAAACAGTAATTTTTTAAATATAACTTATTATTTTAATAATCTAAATTAAATTACTTTTTACATTATAAAAAAGGTTTTAATAAATATTAAAAAATAATATAATTAACTTATTAAACTTTTAGCTTTATATTAACTATATAAATAAAGCTTAATAATAATAATAAATAATATAAATAATAATGTTTTTAATTAAAAGTAATAATAAATAATAAATAATATAATAATTAATTATAATAAATGCTTATTACTTTATAAGTAAATAACATAATATATATATAAATACTTTTAAAATAGTTATTAACTTTTTTTAATTTAATTTTATTATTAGCTATAATTATTTAACTTATTTTAATTAATTATAAATGTATTAAATATATTAACGCGTTAATATTATTAAAATTATTAATTTTATTATTTTTTAAGAAAAAATCTTACTAAGTTACCTTAAACTAAAGTTTTAAAAATCTTTTTAACCGGTAAAGCAGGGGTCTGATTGGTCAAAAAGTGGTGTGGCTTAAAAGGTACATTTTCGAAACCTTTAGTCTAAGCTTGCTGAGATAAATCTAGCCTAAGGCCTCACACCGTTGTTAAGCTCCAGAACGACAAAAGACATTGTGTAATCTCCCTACTGCTTGGATAGGGGAACCCATGCCCTCCTGGTAAGTACTCAATCTGTAAGTGACTAGGTGGTAATAACTTTAAGATGTCTTCAGTGGTTTCTTCTCCAACCACAACATCGTCGTTTCGGCCAAAGAATACAAGCAGCTTGGATTCATGTAGAGGGGTATCAATTCGTGTTCGGCCAGCAATGATATCGCAAACTTTCCTCCATAAATCCCCTGTTCTCTGTAGCGGGCCATATCGGACTGTGTCCTGGAACGAATGTATGTGGCCTCGATGATGATCGAACTGCCACTGGAGAATTCCCTCCATGTCAAAGTCCCTCTGCACACGAGAAGGGCCCCTTCCCCTTTCAGAAGAACCAAGGTAAACTCCTTCAAGACTTTCTGGGGAAACCACTGGATGCTGATCAAGTTGGACGCCTGACGTCGGGCCTGAAGGAGCCACACCAAGGATTTGGCGGACCTTTTCCCGAACAGATTCCTGTGATGGTGCAACATCAGGCTGATGTATGAATAGATCCTCATAGTCTTTCGGTAGTTTGCGGATAAGACCTGCTGGAGCGAGAAGCACCATCGATCGAATCGATGCAGGAAAAGCACCCGCAAATGCCAAGGAAATAGGAGCGCCCAGGGAAAACGCCACGATGGAGAATTTGTTCTCGTTTCCTATCCAAGAAAGCGACGACGACGTGAGGGCCATCAGTATCTGTGTTGCGAATAGGCGAACATCGTGTCTACAATCGAGTGGCGTGTCACTATATCCTCGCCCCCAGAGATCTAGTAACGAGTGGACAGGTCAATTTCAACTGATCTTTATTGTCTGTGTGTACATGGCCGTGGTTTCCACTTCGTTCTTACCAAAAAGCATAACTCGGTGTCCTGCGTCCACCAGTCCTTGGGCAATCTTTGAGAAGATCAAGCATGGAGTGGCATCTCCGTGGACGAACAAGACCTTGGACCCATCTTCTGGTCCCCATTCATAGACCCGCATAGCGCCGTAGAACGTTTCTACATTGCGAGCGCCTGGAAGGGCGTTGGGCGGGTACGCCATCTTGGCGGCCTCTTCGGCCGGGATGAAGGGTATCAATGTCGCCAGGGGAGATTGGATCCTATTGAATAGAGCCATTATGCGAGTATATCCGTTCCAGGCAAGCCAGTTCTTCGATGGCAAGGTGAGTAAGAGTGAAGCTTCGTTCAGTCCCTAACGCAAGGGGCCACCGGGGCTGGCGGAACAGCCAATCGGCCAGTTATATATAAACCATGAAAACCATCCATGTGTGGGTCGTAGTAAGCTAGATGCATGAGATGTGTGTACCAACACTTACATGTGGCTCTAACGGTAACTCGCCTGGATTCTGTTGGTTACGTGGCTTATATTATGACATTATGATCGCGTGCGCTCATCCCACTCACTTAGCACCAGATCGAAGGTGTCAGCATAATAACTGGAGCAAGCCTATGAGGTCTGGTACGGCCGGCTTAGATAAATAAAAGGGGCCATGCCTAACCAAACAACTGGTCATTAGCTTCAGAAAAAGTCGCGCGCTTTTGCTTGGGGTGAAAATCCCCGCATTTCCCCCCTTCTTTTCTTTTTGAAAGCGGGCTTGGTATATATACACATAAAAACCCCGATTTTTAGCACCGGCGGGGATAGCTCAGTTGGGAGAGCGTCAGACTGAAGACCAACTTCATTCTTGAAATCTGAAGGTCGTGCGTTCGATCCGCACTCACCGCAACAATTTCACCTTTTTATCTCTCTTTCTCTTTCGGCTCCACCTGATGCAAGATCAAATATATCTCTATGTAGTAGAAATATGTTCTCATGTCGGCGGGGATAGCTCAGCTGGGAGAGCGTCGTAAGTAGTGGTCTTCCTTAGCCCTTTAGAGATTCAGTCACTAATACCTCAATAGAGACTGAAGATGAACTTCAATCTTGAAATCTGAAGGTCGTGTGTTCGATCCACACTCACCGCATAGATCACTTTTTGTTCCTCCTATCAAATCAGATGTTCTCATATAATCTGAAGTCGATACCAGAATGACGGTTTGACGACATCCCTCACAACACATACGCCCTCGATAGATCAGCAATGCAGCCATGTCAACCCTTTGGCTGGTAATGGCTGGTGATGCGGTTCCCGGCCTATTAAGTATGCCATAAGGACAACTTAACAATAACGATGTCAGTTCAATTGATAAGTTGGGCGCAATCGAGAGTAAACATACCACCGGCGACTGCAATAATACCGAATCAAACTGCTCGGAGATCTAAATCTCATGCTGTTATTGATCATCAACAAAGTAAAGTCTGTAGTGAGAACTGAAGTGCAGAAGGGTATCCTCCCCTCCGAATCCAAGGTATGTAATGTCCGCCTTGAACTTGCCCCCCCACCCCCTTGACACCGCATGCATCGCATAGTGCCGCTGGCCAGTCTCACAACGGGAGGCCCAGCGGCCCCCAAACATTCTGGTTGTGAGTTTTCATCGTACTTGACATGTAGTAGACTTACCTCAATATCTGGAACCGACCTTTGCAGATGGAACTCACTTCTGAGGGCCAGTTATTCTGGATTCTTTTCATGGCCCCGTCGGGTGCAGCATCTAGTCGCAGGGTCATTCAAATTCCAGGTCTAGCAACATGGGTTATAGAGGGTAACTAACCCCCATACCAATGTGCTTTCTGGTTGTTGGTCTACCTTGAACTAGACCCGGCGAACCAAAATATTCAGTGCCCAAATTTTTTTTTTTTTTTTTTTTTTTTTTTTTTTTTTTTTTTTTTTTTTTTTTTTGGCGTTGGTCTGGGCAAGCGAAAAACCGGACTTGTTCTTGTCTGAAAACCAACGCAGTGGCAGGCACAATTACTCTCATTACGGAACGAACTGAAGGGCGTACTTATTGAATTTTCTTTCCTGTGACCTTCAAGCTTCACCAGTTGACAGTCTCACTGTTTACTAGTAGTCGAACTACCCCTTATATTGCTGACATGTGTGCCTCGCCTCAAGCTAAGTAAATAGACTTACATCTAGTATAGCTGTCATAACCATTGGCTACTTACTTGACTAGTGCATGGTGGCTTTCGGGAAGCGTCTGGCAATAACTTGAGAAGTAATTCATCGTCTAGGTTATATTTGACCTATTGGCGGGCCGGTGATATTACTTTAATAGTATAAATTCATCTCAACTTAATGCTCCTGAGAGCCCAATAGGGCCTCAATGAGATGGGAAGATACCGCGATGTAGAAGTAAGTGGGGTTTAGTTGATATGAAAAAAAGGGCAACCTGAACAAGCCGACTCCGAGAATGCACGCACCAAGTGACCGTGATACGATCCTTCTGGGGATTTATCTCTGTAACCAAGAGAGTGTGATTGCTCCTTTGATAGCACCGACGAACCAGAGACTTGGCTGCACAGCACCTGTGGCTTTGGATATCCATCCACCACATATGGCGCCCAGCAGGGTGAGTACAAAAGCCAGAGCTCTGCGATTACGTTTTAAATTTTCCCTGACCGGATCAAGAATATGTTCGTCGCTGACCAAGTCACACAGTAGACTCGTGATAACCACCGTAGGCACTTCGCTGATACCCAACCCACGACTATTCACGATCTGGCCTGCAGCCTGGAAACTGAGTAGCGCCACCGGTGCAAGTTCAACGAAATCCACATCCGCCGGGTCTCTCTGTGAGGGATATGTACCGTCGACGATGCCCACCTGTATGATCGTAGCCGCGACAACTACACAGACTGTTTGCAGAAGAAAAGACAGCAGGAGAGTTCTTCGCAGGCGCCCGCCACCGATGAGTTTGTGCATTCGAGAGAACGCTAGGCATCCTATGGTGAAACAACCTATCGAACAAAGGGAACGGGCCCATCCGAAAGGCTTGTTATTCTGCCCAGACGCTCCGAGCGCAACGAAGACGGTGTTTCCTGGGGGGCTTTAGAATCGCGACCAAGATTAGAGCTATGTCACGAAGGCGTCACGGCCTACCAGTTTGCATAGAGACGAAGGTTCCGTAGGCTAGAGTGTCACATGTTAGCAACAAAACTGCTACACGTTGTAACGGCATATTTCCTCTCACCATTGTATAAAGTTCCGTCAGTGAGGCCAGTTGCGAAGCAGCAGGCAAGTAAAGGTATAGACCCGAAGCCGGGATTAACCTCCTGAGAAAGACGCCTCAGAATGCCAGGGGCAGAAGGACCTAGCTGGGGCGCTTCTGGGTTGAATGTCGTGTCAAGTTCGAGCTTCTCCTCGTCCGGCATTGTGAGCTGTGTTGTTTTAAGGGTACGGTAGGTTTGCCCGTTGATGGTAGGCAGACATTATGATCAATATTGGAGAAGTATGATATGGATGTTGAATGTAAACCCAAGGGACCAAATTGAGGTTCATAGACGGCGACCAAGCTGGGTAGTTCAGCAGGTCTCAAATGACTGCATGAAAGTCAGCCCCTGTTCCGTGCGCGATTGAGAAAGGAGACACTTGGTTGTTCTTGGCTCACCACTAATGCATATGCAGAAAAGCTTCGGATATCCCTAAATCCCTCATTCTTGCATGCAGCGTCCCAAGGGGTCCTCCAATGTGGACCACGAACTCGAGAATGGTTCCCCGATGTTGAGCAACCCCGGAGTTATGGCGATATAACGGTGGGCAGATGGGAAGAACATGACGTGCACCAGTCACCTGGGGCCTGATGGACGTGACGACAAACAAGGAATTTGCGTCAACATTGCAGAATCTTACAGGAATTCTGAGCAGACCTCACTGTAAGAATAGCACGGTGGACATCTAGACGGGTGAGTGCAATCTCGTTGCGAATGCATTCCTACAGCGCCATCAGAACTTATATCTAGGTACGCCAATGTAGCTAATGCAAAGGGAACCCTGTCCCGGGCCAGTGCCGAGACCTTGGGGATCACCAATCCGACTAACGGCCTTCGTCTCGGGGCCGCTACTGAGGGCTCGTGCTTGGCGGCAGCAATTTGCTCCTTTGTGCCAGCTGAGTCCGACGGCGTTTAGCTCCAGGGGGCAAACCGGACAGGGCAATTAGGCCCTTGCCCAATAGCGTTCGTGTCTTGAAAATATGTTGAGGATGCATGTGTTCTGTTGTCAGATGACAGGCCGTGGCGGCCAAGCAGGACAGCACCCTCTATCATACTACCCAGCTCGAATGATCGTCAATATGATTGGGTAGCCTAAAGTGGCTCGGTCGAAAGGGTAGACCAGGTGAGCTATCAACGGGTATCCTATCGATGCCGTCTTCATCTCGTTACAGGATACCGAAAGTATACATCGACCGTGCAGGAGGCCCGGGGAGGCTTTGTGGCTTAACGCGTACTCGAGAGGATGCGCACAGAAGGCCCGATGAAGATTATGACCGATCGATTCTCCTGAGAATTCCTTCTCTCGGACCCTGAAAATGGATGGATCTAACTTGGCGCCAAGCGGATTGCTTATTTCCAGGATGCTTCAGCAACTAAGTTAGATATCCTAACGCACGTTAAAATATTGTCAAGGCCAAGCAACACGTGCATTACAACCTTGATAACACGGCTGTATCCTTCCTGAGGGTGTTAGTTGTGAGGCCTCCCTTGACTACAAACCCATGAACTCCCCTAGGTGGACCTGTATCGAGATGCTCGGCCCGCCAAGTGAGCTAAGTCTGTTGATAATATTCAACAAGTCTAAAGAGCATATCCAAGCACCGAAATAACTGCTGCACAATAAGCTCGCGATACCGCGGCGTATACGAGCGTCATGAGTGTAAATGAAGCGTGGCGCTGGCCGATGAGTCTGGCTTCGACGAGCACAACACTGACGAAGGCATAGGAGGGAACGGGAACATATCGGGCATAGATATGCAACAGTCGTTCATTGCTGAAGAGAATCTGTCTCGATCCCCCAACATGTATGCACGTAACAGAGACCGTCTAGTGAAGCCTGGAGCTTGGCAGGACGTAGGGTTCGGGAGCTAAGCAACGAGCTCATGCAGCAGACAGACCATGCGAGGTTAAAATGATGGCATCTTCTATGACCCGCAGATAGAGGAACGAAGGGGAGGGGCTGATCACATATTGGAGTAGTAGTTGAGCAGTGTGAGCCTCCTATACTTCTCACCACGGTCTGGGTCACCTCCTTGGATACTAGGGCTTAACCTAGTCGCTGAGGCTGCTTCTCCCGGCTCGGCCCGCTGCAAGCTGCTATGCACAATTACTAGCCCAACCTCACATCATCCAGTTAGGGATGCCGGAGACCTAGGGTGGCCTAGGAGGATATCTTTTCCTCAGCTGTCTTACGGGTGGGTTTGTACACCCAGGCTTATCATCCCCGAGACGCTCGGAACAAGACAGGGTGGACAGGGCTGGTAAGCCACAGAACGTAGATCATTGGAGTGCCCGCGATGTTGGTGATAGATCACTAGATAAGGAACAGCCACATTTTCTATATTAAGTCACGCATGTTTCCGGACTGAGGCCGCCGCACGATGCACCGTCTGAGACTTGATTGGTTAGATCTGCTCGTAACGTCCTGCAAGGAGCACATACCAATGTGACGTTAGACTCTAATTGGCCGTGTTTTAGCAAACAGTATACTGTACATTCTGGTCGTAGATCGGGACATAGGGAGAGCACCGTGGCGCCCACCGCTTCACGGGAAGGTTGATCAGAAGCAGTGGCAACGCTGTTAAGCCAGGCTGAAACATTGGTGGATCTAGACAATATGCTATACTCCTCTAATGGACTTGAAGTAGAGATGGAATTCCTCTTCTATATGACAAGGTAAATCCGTGGCTGTTGCTCGGAAACGATAAGCTATGAGGATATTATAGAAATGTCTCACGAAATCAACCTAATTGTAACTGTGAAAGAGAAGAAGTGGTGTAAACCTGCTCTCGGCATAGATGCGATACCGCCGCGGCCCCAAAAGGGTTGCCCAGTTGCACGAAGAAACGCCCAAGTTGCTCAACTGTATGCAACAACATGGGTGCAAAGAGAGGCGGAAATGCCAAGGGAGTGCCAGGAATATTGTCTTGGTAAAGTCATTAGCCGTGTCTTCTCTGAAGTACTAGCCTTCAATCACTTAATATCGGAACCTGCAGGGGCTTGGCCTAGAAACAAACGTTGATAATTTGTCCTGATGAAGTTCCAGTCTAGCGTGATTAGAAGAGGCTAACACTACGATGACTTCCTTCTATTGACTACCTAGGTACCTACAGTTAACTACTGTGATCGTCAGAGGGAGGGAACGAGACGTTTTAAGATATCCACCAGTACTTAACAAGTAGATCATCTTGAATTTCAAGCTACTGTGGCAGATACACGTCTCGATCCTGACCGAGCCCTTAGCGTACTAAACAGGGAGCTTTTGCTAATGCCAAGGCTTGTGGAAGTTTCTCTAATATAATACAGCTTAACCTACACAAGTAATTTGACAGCCATGTTGCAAAGAATCCGGTAACTGAAGCCTGGGATATGCAGAGTAGATTAAGAACGTCACATACCTAGAAGAGGTATTCCGGATATTCCCATTGGCGTCCCGTGTTGATTCTCTGCGGATTAGGCTGCACACCATGAAGACGACCGTCGAGAGATGCATATACCATAGAGCTCCACAAATCAGATCCGGTGATGCTTCGATTTCGGCGACTTGGTCGTGTCTGGCATGGAAAAGGGGTAAAAATCATATATGCGCCAAGTCAGCCGGTGCTTACTGCAACGAAGGACTTTAGCCACCGGAGTATCAGAGTAACACTGTGCTAGAGTAGCTTGACTCGGAGTACATGAGGAGGAGGGGGCCACGGAAGTAGGAAAATGGTATAAATATCTTCTCATTCCATGGGTGATGTAGTCATTTTAATCTCCCAAGTACAAGTTCCTAAAGGCACAAGAAGCTGCATTTTCCCATTAAGACCCACCACCTCACGAGGAAACTTGCTTGTCAGCCATGGCTCTCTCTGCAATCGCATCTCCTAGCCTCATGTCCAACGTCGAAAACGAATCTACCATAGTCTTCCAGGCGACTGTGGGGCCCACGACAGGCAACTTCCAAGAGAAGGTCAAGGCCGTTCCCCTTGTCAGCACAATAGAGGTTACAGAAGATGATGAAACCACGGTTCCTGGGTCACGACATGTTGCCTCCGCGCCATCTGTTGGTAGTCACACCACAGATTGGGTGGAAAAGCCGTTGCAACTTAGTGACGTTATATCCAGTATTCTCGAGCCGGCATCTGGAGCCAAGAAGCTCCGTAAGATGTTGTTCGAGACAAGCGAGCTGATTATCTGCCCTGGCGTATACGACGGGCTATCCGCTCGTACAGCTATGGAATTAGGCTTCAATGCTATGTATATGGTATGGGCTGCGCATCAGGTTAAGGCCTCTAGAGCTCCAGTCAGCTAATGGAAATCGTATAGACTGGCGCGGGCACCACGGCCTCTCGCATTGGTCAGCCAGATCTGGCTATTGCTCAGCTGGTATGTGACATCGCATCCTTTACCCATTTTGGGGGGTCTGGATCAGAAGTTGGAGATTTATAAACCAAGCGGCCCAGAGTTCTACCCTCAGCATGTTCCCAGAGTCTCTCATCCCTCCCCTGAGTTATTATCTACTGAAAACCGTTGCTACAGCACGATATGAGAGAAAATGCCGAGATGATTGCAAATCTTGATCCATTTGGGCCACCCCTGATCGCTGATATGGATACGGGATACGGCGGTGAGCCCCCCAAAGCAACTTCGTCTCTAAATACATGTCATACAGTCCACTTCTCGACTGTGCCCACCTCATGACTCCCTGCGCTAGGGTTCATGCAATACGGGATATAACTCTGACATATTTCAGGGCCTATCATGGTCGCTCGTACTGTAGAGCAATATATCCGCGCGGGGGTGGCAGGTGCTCATTTGGAAGACCAGGTGAGGACTCCTCGACTTTACGCCTACTCTCTCAACCCCCAATCATAAACCCGAGTTTACTGGGCGCTCTTCTTAGAGCTACCCTGTCTAATTATGCACGAAGCGCCTTTCTCTCTCATGCCTTATGGCTTTCCAACCAATCAATTGGGCAACTGCTGACCCTTATTGGTGAGCTAGGTTCTTACCAAGCGATGCGGTCATCTTAGTGGTAAGAAGGTTGTGTCTCACGAAGAATACATCTCTCGCATCAGGGCGGCGCATGCTGCACGTGTGCGTCTGCAGTCCGATTTCGTGTTGATTGCGCGAACCGATGCCCTTCAGACTCTCGGATACGACGAATGTATCTCTCGACTCCGCGCAGCCCGAGAGGAGGGCGCAGACGTTGGACTGTTAGAGGGCTTCACATCCAAGGCCCAGGCGGCCCAAGCAGTCAAGGATCTGGCACCGTGGCCGCTGCTGCTGAATTCGGTTGAGAATGGCAAGAGCCCCATCATCACCGTCAACGAGTCCCGCCAGATGGGCTTCCGGATCATGATCTTTAGCTTTGCAACACTGGCGCCCGCTTACGTTGCCATTCGTGAGACCCTGGCTCGGCTGAAGAACGAGGGTATAGTTGGTACACCAAAGCACATCACACCCGTGAAGCTTTTCGAGGTGTGCGGACTCCAGCATAGCATGGCGGTGGACACAAACGCCGGAGGGACGTCTTTCGCGGGCGACTTGTAACGTGCCAATCAGTGAGGGACGCTGGCCTTCTTCTAAACGGGGCATGTGTGTGATGGAGAGTCTTTCAGAAATATGATTTATTTTCCTTTATCCTGGCGAAGAAATGTAAAGCCGACTCATAATTCAAAGATGAAGTGCCAACGCCTTTTACGTACCATATTACCAAGCCTTTCTCCGTTATATTATTACTTGCTAGTCCCAGAGTGTTATTAACACGATGCCACTTCGAATTACTGGTGAGGATATCTGCTATAAGCTACCTCTAGCTTCTAGAATCCTCTCAGAATGCACCTTTTGGGACCCCTGGGGTAGTCGTCCAACCTTGACAGAAGTAGTTCCTAAGTACTCGCTTCTGGAAAATGGTATATTCACATCCCGCTGCCCCAAGCTACATACGGGGCCAACTCCTGCATATTTCAGTGTCGTTTTCTATTTGGTAGCCTATCTCTGAAGTGACACACACATATGGCTGTTCAGAGCGCTGGTTCTCTTAATACATGGATGTTACTAGCGTCAGCGTCGATAGCAACAAGCCTTCAAATATACATTGGCCCAACGCAATCTCAAGAACGGGGTACAGATTAGAAGGTTTGAAGCCATTTGGGGGTTCATAATATTCATTTTGAAACTGGAATATAGATACGCTGTTGTGTCTTAAACTCATGACCATGTAGCATAATAGAGAATATGGCGACCCGAGGTCGAATAAGCTGATGGAGTGCGACGCAATCATTCACTTATGCAATGGCTGCTCACTTCTATATCTATACCCGTACGCGACCCCAGGATCGAGAAGCGATCGATTAATCAGAGATAGTAGTTGAAGGGCTGGGGCATCCATGAGCGTGACCGACGACTGGCCTGAATGATGTTATAAAGTCACCGTGTTGGAATGCCCTTAGCTTTCCCTACTGGACGTCACATTGGGCACGATGCGGTTAGAAGCCAATCAATCGTCTAGGAGAAATCAGGGTAATTATGAGAATTTCCTGATAGGCACGCACCTACTTCTACTGACGCGTAGTTGGATGTTAGGACCTTGAAATTCCCTAGAGGGCATATTTATAACCCGGCTCTCATATGCTCGTGAATACTCAAGGATTCCTCGAGTAAAATATTGTGTCCACCAAAGTTCATTAGATATCACCGATATTGGGTCCATCCTGGCTTCGGCAATAATGCTGCAGCCTTACTGGAAGTTCACGTTTCGACCGACCGTATCGCATCGTTATGCCCTCGCATTTCCTATGGTCTTACACGCCTATACTGGGCGTCCTCGTCTCCAAATCATGACCAGGCGATGCGAAAGCACGTGAATGGCAACGTAAAAGGGGGGAAATGGAGCGGGAGGGTTCCAATTATAGACCCGACACTGCAACACGTTATCATTTATATAATCTAGCTGTAACAGTGAGCGTAACGTAACTTGTCAACTGTGATAAGAAATAGGAGAAGCCGACGCCTTCCGGGCGATTCGGGCTTGATCCTAACCTGCTGTGACGTTTCATGGAGCGGGAGCTTAGGCACAGCTAAGCTATCTCCGGTTCCGTAGACCAGTCGGACCGTAAGCGTCGTCGAAAAGCTACCTAGGTAGGTTAGGCATCGGCGACAGGGAGTTCGTTTTAGATTGACCGATGACCGAGACGGGAGCATAGGGAGCTAAAGGGTCTTCATTCCTGCGGTTTCACTGATTGGTAAGTCGGCGTAGGCGGTTTGTAAGCTTTATTATGCGCACATGGGGGCGGCTTGTGTATCCTCCTGACATGCGCCAGAGAAGCTGCGCCAAGGCCGAGGGAATTTGATCTTTATATATTACTACCTACGTAAGAGGGATAGGAACAGATATACGACGAGTTGAGGCGGCGCGCTCCGGAAAAGCGCCGTCGCCTCGGGGGTTTCGGCCTGCCGTACTAAGTAAGTGGATTGTGTATACTTGCCATATCCGGGTGGGATTTGCAGTTCGGCCTGGGTCAAATCTTCGACAGGTAAACACGGGACCGTTTTGACTGCTTGGTAGGAAAATGATCAGCAATCACACAACTTGTTCCATCCGCATATATCCACAGAACATACATATGTGCACAGAGCTGCCACTAAGGAGCTCTAAATGCCAACATGGTTCGCGCGAACACGTACATATGTGCTGACCGCCGCCGGCACTTGGCATCCAAGGGACCGGGGTTGAAGCATGGATCAATGAGCAAGGGGCGCTGGAGCATGATGGTGGTCAGGGGGGTGGGGGTCTCTGGAGATGTGGGGGACAAACAATAAGCTGAAGCGCTCGCTGTGTGCAGAAAGTTTTCGAACTTCGTACCTGACTGCAATACGAAGAGCACACGAGGCTCCACGTTAGAGAGGCCTGACAACCCGCCGGCTAAAGCACCGGGATGAGCAGTACTAGGTAGCTACTGTAGGTACGCCAGCTGACGGTCTCCCGGGAAGTGTATGAAACAGTCACATTCCGCATTCTGCTCATATCATGTGGGGAAGTGTTGTCGCATTCTGGGGTACTATTCTTTGTCTGGCGGCGCTGCTATCCATAGATGTCTTTAAGCCCACACCAGCTGCGGATATTGTAAATTCAGTAACCTACATAGTATGGAGTTGATACCTAAATCATGATTGGGGCCTCGGAGATATCGAGTAATCCCTGCCCCCAACCCTTGCCCTATCAACGGCAAAGCTTG
This sequence comes from Hypoxylon sp. FL0543, assembly GCA_022578575.1. NCBI lineage: Eukaryota > Fungi > Ascomycota > Sordariomycetes > Xylariales > Hypoxylaceae > Hypoxylon > Hypoxylon sp. FL0543. Next base: position 443,009 of record MU394014.1, on the reverse strand, counting down.
GTTGGACAGTGGCGCTGTCAGTCCCTGCGGGTCAAGAAGGGGGATGGGGATAATACCTGATAAGGAAGGCCGTTATATCTTCAACCACTCTCTCTATGCATACATACCCCTCACAGCCTAACTCGAGGCTGACTGTCGCTTGGCACCAGACTATTTTGCATAGTTAGCTGTCTTGAACAAAGCTTGGTCACCTTTACTATTCACCTGCCATTGGTCACCTTAGCAATTCGAGCGATCCGCATCCAATTTCGCCGTAGCTTAATCAATCCGGATCCCTGGATATAAATCGCCGCTACTCGGGGCCGCTCCCGGCCCAAAGTAACACCACTGGCTCCTAGGCAATCTATAATATTGCTGAAAGGACGAGAAGGGGCTTCACTTGCCGACGAATGAGAGGGTTCAGCTTAACCAAGCCTGTTCTAGGAGGTGCTGCTGTGATCGGCATTCGTCATGCATGTCGGATTGGCCGGCCACGACAAGGAACATCGTCGCCTACTTGACACCCTCACCTTATCCATGAATGTCTTTCAACTACACATGAGGAGTTCACATGCTACTGGTCGCTGGCCAGCTTGTCCAACAACCAGATACTAACCTTGGTAAAGATCAGCTATCATGGACAGTATCACAGCTTCGCATTCAACAGCCAACGTCAGTATGCGGCTACTCTCGCCCAAAGAGCTGCCTTGAAAGTTATATAAAAGGCAATGGATCCTCTACTGGTGGCCTATTCTTCCTTTCTTCATCCCACATCCGGAGAGTTTTCATTGTCGAACGGAACTCGCTTCAGACGGCACTACAAGACTACTTCCAGACCAGTCGTTTTGATTCATTCGCCAAAATGCGTACCGCAGCCGCTCTTGCTTTGTTGCCTCTGGCACTCGCTGCGCCATCATCAAAGAGGGCCGTCCCCGCCCCGGTCATCAAGCCTAGAGGAGCCCAGCTTGTTGATGGAAAGTACATCGTTAAGCTAAAGGCCGACGCAAAGCCCGAGTCTCTCCAGAGCTCCATCCAGTCCGTATCCAGCGACGCCGACTTCGTCTACAACAGCAATAAGTTCAAGGGCTTTGCCTCTAGCTTGTCGCCTGAAGAGCTTGAGGCTCTGAAGAACAACGCCGACGTAAGCTACAGATATCAATCCCACACATACGCCAGCATTCTAAATTTCGTTTTCAGGTCGACTACATCGAGCAGGATGCCGTTGTCACTATCAAGGCCACCCAGCAGAACGCGGACTGGGGACTTGCGCGCCTGTCGAACACTAAGCCGGGCAGCACTACTTACACTTACGACGACAGCGCCGGCGAGGGAACTTGTGCGTATGTCATTGACACCGGCATTGAAGTAGACCATGAGGTATATAACAAATATAGCTTCGTCCAACTTTGTATCAGTGAATTAATTTGGTATAGGAATTCGAGGGCCGTGCCAAGTTCCTTCAGAACTTTGCCGATTCGGATGACACAGATGGCAACGGCCATGGCACCCACGTCGCTGGTACCATCGGTTCTAAGACGTACGGGGTTTCCAAGAAGACCACGCTCTTCGCCGTCAAGGTCCTCGACGCCAGCGGCTCAGGCACCAAGTACGTTTCTCTCGACTCCCAAGAGCCTATCCTTGGGTAGATAGATTGAGAGTTGTAGTCGACTGACAGATGGATATAGCTCTGGTGTCATTGCCGGCATGGACTTCGTCGCAAAGGATGCGTCGGGGCAGAATTGCCCTAAGGGTGTTGTTGTCAACATGTCCCTCGGGGGCGCGACTTCAAGCGCCGTGAACGAGGCGGCTGCCAGCATCGTCGATGCTGGTCTATTCCTTGCCGTCGCTGCTGGGAATGAAGCTGCCGATGCGTCTACATCGTCGCCCGCTTCTGAAAAGTCTGCCTGCACCGTTGGCGCAACTACCAAGGATGATGAGCTTGCCGAATACTCCAACTATGGCAGCCTCGTCGACATCCTCGCACCAGGCACCGACATCAAGTCGACCTGGATCGGCGGTGCCACGAACACCATCTCTGGCACATCAAGTACGTATTATTAACACTTCCTTCCCGCTCTTGGCTTGTCCTGAGAGCTTGGATTACCTAGTCGGGTTGACTTGCACTGTTTGCCCCTGACTTACTTAAGATTCCCGAAGTCCCTACCCAAGGAAATGGTTACTGACTTTCGTTACTGTAGTGGCCTCTCCCCACATTGCCGGTCTCGGTGCATACTTCCTCGGCACCGGTGCTTCCTCCGTGGGTTCGCTGTGCGACTACATCGGAAAGTCTGCCCTCTCTGGTGCCATCTCAGGTGTCCCTAGTGGTACTGCCAACTTACTAGCTAATAATGGCGAATCGTCTTGAATAATGGTCACAATGATGATGGGATGATATTTTGCAGTCGGAACATGATGTATCATTTAATATTTTGGCATGATGTCACGTAGATCGAAGAGGCATGTATAAACCTGAACTAGCTGTCGACGGAATTGTTACATATTCAATTAATTATAGTATTCTCCTAGGTATATATGACTGGTTTATTTCTTTGCTGCCGAATTGCAACTCTTTGCCTAGGCGTGGTGGATAGCTCGAAAGCTGGACATGACCATGTCGGGCTGGGCTAAGTAAGGAACGTGAACTGTGCCAGAATGGTGGACGAGTCGTTGAACTTTACCAGTTGGACTTATTGGAGTTATCTGTACACATCTTGAAAGTCGTAAAGCAATACACTTCCATAGGTCTACGTCTACAACACCTAGACGCTTTTCGACTTGAGCAACTTTAGCGGCGTAATACAAGGTAGTCTAGATATGCTAAACTTCTTTATTACTTCTAGGGCGCTTCTGTCTCTGACTGGTGGTATGGGTCCATGGTACGTAACTTACCCCTATCTAGGAAGTGCCACTGGTAGCTAGGAGCTGTCTGCCGTGAGTACATTGGGGAGACCTGAGGGTTTAGGTCCGAGACAGCACGACAAAGGGTGGTTCTGCCCATGTGTACGGCGATCCTCAGATAGTTAGGTTCATAGTTCTTCACGGAACAACATTGCTTATAGCCCCGTGCGAGGTTGGCCTTGCGATACTGAAAGCTAGGTATCTATCCGAAGGGGTGATACCAAGGGCAGAGGGTCTATCAGGAAGCCAGACACAGTATTGTGAGTAACCAATAAAATGTAAACATCGGGAGTATGCCTACGATATGCGCGTTATTACCCCTATGTAAATTCAGCAGAGTAAGCATCCCAGGCGAGACGGTTAACAGGAGATAGATCATCCAAATCGGCGTGTTGTCACGAGGCCGACCAAGCAGGAAGGGAAAAGCAACGTTGTTCCGCAAGGAACTATGAACCTATCTAGGGGAGGACTCCTCCGTACATATGGTACGGCGCTTTTTGTCCTGCTCTCTTAGATCCCGTAGGGACAACTCCTGACACGTGTTTCGAACTTATGACGCCAGCAGCATTGTATTTAAATGATGAAATGCTTAGCTACTCGTAGGGTATAGAGAAGATCTAGCTACCAGTGCCTCATCAAATACACCGAGATACAACAAGCTCGAGAGAATTATCTATCGTAACATGCATGCCCTGTTGGCATTGGACTAAATAAGCAGCCAGGTGATAATCTGGCCTATCACTATTTCCCGAGGGAAATATTCATTCGGACTTGAGGGACTTAGATACGGTTGCTAGCAACGAAAAGAAGACGGGGATTTGTGGGCTAATTACCACAAATATCAGTGTAGTCATTTGCACAAGCTACTATGCATGTTCCCGTGTAGTAACGGAAATATTTCACTCTCTCCGGGCCCTTCGACTCACCGAGAACCGCGTACGTAAATCGTTGTGATAGACAATTGAATAACATAGACCAGCTTCAGCGTAGACGCTATCTCAACTATCAAAATCTCGAGTCCTTAAGCCTTATTGAAGAGTGCACCACATGGCTCACGAGCCAGGAGCACCATTAACTGAACCACCGTCCGGGTTAAGCTAGTCTAGTAATAATACAATTACACGATCATTCTGTACTACTGCGGCTTCGATGATGTTTGGAAGCGATGTGGGTTGTATTTGGTTCAACGTATCACTACTGGTGCTCTATGTGGTAACGTGTAACAGGCCCTACCGCTATAATAATGTGAGCTCGTTGGAGCCTATGAAGGCGCTATGGGGAATTTATTTTGTATGGAAATTGGCTATGTGCGCTAGGATTAGGTTAGATGTTCGGTATCAGACCGTGGTATACAGGACGAGAAACGGCCGGGACAGCCTAGCCTAGATACTTAGGCACATTAGATATCAGGGCTGTGATAGTGGGCTATTCGCGTACTCGGAAGTTTCTTGTAACACGTGAGATGCCGTGAGTCGTGCTACTGGAGCAAATAAGTAACACGAGCAGACAACCGGCTAAGGTCCTCAAATGACACCGGTGTATCCTTGCGGAATGAACCATCTGTCAAAACCGGGCGTGTCCAATGAGCATCGAGAAGAAGCTTCACTCTGGACGGAGCATGTGTCCATCGGTATCAACAAATGAGAGGTTATTGAATCATCTTCCGACGCAATGACATAACTTACAGTGCATACGCCTAAGTCACCCTAGTTGATGAAAGGGGGATATGTAAATGTATCAACTAAAAGTTGATGAAATAGATTTAAGCGTAAAGGAATCTTTAAGGGGTATGGCTCAATAAAGAGAAAACAAAAGGCGCCCCCCTAACTCCACATCTAAAGCCTCGGAATATCTTGAGAACAGCCAGGCCTGCTTAATTGTGAGCTGCATAGAGAGCTCTGGATTATGTAGCATGAATACGAAGGGGGCGACGGTATCTAGTCAATTAAGTCAACTACTGTACCCATCAGACCCTCTAAAGGTGTTCTAAGAAACTTTTGATGGGTTAAGAGTACAAAATCGACTTTTGCCTACTTACCACTCATCCCATATATATCTAACGTGCCAGGAGTTGTCCCTGGGGGACTCTGGGAGCTGAGACGGCCAGGGACAAAGGGTCTTCTGCCCATGTGTACAACAATGTTGCGTTTAGCCCCTTGCTGGGTCGGCCTCGTGACATAACACTCGCTCAGAAGTTACTTCAGCGCCAAGTACATACTCCATGTAATAGATGAGGGTCTACTCAAGTTGATATTTCTTAATATGCAAAATATGCAAAGTATCTTGTTCCATGAAGAGGGTAGTAATACTCAAGGAGTTCGGGATGCGTTACTATATATGCTCTATTTTGAAACGGTGAAAACATCGTGCGAATCTGGCCTCGTGGCGCAACGGTAGCGCGTTCGACTCCAGATCGAAAGGTTATCCGTTGTAAGTTTTCTGTTCAAATTTTCAACCATTTCCTTCTAACGAGACTAGCAAATCGGGTCGGGGTCAGTTCATCCGAATAGTATTTTTTCCTCCTTCGTGATCCGATTTTATTGCAGTCGGTCTTATGCTGATTCAGACAAGTGCGAATTATCATATCTACCTAAAGTTCATAGTTGGGCTATTACCTTATCTTAGCCCATTGAGCTACAGTGTTGTGTAAATGATCCTCATGCCGCCGTAGGATATTATACTGGATCGAATGTAGTTTGGCATACCTGCCAGGCCTCATGTGCTTAGGCTTAGTCCCGGACCGTCGCTGGTGTCGCTGGAGTATAGTATAGGTTGATATATATGAGCATATTCGGGCGTTAGGGAGTTGTGTTACTTTTTACTGCGATGAAATAGTCCGGCAAACTCACGTAGGTAGCTAACTGCCTTGTAGTCCATCTTCTGTTATTGTAAGATGTGCCTAGTGCGAAGGCTTTCGTTAGAGCTGTGTCTCGTCATAAATCTTCGTGTCTTGCTGGTAAAAATACCAGAACCAGTATACGACGACGCCTATATTGAACTTGTTTATACTACTCACTAGGCTCTGGTATATCGTGAACTTTCTAGCTTATCGTACTCCCAGGCCCTTGAGTCGTGGGTCCGCGACATTTGTGTGGACTGAATCGTCCATTAGGTTGGGGTATTTGGAGCAATATACGCCATCAATGATGCCAAAGAAATAAGCAAAGTGACATCAAATTGAAAAGCTCCTTTGCGCGAATGAATTTGGAGGCCAGCAATTGGATTAATACAAATCGATGCTGACTAACCAAGTTTTTGATGATTATATGGATGTCTTTAACTTGTGTATCCCAAAGAGAGCAGCGTCAGCTGTTCTCAGATGTATAAACTATTGGTTTAGCCCATCAAAGCACTGGACTGTCATTGTTATTCAGGTACTTATTCCACTGTACCTACAATAAACCCGGTCCCGTCGGTACCTAATAGTGTAGATTCCTAACTGGAATACTTCGGTTTCGTAGGCGGCATCGTCAGGGGCGCGAATCTAGGCCCACGCTTCTGGGTATAGATAAGCAAGCGACCTTCCAAAAACGTCCAAGCCAGAGATTGCGTGACTCTGCGGAAAAAATAAGCAAGAGGTGACAAAAAGCCCGTATACATATGCTACCACACGTACGGAATACGTAGCAGATCACAACAACAATCATTGTAATTTCCGGCCTGTTGCAATTGACGGCTCCAATTGGACGCAGGAATGCGGGCGGACCAGGGCCTCGGTTGGCCGTGCTGTCGACCCTTGTTCTCGGTCAACTAACATTATGTACGTACGAGATAGCGAGCTGTCGCACATAATATATAGTGCTACAAGCGCCGTCTTGGGGAGCTTCTCCAGGATCGCTTCGACCTGTCCTGGCACTTCTTGCTTTTCTTGTGCTTGCAGCCATGGTCGCCTTCATCATTGCTTTTTCGGCGCTCCTCGCTGCCCGTCTTGGGCTTGCGAACCCCGTGCAGCCCATGGGGTCACGCACGCCGTATCGCGTCAAGGATTCCCACCACGTCCCTCGTGGCTGGAGGCGTGTTCGTCGTGCGCCCGATGACCATATCATTGATCTTCAAATCGGTGTCAAACAGAGCAATTTTGCCGAACTGGAGAGGCATCTGTACGAAGGTATAGAAAGCACTGCAGCCAAGAACCAATAAAAAGCAAACTTCTAAGCATGACCGTCTAGTTTCGGACCCGGACCACCCTCGCTACGGGCAGCATCTTTCTGCGGATGAGGTGAAGGAGTTGGTCAAGCCGACGGATGAGACGCTTGGTCTCGTCCATGAATGGCTGGAAGAAAATGATATCACCCCTTCGGGATACAGCTCGGCGAAAGACTGGATCACCGTGTCACTTCCAGTCAGGGCGGTTGAACGTCTTCTCGATACCGAATATCACATCTATGAGCACAAGGACGGTGGTCTAGTCGCTCGGGCGCCGAAGTGGTCCCTCCCACTTCATCTGCACGAGCGAATTGACACCATCCAGCCCACTAATTCATTCTTCCGCGCCCGAGCCGAGAAGTTTGACCATATTGAAGGGCCGGCATATGTTGATCCCAAATATACCCCTCCTACCAATGAAACCCTGAATGCAGTCTGCAACGTGAGCTCCGTCACGCCGGAGTGTTTCCAGACCCTCTACTCGACCAAGGGCTACAAGACTCACGCTTGCGGCAAGAACAAGATAGGTTTCAACAACTACCTTGGCGAGCACCCCATCAGAACGGACGCAGAGCTGTTCCTCGCCAAGTACCGACCCGAGGCAGTTTCGAGTGCCCGAGACTTCCCCCAGATCTCTATCGCAAATGGGCCTGGGGATTATGCTTTGACGCCCGACGAAATCGCGGCAGGTGTTTCCCAGGAAGCCAACTTGGATGTTCAAGCTATCGCTGGCATCAGCTGGAAGAGTACGTCGTCCGCATACGTGATTTGAACTCGAGTTTCCTGGAGTGCGAGCAACAGCTTTGATAAGCTCTCCATTGGAAGACGTATTTGTACTGACACGCGCCCGGAATAGCTCCAATTATTAGTTACTCAACTGGTGGCAGCCCGCCTTTTATTCCGTCGCAGAGCACCCCGGAGAACACCAACGAGCCCTACCTCGTCTGGGTGAACTACCTCCTGGATCAGAAGTCGTTCCCGCAGGTTATTAGGTATGTACTAGTTAGCATCGTCCCAATACGCCTTTGTCTCTGTTTCGCAACCTCACATCGGATTCTCTCATCGTCAATGGAGACTAATACGCTGGTAGTATGTCATACTCCGTCCCCTCACCCTCGCTACGAAGAACGAATGCGTCTTGAAGGGTAAGACCTTGGTTTTGGTGAGAGTGACTTACTTGTTATAGCGACTTCCTATGCCGACGACGAGCAGACCGTCCCAGAGTCCTATGCTCGACGTGTCTGTCAGCAGTTCGCTCAAGTCGGCGCTCGTGGCACCTCGCTACTCTTCTCTAGCGGAGACAGCGGAGTCGGTCCGTACGGAGATTGTATCAGCAACGACGGGAAGAATACGACGATGTTCCTGCCCGAGTTCCCACCTAGCTGCCCCTACGTGACTGCGGTTGGCGCCACAAAGAACTTCGAGCCCGAAGTGGTAGCGTACCGGCCAGCGTTCGTCGGCCCTGATGGTGTTGCCCATGGCAATTACACGAGCGGCGGCGGTTTCAGCAATTACTTCGCAGCACCGGCATATCAGGCGAAGCAGGCTAGCAGCTATGTTAAGAACTTGAACGGTCTATACGACGGCCTATACAACAAAACCGGGCGCGGGTATCCCGACATCGCCGCCCAGGGTCTCTACTTCGCCTATTTCTGGAACGGCACCGAGGGTACCATTAGTGGCACTAGCGCCAGCTGCCCCTTGACTGGAGGCATCATTTCGCTGGTGAACGACGCGCTTATCTCGACGGGCAAGCCGCCGCTAGGCTTTCTGAATCCGTGGTTGTACTCGAAGGGCTATAAGGGGCTGACTGATATTGTCAGCGGCAGTGCTGTCGGGTGCGGCGTCGACGGATTTCCGGCGGTCGAGGGATGGGATCCCGTTACGGGACTTGGGACACCTGTGAGTTACGACCCAGCCATTCGAATAACGATGAGTCCTACCAGGAACTATTCCAACTAATCCGTAATGTAGGTCTTCCCCGAACTGGTCGCCCTCGCGGGAGGAAAGCTGTTCTATTAGCGTCCCGACCACTTCACTTCGAATCCTTAGGCAACTGCTTATAGGTATAATATATCAATCATATTGCCCATTATTTATTGATTGAAGATACCTATTGTAGCTGTATCCAAATCCACATTATTTGTGTTGAATATTCTTGATCTGTATTGTGCTGTGAAATGGATGCATACCTGTTAACATATTATATGCCATAACCGGGAGCCCACCCCACCCCACAGGCGGCGGGACTCGATTTATTGAATATGTAGGCAACTATATCTATGTATCAGTGTATTCAGCCTAGTATTTACCCGCGGCTTTCCCGGCTGCCCCCGGTAGCTACATACATCTAGAAGGTCCCACGTAGGTACTCTTGCTGTAATTGATGTCATTGCCCCTCGGAACATTGAGTAGGACCATCAACTTTATCTCTTCGCTTCTTCAGCAAAGTCAGTTGAGGGTCCATATCTCCAATCTCGAACAAGCCACCTACCTGCTATTTTCTGAAGTCCAACACCCATTTTCTTTGGATTTCCGAACTTATCTCTCAAGATGGGTTCTATTGTCCTCCCTCATCTAAACACCGGCTGGCATGTAGACCAAGCTATTCTTTCCGAGACGGAACGCGTTGTTGGTAAGTAAGTAGGGGATTCAGAAGTGCAAGCTGCCTGCGTATAGGATGCTAACCCATGGCTTCCCCCCAATGTAGCGATCCGTTTTGGCCGTGACCATGACCCCGAGTGTATGCGACAAGACGAAGTCCTATACCGCATCGCGGATAAAGTAAAGAATTTCTGCGTCATCTATGTTTGCGACATCGATCAGGTTCCCGACTTCAACCAGATGTACGGTATGTTGCAATATACTTGCCCTATCTCTGTCTCTAAGCCCGTCCTTTCAAATGAAAAGAAAAAAAAAGCTGACGAAACGCCCCTGTATAGAACTGTACGACCCTTGCACCATCATGTTTTTCTATCGGAACAAGCACATGCTATGCGATTTCGGCACGGGAAACAACAACAAGCTCAACTTTGTCCTCGAGGACAAACAGGAGCTCATCGATATCATCGAGACGGTCTACAAGGGCGCCAAGAAAGGTCGTGGTCTGGTCGTCAGTCCAAAGGACTATTCTACTCGCTACCGATACTAGTTCCGAGGCCCAGAACGCTTTAGCACTTCCACTACACATTACGACGTCTACTCGGAACAGTGCTTGGGCGAGAAGTTGGCCAATGGGCTGTAGACAGGGATACCTAGAAGCTGTCGGGGAATGTATAATGGTATGTGTTAAGAGGCAGAAAGAAGCTTAAGTTATGGTGACGAGCTAATGTCGCTTCGCCGGACTTTTTTAGTTGGACTGCTCTTTTCGATAATGCCTTCAGCTGGTATAGGACGTCACCATATTAACGTGGACAACGAGCCTGAAAGATACCCAATATAACAAGGTGGAATAATTTGTTGCATTTGTGTTTCCGGGATTGCATTGGGAGAGCATGGCTCTCACTGAGGGATGTCCTCTACACCAGACTTACATAGATGCGTAATCCATGTGTGTGTGTATGTGTATCGTAAGAGGTCAAGCACATAGTCACAATGTGAACCGGTGGATCAAAGCTGCTTGTCTTGGCCCATGCAATGAGTCTCCCATTTCATGTATTGTACATAGGTACACGTACGCGATTCGTTCAGCTCCATTTACAGTACACATAGCGTCGCGTCAACAGTGAAGCCAAGGCGGCATACGTAAGCTGGTGTGACTTTGAAGATTCCAAAATTAGCATGACCAAAAAGCATGGGCCCACAAAGAACATTGAAGGTCCCTGTGGTCCCTGTGGTCCCTGTACCAGGTACCTTAGCCCACTAAACTTTTGAGCACTGCCCCCTGTGGCAGAGACAACAGACTTGCATTCATGTATCTTGTGTACCTACCTAAAGAAAACGTGTAGGGTCCACGTACTTTTTATGTATTCTCCGGGAGCTCCCACTAAGCATCCACTGCCCATACTGCCTGTGAGCTTTCCACCTCGGTACAATGCATGTACTGCGCAATACAGCTCTTCGCGACTTATTTACCGCGTTCGTTGCGTGACGACAGCAGATTGCATCTGGCTTGCTGTTGTGTCCTGCCTCATTACCTAATAATTCAAACAAACACGAGGCCGAAACAAAAGCAAATGCAAAATGCGTCTTCTCTTTTCTCTATTTTGTTTCATATCCTTTTTTCCTTAACAACTAGAACAGTCTTATCATCGTCAATTGACCCGGCGACGAGCCATCCTGCCGACGCCGTCATATCGATTGTTATTGTCTTGCCCACATTCGTTTCAAATATTTGCCGGGGCCGTCGTTCGGATTGAAATCAACCGGGCCCTCGAGACCCTGTTGAAGCCTTGTTCAGCTCTGCTGTCCGCCACGTAGAGCCGCACCAACCAACCGGGTATCCATCTTTGAAACTTGGAGTCGACCATATAATAGATTAGAAAGAGGGCGATCTTAGTGCTGGCCACTTCTTTTGCTTTCTGTTCAGGCCGAGGATAGGGAGAGTGACCATGGCTGCCAACGAATACTACAACGACTCGCGACATTACAATGCGTACGAGCCGTCTGTAGTATCCGACCCGCCGTCCTACACGTCGCAGCCACACCACCAGGACCGCCCTGGTGCTTCTACCGTATCTCCCTTCGAGACTGTCTTCGATGATCACGTCTACCCGACTAACTCACAGTCCCGCCAGACCCCTGATACCTCCCTGAATACAAGCCAACAAACCTTCGCCTACGATACGAGATATCACGGTGCCTCACCGGGCGATGTTTCACCCGTAGGCACCGATGACATCCCTCTACGCAACCACAGTAACAAGTCACCTGGCTATGCTGCCGATTCGACCGATCATGTCTACGATACCACTGACCAGGAGCGTGGCCGTCGCGGCATCCCCAAGCGTTTACGCTTCGGCGAACTGGGTATGCTAGGATCAGAAAAGAGGAGGATACCGGTCGTGGTTTACCTATTTTCCCTTATCCAACTCGCCGTATTTATAGCTGAGCTAGTCAAGGCTGCCCAGCTTACCGGCTCCCCGATCCAGACTCAGCCTCAATTTAACCCAATGATAGGTCCCTCGCAACAGGTTCTCATCAACATGGGGTCGAGATTTGTTCCGTGCATGAAGAACGTCGACGGCGTACAGAACTACCACGCTCCGGCAGGTTCCGCAGAACCAGGTTTTGGATGGCCCTGTCCTAACACCACGTCGAACGACCCCAATAACGACTCGAATAAATGCTCCCTCTCGGAGCTTTGCGGCTTCGCTGGCGTCCCCAACCCCGAGTGGGACCCCGTCAACGGGCTCAACCAGAGCCCGGCGCCTAATCAGTGGTTTCGCTTCATAACCCCCATCTTCATGCACGCCGGTATCATCCACATTGGCTTCAATCTGCTGCTACAATTGACCATGGGAAAGGAGATCGAGAGAGCCATAGGCTCTATTCGATTCTTCCTTGTTTATATGAGTGCCGGAATATTTGGCTTCGTCATGGGCGGTAACTATGCCGCTCCTGGAATATCTTCCACTGGAGCCTCCGGGTCCTTGTTCGGAGTGATTGCCCTCACCTTGCTTGATCTCCTCTACTCGTGGGGCGAGAGGCGCAACCCGGGCAGAGAGTTGTTATTCATCATAATAGAGATCGTTATATCCTTCGCCCTCGGCCTACTCCCCGGACTGGACAACTTCTCGCACATTGGCGGGTTTATCGTCGGCATATGCTTGGGAGTCAGCGTCCTCCATTCACCAAATGCTCTCCGCCGCAGGATTGGCGAGGATCATTTCGGGGGTCCTTCGTATTCTAGCGTAGGTGGCGGTATCACAAGTGTCGCCTTCCCGTCGTTTTACAGAAATCCCGTCGGCTTCTTCAAGGGCCGAAAACCTCTGTGGTGGGCCTGGTGGCTTGTTCGCGCTGCGTTTCTCATCCTTGTCATCGTCGTCTTTATCGTACTACTCGAGAACTTCTACTCCAACCAGAATAACTGTAGCTGGTGTAAATATCTCAGTTGTTTGGTGAGTGACTTCACACCCCTTTCGTTTTCCCGCACCGCTAACTTCGTAACAGCCCGTGAATAACTGGTGCGATATCGGAAACTTGACAATTTCAACATCACCTTCTCCTCAGAGACGGGGCGTTGATATATTTGCACTCGAGCAGGTTGCCAACTTTAATTCGTGAAATCAAGGTCCCTCTTAATCTGAACAGTCAGCGCATGGTGGTAGGCGGGCGGTGGATTTGATGATACCCGGAAACAGGCCTGGTACTTTGTAAGAACAAGTGACCTCTCCAGTAATAATGATGAAGCTCGTCGGGGCTGGAATGAGGTCAAGGAATGCATTGGGTAGCGTGCGTCAAATATCTGCGCTTGGGGACTCTGACTCCTGAGGGGGTTCGCTAGAATCGAATATATTGATGCCGAATGAATTCATGAATCTTATATAACATCCTAATCTAAATACGTGCGTCGCTAATCTGCTAATTGGTAGCTCACCAGTTTATATGTAAAGCTGTAACCTAGGTTGTACTTGAGGGCCAGTGCTAGTAACCTTTATCAAATGGCGTCGTTTGCCTCGTTCAGCCTCTAGCAGAATTGCTTTCCATGGCGCCGTGGAAATAATCGTGTATCTACCTCAGAACTCATCTGGTAAAGGGCGGCAGTCACGCATATATGCGGGTGAGGGACACAAGACGTAATATTCGTTTCTGGTATCTTGTACTGGTTGGAGCTATTGAGTTTCTATGGAAGACCTTAGAGGTGAGTATGTTAGCGGTAGAATAGATGCGTTATTTCTAACAGCTCAGCATGGGGTGCTATGAATGTTTAGCTACCTTTCTCACCTGCTGCCGCCTTAGTCATGTAATCTACTCTATGGGAACCGCCTTCATTCATGGAGAATATCTGTTTACAGTATCTTAATATCCTGACAGGGAACTGCCATAGTCACCAGTCGGTGCAAAGAGTATAAACTCATCCTCTAGCCCCGCGGAATGTTTCGGGACGCATAATTGTCATTGCAACATGTCTGGACATCTGTAAACACCTACGGATAATTCACTACTCAATTTTTCCGATCAAGATCTGAGAAGGGTGTGGAGTGGTTGATCGGTATTCCATCATACGAGACCACGCTCAGCTATCACTTCTGCGGACCAAAGAAACATGACATTCGCTCATTCGTTACATTAAACCGGAACATAACCTCCACCTATCCAGTCGTGACATCATTCCTCTTCGTCCGCTAACAAGTCTTCCACCAGTGAATCGCCTTCACTTCGTTTGACTGTGGTAGCAGTAGTGTCGACGTCATCTTCTGCGACGTCCTCTTCTTGCTCTTCCTCGATAGGGGGCGCTGGGACGACTGTGACATCCTCTGTGACAGTTTTGTCGTCTGGAGCCAGAGAAACGCTCCTACTACCACTTCGCCTGGACATCTTGTCCTGCTCGCCGAGTTGGTTCACGATCTTGCCTAAGCTCACATGAATCTTGTACAGAGCATTTTTGCTCGTGGCGTCTGAAAGGAGATTCTCTTCGACGGCTGCCGACACGTCTTCATATAAATTGCGAATCTTTTCCTCCGAGGAAGCTGGAGAGATGTATAGTTTTCCTAGCAGAGGCGCGATGACCTTCTTCTCATCCTCTGTGGCGTTGTTAGCGTGGCTGGGGCGGTATCAAAACAAGCATGTTTCACTTACTGCTGAAATTACTGTTCAACTTCTCGAGAATATCTCTTGCCAAGTCTAGATGAACGTCCCCGTTCACGTTCTTCTTGTCTGAATCCATAGGAACACCAGGCGTATAGCACTTTCGAGGATCCGTCCAGTCGACTAGACAAGCACCGATGGTGTTCAGGCTGGCCATCTCATCCCCCACGTCCATATCATCATCATCGATACCCTCCCTGACGTTATAGAGAGAATGTAGGGCATCAAGTGCTACGGACCCCATGAGCTCCTGATTCTCAGCTCTTGAGAAGCAGAATACAGGTAGGAAGTAATTAAGGGCCTGCCTGACACTTTGGTTCCCCGCAGTCGAGGGATCGAAGTAGGCAACTATTAACGTCTTGAGAAGCTCTGCCGAGGTGTCATGATCCGTGACCACGCGGCCCAGCAGCAGCTTGCAGACAGCTACTGTCGCCGCACCTTGGACTTCGGGATTCTTAGAGCCGGATCGGAGTGCCCGAACATATACCTTCAGAAGGGCCGGGTTTGCCGAGAGGAGTTGTGCCCCATGGACGTTTAAAATATCGGTGAGGATTTGAAGCGCCGTAATTTGGAGAGCCGAGTGGCCTTTGCTGAAAAAATGCATAAAGAGAGTCAAGTTCTCTTCGGCTAGCGGCCTGTCGAGGAGTGAACAGAGTCCCAAGCAAACCAATCCGCGCTCGCGAACCGGAGCCTCATGACTGCGGACAGCAGGCACAACCAAGTTATTCAGCATTGACACCAGGTGGTCGTTCTGCTGCAAGGTTCCTTCAACGTTGGAAAGCATGCACTGAACGATGTGTAGGCATTTCATGTTGATCATAATCTCCTTGATAGCCTTCTCTCGGGCTTCCTCTTCGCTTATGCTAGTGTCCGCACCATGCTTCCCATTCTTGGTGGGAGTACTGTCGCCGCTCACTTCGGAACGAGCAGAATGGAAGCTTTCCTCTCCGTCGCCGACCGCGGATTCATCGTCAACAATAGTGTCGTGAACGTCTGCGACAGCTTCGAGGACAACGCTGCAAAACTCTTTTTCGCCGGCCGTATCTGGTGCGCATATATCCCGGAGCACCTCGATGGTCAGCTTCGTTATCTCATCAGGGAGTTCTGGTATAGACAAGGTTTGGCGCAACAAGGCAAACATCTTGCGTCGGCCAACTTCGTCTGAGTAATCGAGAGTGAGGATGATGTGTAGTAGTTGCTCGACGATGAACTCCTGCTCAACTGTATCCTCGTCCTCGTCCTCTTCAACACCGTCCTGATTGTTGACCTTTCTAATAGCTTCGATCAAGACGTTTAAGTAGCGTTCAAGGAAGAAGGCCAGCTTGGTAACTTCGGGGAGTTTCTCTTCGATTAGGCTCTCGTATTTACCATTCCCCTCAGTCCGACAGAAATCGTTGAAGCTCCTCGCGATAAATACCGACTCAGCAGTAAGCGTTTCCCAGAATTTATCGTCAAATTCTACGGCGTCACGATAGTCCGGCCGTCCTTCCCAGAAGCCCTTCATCGCTTCCAGTGCCACCCCGTTTTCGACGCCTGAGTTGACCACGTCTATTCGTTCAAGTAGCTCGAGTAGCCCATCCATGCTTGGGGGAGCTGCCCCAGCCGGTTGTTCACCATCCTCAGGCTGATTGACACCGGCACAATCCTCGATCCAGCGCTCGCGGAACAACCTCCCAGCAGCCTTTCGGACATTCTCATCTCTATCACGCAAACCCCATCGGAGCAACTTCTCTCGCATCGAAAGGGAGAGGTGGCGAAAATCACCGAGGGCGGGCAGCAATCTGGAATAGACTGCGCGACGAGTGGCGGGGTCCTGGTCTCTAGCCCTTTCCAGGAGGTAGGGTAGAGTGTTGGGCAGGATAGGGAGGTTGACCAGAAGCGAGCGCCTCACATCAGCGCTGGGATCATTCTGCAAGACTTCGAGCAGCTTCTCCAGTAAGCCTGTCTCGACATCGTCGTCACTATCATCTGAGTTGACCATGCCTTCGACCTGGTTTCCAGCTAATCTGCCAAGCCCAAGCACTGCTTGCGAGCGGACCATGGCTTCCTTGTCGCGGATCCTTTTAAGGAGGCCGTGGCGCAGCTTCTGGAATAGGTCGTCGTCGATTGCGTCCAAAGAGTTGATGACGTGGGATATCAGCTGCGTTGATCTGTATCTGACGAACTTGTCTTTGGCGGTAAGCAAGGGCAGGATGGCCTCCATGACTTGAGTAGTCAGGCGAGTGCTTGGAGTCTCAGGCATGGTACTGGCATCGACATCCTCCTCCCCTAGCAGCTCGTTATCCTTATCGTTGGCATGGCGCAAGAACAGACCGACGAAGCGTATGATCTTCTCGCCAACACCTTCGCTCTTCTTCACGGGCATGACTCTGAGAACGCATCGCGTAAACTCGTTGTTGAAGTCGGCTTCGTCGAAATCAGTGGGAGTGCTCTTGTTGGGACGCGTGGGCTCATAACAGCAAGCCTCGTGGATCTTGCGGAGGGTCACAACCAACTTCCTGTGAGTGGCAGTGGTCTTTTGCGCATCGCGGAATATGGCGCATATTTGTGTCCTCAGTTCATTCTCGGGCGCCTCTTCGGGGATGTCAATATTGGATGAGGACACGCGGGACGTCGCTGAGGCTCGCGAGTTAAGCGTTGCGCTGGACGCTTTATGAGATACGGCGGCAGAGGACCGCGCAGACCTCGCAGATACTCGAGCCGGCATGCTTGATGAGACAGGACGACTAGTTACATGGATCAATTATTGTATGTAGCTAAGCACGAGGTTGGAAAACAGAATAGAGCTGTTCATAGTCTTTCAAGTTGAGATGTAAATGTTTGTGTCTGCGCGCCCCCGCGGAGTCTGGTTACGCTGTTGTGCGCCTGTTATTATTACCCAAAAGAGGCAAGTAAATCAATAAACCTTACCTAGGTACCTGCATACTGTAGTAAGTGGCTGCTAGGACAACAACCCTTGTTCTTCAAGCCACGTCCTATTATGCCCCGCCCGATAAACACCGTCATTATCGATAGTCGATAACGGGCGCTTTCTATCCATCTTTTCTTTCCTTTTTGTCTTCCGAATAAATCATCACTTTCATTCTCGTCAATCCCAACCTACATCTACAGGTGCTGGGAAGGAAAACAAAATGGGTAACAATAGTGAGCTGAAAAGGTCCAGGCCGCAAGCTTCGGATTCGAATGCGCCTTCGAAAGATATCGAGTCCACCGTCGAGCCGCCCACCAAGAAAGCTCGAGTTGAAGGGAGCAGATCGCTCTTCGTGCGATCGCTTCCTCCTACAGCCACTACCGAGACCTTGACCGACTTCTTCTCTCAACACTTTCCAGTGAAACATGCCACTGTCATTACTGACCCTCAGACAAAGCTTTCTCGCGGCTATGGTTTTGTTACTTTCACCGACGCCGAAGATGCCAAGGAGGCCAAAGAAAAACTCAACAAACAGAAACTGGACGGCCGTCCGCTGGTCTTGGAAATCGCAGAGCCCCGGCATCGCCAATCGGCTGGTGAGTCCGCCGATGTTGCTGCTAGGAAGGCTGAGAGGCAGGCAACGCTGGCCGAGGCTCGCAAAGCACCCAAGCTGATTGTACGGAATTTGCCTTGGAGCATCAAGAAGCCGGAACAACTGGCAGCACTGTTCCAGGGCTTCGGCAAGGTGAAATACGCCGACCTTCCTAATTCTAAAGGGAAACTATCTGGTTTTGGCTTCATCACTATGCGGGGCCGTAAAAACGCTGAGCGGGCTATAGAAGCCGTCAACGGCAAGACAATTGATGGCAGAACTCTTGCTGTGGATTGGGCTGTAGACAAGCAGACATGGGAACAGCAAAAGCACAAGCAGGCAGAGGACAAGCCTGCAAAGAAGACACCCAAGGCTTCAGGTTCCAGCGAAGCTCAAGAACACCAGGATACAGAGTCACTCGAAGAACGTGAGGAGCATAGTGTCAGAGACGAGGAAGACGAGGAAGAAGATGAGGACCTAAAGAATTTTATGAAAAATCACATGGAGAACCTCGAAGAGGAAGATAGTGACGTCGACCCAGGTGACGCCGAATCTGAGGAAGAGGACGACGGTGGTGCTGATTTAGAGAACGAACCTGCCTCCAAAAAATCTCTTACGACAGATAACAAATCAACGCTTTTTATTCGCAATCTACCATTTACGACCTCGGACGCGGATCTCAAGTCTCACTTTGAACAATTCGGGCGTGTACGATACGCTCGTATAGTGATTGACCGCGCGACTGATCGACCGGCGGGTACGGGTTTCGTCTGCTTTGTTAGCGCAGATGATTCGAAGGCATGCCTTAGAGGCGCTCCTCGCCCCCAGCAGTCTACGATACCCAATAAGAAATCCATCTTACAGAACGAACTGGCAGACGAGGGAGGCAAGTATACTATTGATGGGCGCGTGCTCCAGGTGTCACAGGCTGTGAGCAAGGACGAAGCGAGCCGCCTTACGGAGACGGGCATAGCCACCCGGCAAGGCAAGGATAAGGATAAACGTCGACTGTATTTGCTTTCTGAAGGTACCATTCCGAAAGATTCGCCTCTATATGCTATGCTCGCGCCTTCAGAGGTCAAGATTCGCGAAGAGAGTGCCTCTCAACGAAAGAAGCTCATTCAGAATAACCCAAGTTTGCACCTTAGCCTTACGCGCTTGGCTATCCGCAATATCCCTCGCAACATGGATTCGAAACAACTCAAGGCCTTGGCTCGTGAAGCTGTGGTAGGTTTCGCTAAAGATGCCAGGGAAGGCCGAAGGCAGCCGCTCTCTAAAGAGGAAACTGCTCGAGGCGGCGAGGAAGACAAAGAAGCAGAGCGTCGGCGCAGAGAGAAAGGAAAGGGCGTTGTCAAGCAAGCGAAGATAATATTCGAGAATAAGGAGGGTTCGAAAGTCCCAGAAGCGGATGGCGCTGGTAAAAGCCGAGGTTACGGTTTCATTGAGTATTATTCGCACCGATGGGCGCTCATGGGTTTGCGATGGCTCAATGGGCACGCGCTAGAAAGTGGGAGCGGGAAAACGCAGCGATTAATTGTCGAGTTTGCGATTGAAAACGCACAGGTTGTAACAAGGCGAAAAGACACGGAGGAGAAGCAACGGATGCGAAGCGGCCAACGTTCCGATGACAAGGACACCATCGATGCGGCCAAAAATACTCTGAAAGCAAAAGGGTCTAATGTCAAGTTGAGGGGCAAAGACTTTTCGGTATCGAAGGATAAATGGCATGGCCAGAAGAAAGGTAAAGCAGCTGACATCACCAATATAGCAGCGGGCAAGGAGGGCTCGGCCCGGGATGGCTTACAGCAGAAGATTATCGCGAGGAAGAGGATGACGAGGAAGAAGAAAGCACAGTCCCGTCGTTGATATCTTACCCAGTTACTTGATTAATGGTTCCCATTATTACAGGGCTTATGACTAACAAATCGAGGCATTCCCATAAACTCAGTGTTATTGCTTCTAGGCCGATAGCGCGGCGTGGTGCTTGAAGGGAGTCGAGTGGGTATAATCAATACTTATGTCTTCTGAGACGAAAGCGAACATGAATAATATGCACGTTATTTTGTCCAAAACCAGCCATTGGATTTCCCGTCTCTCCTGGTGGTCGTTGTTATGTCTGCCTCGAATGACGCGGTTGTCTCGTCATCTGGACCTGATTTCTCGCCGTGAAATCGTGAAGCCTTGTCGGGAGACTTCCACGACCATGTTCTCGTGGTCTCTTCACCCTGAGCTATCAAGTTGCCATCCGCATCGAATCGCTTTGTAATGGTTGTAGTTTCGCTCCCGTTGCCGCGGGTACGTCGTTGGACCTCTTTTAAGATCTTACCACCGTCTGGAGTTTCGATCGTTTCAGAAACTGGCGCTTCCTTGGAGTCTGAGAAATCAGCATCTTGTGTCCATTCGGACTTAGTATTGAGGGGTTTCTGAGCAGCACCCGTCTCTCCGCGGTTGTCTGTAGCAAATGCAGATTGGGCGGCTGCGTATAAGTCACCTTCCGAGCCCGCTTCCTGCTGCTGGGTTGTTTCCGCCTCGCATATGGGTGATCTCTCCTTGTGTGTACTCCAGGTGAGGTGCCACCGCGGGTGACGGGTTTCCCAAGATGGCAGTCCGGTATCTGGCCATATCAATGCTTGTGATTGACGGAATCTATTCCCATCTGTTTGCAGCATCCTCCAGGGTGAAATAAAGCCGTAGGATAGTTCACGTCTTGCGGATGACGAAAGGGGAAAATAGGAACCCCAAAGCCCTCGCCGTCCAATACCAGCCACCCAGTCTTCGACAGGCATGCCCCAAGGGAAGTACCACACGTGTTCGAAGTGTTTCGCAAAGACAAGCCTTCGCAGATCTGAGAGTGGTTGTCCAGCATTCACAGCTAGCAGATCTTCGAATGCGTCCCGGAAGGTAAAACAGTCCGGATAGTTGCGAGGAGCATCGCTCGGACGAGGTTGTATTAAGGACTGAAGATTTAGAGGAGAATACGGAGACGAGGCGGCCCAAGAAAGGACGTCATCTGCGTTGACACTCCCTCTATCCGACTCAGGCAAGTTTGAGCTTGACGAAGAGGGCTCTGGCTTGCTCCTATCCGAAGCATGTTCAACGACGTTGGACGGCATAGTGGCCTTGTCCTGTGTCTCTGCCGAGGCTAGTGATCCGAAGATGGTCTGAAAACCCCGTTCGATATTGTTATCGATGTGGTTCTTGAAGCGGATAAAAAGGTTATCGGATGGGTTAGTATTGGTGGCCATCGTGCCACTTGGCTCTTGGTGTTTGGACTACCTAATAGACTTTGTTCTCACAGCTTGGATGGGATTCATACACACCTACACCTATAGAGGAAAGATAGGGTCAGCGGTTGAGTCTGCAACGCCGTTTTGTACTATTAGTGTAGAGATTGTTGGATGACGGAAGCTTCGTCTTCGAAAGCTCCAGAAGTGGGATTGAATGCGGAATATTGCGGGGCTCATTGGCTATGTAGCTAGGTACCTTAGGTATGTAGGTACATAGGTACCTACATAAGGTATGATACCTTAAGCAATTCAAGCATCTGATCGGCTACATACATATGTACCTAGTGGGGCGGTAATATCCCCACGACCCATGTACGTATGTACATCGCACATGTATACCTTTATACATACGTGCATACCCAGGTACATGCATGCACATATTATGTAGGCCAGGGTACGTACCTATGTAATGTGTCCCTGCATGAACTAATGTTCGGGTACCTTGGGTTTGTTACCTACAACATGCATGTGTGGAGAAGCTCAATGGTGGGCTGCCAACTTCAAGTTTCAATCATCGCGAACACGCCTAGATTCTACAATACTGTCTCCTTTCGACGCGACTCTCGTTTTCTAGACCATGGGGCATGGTAAAAACGGGTTCTAACTTGTACTTTCAGATCATAACCACTCTTGTCCCATAAACTAGCTCCTCTACTTGCAATTGGACATGCACCGTCACCATGTCTTCCCTGTCTCGACTGTGCTCCTTGTCGCAGCTAACCTCCTCATACCCGTCGCCATCGTCCTCTTTGCGATTGGCTTCTTTCCCTATAAACCCTTTCTGCCTGGTCTAGCTGATTACCAGGCCCTTGAATATGGACCGCCACCCAAAGCGCCGTTCGATCGGCTGATATTCATGGTCATCGATGCTTTGCGCAGGTTCGTCGTCTAAGCGCAACAACCGCCCGATGCTATGCGCCTGTCCGACTGACTAGCCTAGCGACTTCGTATACACACATGGCTCGGGTTTCGGATTCACGCAAGGGTTAGACAACGAGGAAACTCGACGCTCGCGTATTTATGCCTTGTAGTGCTGATGCGAGCATCTAGGTTGATTTCCGATGGAGCTGCCATCCCATTTACTGCCCATGCCACTTCGCCGACTATCACGATGCCTCGGATAAAGGCCATCACCACAGGTTCCACGCCCTCTTTCCTCGATGCCATCTTAAATTTTGACGAAGCCGACACGTCATCCACCCTCGCTGCTCAAGACACCTGGCTTGCTCAGATGAAAGCAAAAGGGACTGGAAAGCTAGTGATGTACGGCGATGATACGTGGCTGAAGCTATTTCCCGGCATGTTCGATCGAGCAGATGGCACTTCGAGTTTCTTCGTTTCCGACTTTACAGAGGTTGACAACAATGTGACGAGGCACATCCCAGACGAGCTACGCAACGACGATTGGAACACAATGGTTTTACATTACCTCGGCCTTGACCATATCGGCCACAAGACTGGCCCCCGAGGTCCAAACATGATACCCAAGCAGCGAGAGATGGACGATATTGTTCGCACGATTTACGAAGCCATGGATACCCAGCCTCATCTGCAGTCAACCTTACTCGTTTTCTGTGGAGATCATGGCATGAACGACGCCGGTAACCACGGAGCCTCGTCTCCTGGAGAAACCTCGCCTGCTTTGGTGTTTGTGTCACCTAAGCTAAGGTCTATCTCGAAGCCCGTCAAAGTACCGGCAGACTGGGTCGAAGATTTCCAGTACTACAATGTTGTTGAACAGTCCGACCTTGCCCCGACACTCGCCGCTTTGCTCGGATTCCCGGTACCCAAGAATAGTTTGGGTTCTTTTATGCTGGACTTCTTACCCTTTTGGTCAGAGAGCAAGTGATTCTCTTCGTAATTGGTATGGACCCTGCTAACACCGGTAAGAACACGACAAGCTCCAGATCCTTGTGCGAAACGCGAAACAGATTTTCGAAATTGTGGCTGCAACTTACAGTGGCTCCTCCACGGGCAGACAATACAGCCCAGATTGTGCTAGCCCTGGTTCACTGGTTGAAGAACTTCTTTGCGAATGGCAAATTATCAACGAAACTGCCGAGAAGACGCCAGCGGTTGACCTAGATGACGACTGGATTATGAATACATCAAAGGTGTGGTGTTGCCTGTCATGTAGCTGAAAGCAACCTTCTAACGGATAATAGTGGCTCTCTAAGGCGCAGGCCTTGATGAGCAGTATGGCTAGCAACTACGATATGCAGACGTTGGCTTACGGCGGGTCAGTAGCTGCAGGGGCCTCTATCGCGGCAGTACACGCGCTAGTAACCTCGACTCCTGCAAGTGCTTCCACTCTGGCGCCGTTCGTGCTGATCACTCTACTTTATGGTATCATGATGTTTGCTAGCAGTTATGTCGAGGAAGAACAGCATTTTTGGTATTGGATTACAACTGCGTGGTTGATTTACCTTGCTATTAGATCGTAGGCGCTCTAATTACCGGTCGCGATCCATCTCCATGGCTAATTCAGGAATAGGATCCCGAGGGCAACGCGTCAATCCTTAATGATCTGCTTCATTGCACTCGGCACCATGAGGCTCACTCGAGGATGGAACCAGACTGGACAGAAATTCGCCGGCGAGCCCGATATCGTGACCAGTTTTATCGCAACAAACCCACCGTTACTTTGGTGTCTTGTCGTTGCGACATATGGAATGGTTTCCGTGCAGTTGTTCGACGGCCTCAGGGGCATACCAATCGCTATTTCAGGATCCGTGGTAGCAGGCCTTACGACATCTGCAATATCCTTCAAACTTGCTTTTACCAACGAAGATGCTCCTGAGCTAGTTGTTGGGCTTGCGAGGACGCTCGTTGGCATATTCGATGGGCCTTCTCTCGTAAACCGAGCGCGAGCGGTCTTTCTTGGCCTTGGGCTTATTTCAATATACCCCCTGTACAATATAGTAATGTTTCGGACCAGGTCCTCCAAAATGGATGGTGAGTTTCCTTTGATACGGCGCCAAATGCTGGCCGGCGCTAATGTCCACCTACTTAGCTATGCGCACCTTGCATCACTTGTATACAATTTTTGCCTTGACACAGTCTCGAGTCACTAATGTGCCGCTCTTCTTGCTATTTCAAGTCATTTACTTGTACTTGATCGGGCTTAATCTGGGAGTAGTTGAGATCACAATATCCTCGCTGCTCCTTCAGTTTTCTTCCTTCTTCGCAATGGGTGGTTCCAATGCTATCTCTGGTGTAGACCTGTCAAACGCGTACAACGGCGTTAGTGGCTTTAACATATTTGCCGTTGGAGTTCTAACGTTCATTAGTAACTGGGCTGCTCCGGTCTGGTGGACATCGGCTTCCAATTTACTACTGCTCCAGAGGAATCAGTCTACGGGTCAAGGCGGTGGTGCCATCTTTCGACAGCACGTGGCCATTTTGACTACGTTCGTGAGTGTCACTCTTGGATTTGTAATGATGGCTTGTACAGCGCTGAGGACGCATTTGTTCATCTGGACGGTGTTTTCACCAAAGTATTTGTACAGCATGGCTTGGAGTTTGGGTCAGCATCTCATTATCAACGTGGCGTTCGGTGGTCTGCTATACTGGCTTGGCAGCTTATGATGTATCATGCACGGGAAGATGGACGATTCAGACTAGATGGAAGGTCCAAGTCTATAAGACGGCCATGGCTTGTAATACTAGACCGGGTGGTTAAGTGAGAATTCCAGACAATCATCCGAGTTTAAATACATGATGTGCATAAATGCATCGTGTATGAGAGAGCTAGCTATATATGACTAGCCAAGCCTATACAGATGTATGCACTCCAATTAAGTGCCTACACCCGTGTACTGTAGGTCAGATTTCAACTGGGCAATGGACAATAAGCGCGTACTTTTTGCGATCGTATGACCTGGACTATGACTTAATAGGAGAGGCATGTGGGAATTCTGAATTCCTGTCAGCACTCATTGCGGGTAACCATGTTGAATGGAAAATGACGTGCAATGCATTGATGTCTCGAAGAATTCATGTTGACCCAGTAAATAAGATTTGCTAGCGTACATAGCTCCTTTTCTGCACCCAAGGTCCACTGCTATGTACATGTGTACGGTGTGAACACTGAGCAGCCATGACTGCCACTATGTAGCTCGGATCCCTGCAAGAAATCCGTAGGATTGGCGGGTACATGCTGGTACGTAGATGCATAAACGGAAAGTACCCGCCCATTGTGGATACATACTAATCATTAACCTTATCAGAGTTTAACGATCGAACGAGGATGCATGCGGATTACCCAACCCGCTGGTAAGTACAATAAAATGAAATGAAATGGATGTGACCATGTGCTGTGATGTGTTGTGCTGTGGTGTTTGAATTTCGTGACCCGTGTCATCTTACCTCCCTTCCCTACCCTGGGATACCTTACCCAGCTCTAGCTAGTAATTCATTGCCGTTGCTATGTTCGGCTTGTCTTTATTTTGTTTTATTCTATCATTTTTCCTGCTGCCTTTTTATTACTATTGTATTAATCCACCCTTTATGCTTTTGTTATTGCTTCTTTGATATTTGCTCTTGCCTCTTATCTAGTATACAAACAGCGCACTTGGAACAAACATACGTCTTTTGCGGTTCCAGGTCTTGGATTCAAAAAAGGAGTTTGCTTAAGTAGAACACCCGGCGCATTCGCACCATTACTGCAATAGAGATATTCGTCACGTCTACGAAAGTACACCCCGCCGCTGAAAACTCCACATACGCGATTATTCTTGCGATCGCGACCTGCGACCTGCGACTTGCGACTGCGACTGCAACTGCCCCGTGCTGCGCGAGTGCGGACGCGACCGCATCCTGCGAACCGCGACGCCCTACTTCACCTCTTCGGCAGTGAACCGCACCTTGTCAACGTAGATGTATTCCTCGAAATAGCATCATGTGGCGGCGTACATATCTGTTTCTGGTTTTGGTACGGCTATGGTTCGCCCTCTCGCCGAGCTACCTGCACCCGGATGAGAATTTCCAAGGCCCCGAGGTCATTGCTGGTATGTGGATATACATGTATACTCTGAGTCCATCTAGCTAATATATGTGTGTTCTTCTAGGCCAAATCTTTAGTTATCCAGTCCGACTGACCTGGGAATTTACGAGCGATCACCCTATACGGAGCGTCTTTCCATTATGGCCCGTTTACGGTTTACCTATGCTCCTTCTCAGGTGGTTGTGGATCGGTAACGGGAATGATGGGGAGATACCACCGATTGCTGTGTTCTGGACCTTGCGCGTTCTGATGTTCGTCCTCAGCTTCGTCCTGGAGGACTGGGCTATTCATGAGCTAGTCCAGTCGCAACGACACCGTCGGGTCGCTGTGTTACTGGTCGCATCCTCCTATGTGACTTGGACCTTTCAGACTCATACCTTCTCCAACTCGATCGAGACTCTGGTGGTCGCGTGGTGCCTGGTGCTCATAGAGCGGATTCTCGAGGCTTCAGTTGGTCACACCTCGGTATTTCCCTTCGATTTGCATGGACTAACCCCTGAGCTGCTACAGAGTTCTTCCCTGGCGGCGTCAACGGTGCTTGGTATCGTAGCTGTGTTCGGCGTTTTCAATAGAATAACTTTCCCTGCATTCTTACTTATTCCTGGACTTCGATTGATACCCCATTTCAAAAATAGGTTTGTCGTTGATCCCCTTTTAGCTTTGTCGGGTTGCTGACCGTTACAATTCCAAGACCTTTGTCCTTCGTCGTTATGGCAGCGTCTGGACTTTTGACTACTTTAATTGCCATCTCACTTGATACGTCATTCTACACTCCGCATTCCATTTCTTGGTCAGACCTGTACCGTAACCCGGTTATCACGCCGTTGAATAATCTAAAATATAACCTTTCGCCCTCGAACTTGGCAGAGCACGGATTGCACCCTTGGTACCAGCACATTCTGGTCAATGTTCCACTACTTATAGGACCGGCCGTCGTTCTTCTGTTCACGAAACCCCATCTATCTCTCAGACTGTCCTCCGCAATATCGGGGGTTTTCGTTCTGTCAATCTTCCAACATCAGGAAGCTCGATTCTTACTTCCTACTGTACCGTTGTTGCTCTCGTCTGTGCGGCTTCCAAAGAACCCGACGTATAAGAACCTTTGGATTACCGCTTGGGTGGGCTTCAACGTGGTTCTCGGTCTGCTTATGGGAACATACCACCAGGCTGGCATCGTACCGACTCAAGTATTTCTCAGCAACCAGCCAGATGCGACGCAAGCCATATGGTGGAAGACCTATATGCCACCGATCTGGCTTTTAAACGGGAAGAACGCGGTGCTGCAGACTAGGGACGTGGCAGGAATGGAGGGCGATATATTGCTAGAGGAGTTAGGGCGGATAGCAACATGTGATACGCCGGCCGACCGGAGAAACCTCGAATACCTGAAGGAGCCGAACGGCACGTACCTTATCGCGCCGCTTTCATCGACATGGTTAGATTCGTGTTTAGAAAATAAAGGATTGGATGGGCTGAGGTTTCGGGAGGTTTGGAGGTACAACAATCACCTCAACCTGGATGACTTGGATTGGGCGGAAGACGGCGTCTGGGCTACCTTGAAGAGAGTAGTCGGCAGGCGAGGGTTAGCGGCGTGGAGAGTTACCAAGAGCTGCGGTCGTCCTCCGAGGAAACATTGAGAAGTTACGAATAGAATGCCCCTGCGTTATCGTGAATGAAGTGACTCTACCTGTGTGTAGGTTTTATTTTCAAGCAGCCGGATACAGCTGCCTTGGCCCCTATTTCTGTTGCTTGTTTGACAACCAAGCGGAGCCTCTACTATGAAGCCTTCGCTTTAAGGGTATACTTTCTTCATCGCCTCAGACGATCTAATATCCGTGACAGTATGCATATATGCGTTTAGCGTGTGCAGTGCGGCATGACGTGGTCGTTAGCCTGTGTTGCGAGCCAATCAGAGCTTCGGTCCTCCAGGACGAAATACGAAATCGAATTTCTAAAGCTTCAATCGGGACAATGGTTTTCCAACTGCGACCAAGTTGAGGCTACCTGGATATCTACTTACATGTGATCATTCGATTTTACGTCCACACCTCTTTTCCGAGCGTCCAAGCTGCCTCAAGCCAAAACAGACTGCACGTATCTCGCAATGGGCGGCTTAAACTTAGAAGTCTTCAAGGTTAGTAACCCCTCTCCTCCGGGGCTCTCCTACAGCTTTGCTTGCTCGCCTATAGGATCGCATGCTCACCAGTGTAGTTCGGCATGTATGTCATGTTCCCGATTGGCATCATGTACTACTTCGGCACCAACCTCGACGAGCGATTCTCCGTCCCCGACTTCTGGCCCAAGCCGGAGCACGCGAACAAGGTACCCCTCGACAGAGATGAGATTCACGCCGAGCTACAGCGATTACGCGCGCGACGGTTGTACCTGAGAGACAAAAGGCTTGAGAACGAGGCCAGACAGTCGCCACTACCTCCGAGTGAGGACCAAGGAAATGACCGATCTTAGGTTGGGCTAGGACTGGCCGCGTTGAGGACGTACAAGAAACTCGCGGGTGGGCAATGGGGTTGTATTATAGGTATTGGCTCCAACGGCGTTTGGGTCTACAAAATGGTATGATGGCGGGATCACGCGGCGAATGCATTCTTTCCACCTCAACTTGAGTACTTCGGCGATAGGCCCACCTCTCCGCTCTTCGCATGGCGGGATTCAGATCGGACCGCTCCGCGACCAAGCGGCATGGGTGCTCATGCGCAAGATACCTACCTAGTCTACATCTATATATTGTACAAGACATGTTACGTATCATGAGTCGAGGTTGTCTTCTACTGCATTCCAAAGCGCTTCGGATATAGCTCCTCGTTCAGCATTCGCACTAGAGCGCGCTCGTGTCAGCAGCAGCCATCTGCCGAGAGGCTCGCGAGGAGGATATCCAGATATACTTACTAAACGCCCTGGACACCCGGGTATTCCTGTAGTGCGTCTAGGAGTTTACTTATGGCCGCCGCCGCTTCCTCGTCGTCAAGTTTGACCTTGTCCGCCGTGGGGGTCCATATAATATCGGAGCTTAGGATTTCGGTCGATAGTAGCTTGCTCAGATTTTGCGCTGCTTGGTGGGTTGTGTTTGGCTGTGTCCATAGGACAAGGTCGCCGTTCTCATCCTGTTCAACGTCCTCGGCGCCAGCTTCGAGCGCCTGCATCAGGATCTCATCAAAGTCGGCCCCCGTGCCTTTTAGAATTGTCCGGCCTTGCCTGGTGAATAGAAATGCGGTTGGTGTGATGGTGGCCTTATGTTTCTTGATCAGGGTCCTTAGTTCTTGTAAGGCTCGTTGCCTATTTTCCGTCTCGACATCGACGACCATGGCCACGGATGGTGGCATCATGATCTCAATCGTTAGATTTTCAAGTCCCGCACCAGTGGAGGACTTGCCTTGCCCCCGTGCGATCGCCACGTCGATGGTAGCCTTCGGCATGCCGGCTATTCTCGTGGTCCTCGTTAGATATGTCTTTCATAGGTTCAACCAGCGGCTTCGGACGGCGCAGTCTGCTATCTTCTACCCTGTTGTGTCGTCAAATACCTTTCTTTGCCGTAGCAATCAACGCGGCCAATTGCGAGTTCAGGTTCGGATCCGGGCCATACACTATCTCGGGTCCCATCAGCGCTCTCATTCGAAAAGGTGAACTTTACGTAAGGTACGGACATTTCGAATATAGCGTCAGATTCTTAGCAAAAATACTTCTCTGCGCATTCTTCTTCGCATCGGCGGCGCCCTTCTCATGACGGATTTTAGACCAGCGGTTGTGGCCGCTACGGAGCACCGAGCTCGAGGTGAATGACCGACGACATTGAACGCATATAGCAGTAGGAGCGGTCGATCTCGGTGTAAGGCTTCGACTTGGGAATAAGAAGAGGTGGGACATGCTTGTTGACCTGATCAGACTCCTAAGGGACTTTGAAGAAGCCGCCAAGCCCATACATACCTGTCGAAAAAGGCAGATCGAAAGATACCCTTAAGAGTGTACCTAGCTTCTGTGCTCAGGCCGTACAGCCCGCCGCTAAATGCTGATCCATGTATTTAGCTATATCGGTTTCAATCTAAGCCTTTTTGGGAAGTGTTTAGGGCACTCCAACGCAGGGACATGGCGGAGGGCTCTTACCTGGTACCAAGAAATCACTTAAACTAAAACGTTAAGCTCTATGATTGGACGCCGAGCTTACATAAATTGCGAAATGTTATTATGCTATGCACCTAGTTGGGCCCCTGATACCTCATACCTCCCCAAGAGATGTAGGTACTTGCTTCTTAACATTTCCAAGTTTAATAGCATTTGTTCTATCCGCAACCTTCATATCTTAGACCTCGTCTGTTCTGTCGCGGCTTAAGTCACAACTTCAAGAACTCATCCCCAGCGCATCAACGCTTCGACGAGTATATACATGATTTTCCATGTCAGCGCCGAGTTCCCCTCTTCGAGAGTCTAACGGCACTACTCAAGCCGCAGCTCCTCCGCGCATTTCCTACACGGCCACGGCCACGGCCACGTCTAACCCAGAACTCGATCTCCAGAAGCTCCAGTCGCTTCCCGCCGAGCAGCAGGATCTGTTCCTGCTGAACTTCGTATCTTCCTTAAGCAAACATGCCCATGGCCTGTCCGCCGACGATTGCACTGCGCAGCAGTTTTATCTCAAGAAGGAAGTCTTCCAGATCATCAACCTATCCACGCCCTCTCCAAGTCGAGTAATAAGGGCCAATCTCGGCAAGATACTTGCCCACGTTTTTGGAAATGGAGACAGGAAACTACTTTTCGATACCATAAATGAGCTGGTCTCTATAATATCTAGTGGGAAACCCAAGACTGAAGCAGAGATTCGAGCGCGGCATGCTGCTGTCAGTTGCTTGGGGGATGTATATGCTGCTGCCGGTGATAGCGCCATTGGCCTGCATCAGCTGGCGAGCAGCGCCCTCGTCAAGTTGTTGAAGTCGTCTCAGACCCATGCTGGCCTGCGCGCAGCCGTACTAGTCGCCCTGACCAAGATCGTCGGCATGGTGCGAACGAGCTTGGACGAGAATATTGCTAGGGATATCTGGAAGCAGGCGCGGAATGCGGCATCAGGCGACAAAGGCGCTCTGATCGTCGTATCGGCCTGTCGTTGTCTAAGGTCCTTAGCTAAGCACACCTCGTACTTTGAGAATTCAAGCGATTTCGAGAGCCTCAAGTCGACCATTTTCAAGACCATCGACTCTAGTTCTTCGCACGTGAGACATGCCGCCGCCGATTGTTTGGCCGAGGCCATGGTCAAGAACCACTCCGAGTTTGCACTCACTGCCGGCTCGCTACCTAAAATTAAGAAATCCAAGTCCAAAGCTATCAAACGAGCTTCTACGCAGCCAGGCGTTGCACTTGACGAAGACGAGGATATTCCATCAAGGCCTGACAGCCCAGCACCAGGGAAGAGAAGTCAAGATCTCGCGCTGTCTTTGAATGACATCTTCAAAAATCTGACTACTCAGTATGTTCGCCTATCCACTACAAACAGGGCCAGGGCAGCAATTGGTGTGTGTTACGGACGAGTTCTGAAGCGGCTAGGAGAGAAGTTTGTCGAAACGAACTATATAAAGATCATGGAGTATTTGACTGTTGATCTC
Source organism: Hypoxylon sp. FL0543 (assembly GCA_022578575.1). Taxonomy (NCBI): domain Eukaryota; kingdom Fungi; phylum Ascomycota; class Sordariomycetes; order Xylariales; family Hypoxylaceae; genus Hypoxylon; species Hypoxylon sp. FL0543. Next base: position 410,836 of record MU394014.1, on the reverse strand, counting down.
CTAGGCCATCAGAACATAGTCAATAATCGGTACAGACTCCTCGTATCACGTCGAATTGTCGATACCATCCTTCAGGTCGTGATAGGCCGCAGGATTCTCGGCGAATCAGGTCAAACGGCTGTCGCAAAGGTGCTCATCAACGACGTATTCAAAAATTACCCTCAAGTACTCAAAGAGCGGCCCGAGCCGTCAAAGCATACCTTGATCGCAGCTCTTGGTGCCGTTGCCTCACTCATCAGGTCACTTGGGTCCGCCTCGAACAACTTCGCCGAATCGTGCCGAGATGGACTCTTGCAGGTCCTGCAACACCCCAGCTATAGCGTTCAGGTCTCTGCTTCATACTGCATGAAAACATTCGTTCTGGCATGTCCGCAGCAGCTCTTGCCATGCTTGTCTGTTTGTATGAACAGCCTCAGCAGGGAGTTGTCCCTCCTTGGAGGCGCGAGAAACTCACCAAGGAGATGTATTGGCTTCGCGTACGGATTAGCCGCATCTCTAAGCGCCAGCCCTTCTCGTCCATTATACGGTTCCCTTGATATTAACAACCGGGTCTATTCTATGGCTACTAACCTCCTCAAGTCTAGTGGCCAATCTGAACTTCGCGTCTCGAGTACGCAGGTTCAGGTCGCTTGGATCCTTCTTGGGGGCCTCATGTCTCTAGGTCCCAACTTCGTCAAGATACATCTCTCACAACTCCTCGTTCTATGGAAAAATGCCTTACCAAAGCCGTTGGCTAAAGACAATTTTGCTCACCGCAACATCCTCGAAGTTTCTTACTTGACTCATGTTAAAGAGTGCGCGTTAGGCTCTATCCTCTCGTTTCTCCAGTTCAACAGCCGCTTGTTAACAGTTGATGTGTCGAAGCGTATCGCCACCATGCTTCAGAATACCAGCGTCTTTCTTAGGATGCTCCCCTCCAAGAAGACCACTGACGATACTTCCCAGAGGTTGACCCCTGCTCTGCAACTGCAAGATCTTGACATGATGGTCCAACGCCGAGTCTTGCAATGCTATACCATGCTAGTGAACCAGAGCCCGGCTGGAGGCAGCGAGGCGCTTTTGCAGTCCAATCTTCTCACCCTAGCAATATCTCTGTTTGCCGACCCGGAAAACTATGCGGCTAATTCTCTGAGTGCGTCTATTGCCAACGCCGCGGGAACGTTTGAGACTATCTGGGACGTCGGGGATAATTCTGGCTTCGGAGTCAACGACCTTATCCGCGGCTTTAAGGTCAAAAAACTCCCTGGAGAGAAGGACGACTCAGACGAAGGCCCGCAGACCGACGAGGCAGATCCTGATGAGATTGTTGATAACCTTCTTTTATCGCCAATTTGCCCGTCGTTAGAGCACGATGCAGCTGTGCTCTACGTTGGCCAGAATGACCCCTCCAAAGATCTCCCAGATCCCGCCGCTACTGAGGTGGTGAATATGGCGATTCAGCTGTTCGCTTTTGTATTCCCTCTCACACCGGCTAAGGTGCAAGAGAGCGTTCTGGAACAAATCGCTACCTTCGTCTCGGCCGGTTCTTTGCAGCGCGATCCTGGTCGTAAGGCGGCTATCAATGTCAATGTTGCTAGTGCTTTATTCCTAGCCTTAAAGGTCGCAGTAAAGGAGACGCAGTCACCACCTGGCAATATCACTAACTTGGCGGTGGAGAAGCTCCTCCAAGAAATGGCCAGGAGCTTCGTGATCGATCCAGATCAATACATTCGAAGCTTGGGTTATGGCGCCATAGCCCGCCTCTGCAACGCGTGTGGCAACGCGTTCACGAACAACGAGATCAAGTTCTTGGTTGATACCATTGTGAGTGATCGGGAACCCAGTGCTCGTGCGGGATGTGCCATGGCTCTGGGTGCCATCCAGGCGAAGGTAGGCGGCATGGGTGCAGGGTATCATCTCAAAACCATCACTGGTATCTTGATGTCGCTATGCAATGATCCGCATCCGACGGTGCATTACTGGGCTCTTGAGGCCCTTGCTGATGCTGCCGATTCTGCGGGTCTTGGATTTTCACCATACGTCTCCGGAACTCTTGGGATGGTATCCCAGCTGTACCTTTCTGACACTCACCACTCTGAAGTATCCTCTGCTATATCCATGAGCCTGGAAATGGAGCTATCGACTACGGCCGCGATAACACGTTGCGTTGACTCCCTAATCAATGTCGTAGGACCCGACTTGCAAGACTCTACCAAATCGCGCGAACTAATTCTTACCCTTGTCGGTCAGTTGCAAAGCGAGGAAGATGTCCTTGTACAGCGCGAAAGCTTGGCGTGCTTGGAACACCTCTCCTTGTATGCCCCTGGGCATATGGTATTCAGTGATTATGTCAAAACACTCCAGAAATATCTCAATTCTGAAATACCTAGCCTCCGTGATGTCGCGGTGGACGGTCTTTACAATTTGATGAAGAGGAATTCACTCGACGTACTAGAAGCAGCAGATCCCGGCTTTGAGGATCAACTGTGGCTTGTCTTAGACGTGTCACCTAGCCACGACGGAATCCGTAATGTTATCCGGAACTGGCTGCGTCAAACCGCGTTGACAGAAACTGGGGCCTGGCTTGTGCGCTGCCAAAACGTACTGAAGATGACACGGCAGAAACCTACCGAAGATCCGCGGAATGCTGTCAAGCGACAAACCGCCGCCATCGACCTACAGGATGAGGAGGTTGCCGGCTTCGCCGCAGCCGCTGGGGCCACCAAAGACGATAAAGACGCCGCCTCGAGTTCCGAAATGGAGCCTCTGCGTTGGCAGGTGAGGACATTTGCAATGAGTTGTCTGAATGACATATTTGTATTGATCGGGAAAGACGTCGCCATGAACGGAGAGTCACCAGCGCAATCTGCACTGCAGGCTAGGATTGCCGATGTCATCCGCATGGCTTTTTCGGCTTCTACATCCAGCGTGCTAGAACTGAGGATATGGGGTCTCAAGATCATTGGTGCCGTTCTAAGAATGTTTGGCAAAACACCAGATCCTGACTTTGATGAGGCAATGCTCCTTGAACAATACCAAGCCCAGATCAGCTCAGCATTAACTCCTGCTTTCGCTGCAGACTCGTCGCCAGAACTTGCCTCTGAGGCCGTTAACGTATGTGCTGCGTTTATTTCTACCGGTATCGTGACAGACGTCGACCGCATGGGTCGTATCTTGAAGACGCTTGTTACCGCCCTCGAAAACTTCTCGACGGAGACAGAGAACGCTGGAATCGGCGATCTCAAAGGCCTCAGCTCCAACGCTCAAGTAATGGTTAAGATGTCTGTCTATTCAGCCTGGGCGGACCTTCAGGTAGCTAGCTCGGAGCAGAAATACTTGCTCGACGTATTGAAACCACACATTGGCACGCTGACGCCGTTGTGGCTGGCGTCCCTGCGGGAGTTCGCTCGGTTGAGGTTCGAGCCAGACATCTCAATGACGCTGGGCCCGCCGTCTATGTCGGGTAGCCTGGATACGATATACGCAGCCCTCAACCGGGAGACGCTACTTAAGTTCTACCAGGACTCCTGGTTGAAACTTGTTGACGCTATTGCGAGCCTCATTGAGCAAGACAGCGAATTTGTCTTCGACGCTCTAGATGGGAAGGAAGCCGAGGCGCCGGGCACGAATGGGCAATCGAAAATTGCTGATATAAACTACCGTGACGAACCGGTCGCGTTCTTCTTCGTCCTTTTCGGCATCGCTTTCGAGGCCCTTGCAACAAGGTCAGGTCAAACAGGCTCCTTAGCCACCCAAGAACAAACGCTCGAGATACTTCAGGCTCTTAAGAAGATTCTGCACCCGAGCGTTTCGGGCCACGCCATCTACAGAGAAGCTATCTTTTCCGAGACGATGGATTTACTAGACCGCCTGGTCTTGACAGAAGGGCTCGACGTTCAAGGAGTTATTGTCGAAATCGCCCGTGCCCTTTGCGTGGCTCACCCTTCAGCGAGGAAACAGGAGCAGCCCGACGACGGTGATCTGAGTGAGGATATCGAGCAATTATTCGAGCTCACGAGGATAATCGTTCTGGTACTCTCCGGATTGCTACCTAACCTAACCGAGGCAAACCAGCCAGTGCGCCATCATCTGAATGAGGAAGCTGTTCTTCTCGTAAGAACGGGGCTGAACGCCATCGTAGACGCGGCCGAGGTATTCCCAGCAATCATCAAGACGGATTTACACGCATGTATTATCCATATCTTCGCCACTGTACTGGCGACACCGTCTTGCCAAGAGCTCATTGTTCCACAAGCTCTGCCAATATTCAAGAGGTTCATGGTAACCATGTCCAGCCCTCGCAGCTCGGCTGAGGGGAGGTCGGTGACCGACATGCAACTACAAGGCTGTCTACGCCGTTATCTATCTATTTATCTGAATGCGCAGAAGCGAGAGGCACCAACCTCGTTACAGTGCGTCAAGAACTGCTTGCTTGCGATTACGATTCTCTTTACCGGTGGAAGTAATCGGCTTGCAGCCAGCGATCGGCTCGTCACGAAGTATCTAGACGAAGTGGTTGATTGTCTAACAGATCGCATGGTAAGCGGTCCTGACATTGTCTGATCCAGCCTTTAGCTAACATGTTGTAGACGGCGAGAATCGCAGCGAACTGCATTCGGTCTCTCCTCCTACAGCCCTCTCCCACGCCTGCCGACCAATCTATTGCTCGCTATCTTCTTCCTCGTCTCATCTCCTTCGTAGTAGATACGGAACCAGAGGACCCAGAAGGCGCGCGTAAATTAGTAGCCCATACCCTAACGCAGTACGTAGCAAGCCTGGGAAGTGGTCATGCTCAGATTGCGATGTCTATCGTGGTGCCGGCTCTGCTTTCCCGGGCCGCCAGCGAAGGCGCTGAGGTGTACCACGAGACAAGTGCACGATTATTGGAGCTAGCTTCGGCGGATCAAACAGGCTTCAGGGGCGTCGTGGCGGCAATGAACGAGGGCCAGAAAGCATTCATGGAGGAGGTCATTCGCTCAGGTCGGCAAACCAGCGGACCAACGAAAGGAGCTGACACCGCGGGCCAACCGAGCATCGCATTGAAAATGAACTTCGGGAGCTAAGCAAGGACTGATGGATTAAGGGTATATGGACGTCAAGAGCTTCGCGTCTCGCGTAGGACTGTGACTGCGCCATGGTAGGTGGACAAGGGTGGCATATAGAGTGCGTCGAAGACGCAAGGCGGACGAATAAGCCCGATCTAGTAGGTAGACACATACCTCCTGTGTTAAGAATACCACGGCGATATCTTCAGCATATAACCATATAAGTCCGAGTGATGTTCGAATCCTGATTTCAATTTTGTGGTATAAGTTTCCGATGGCATGTGTTATACGGCCTCCTCGATGGCACTGCTCGGCCAGGCTGGTCTGCTCATGCGAGACCATACCCTCTTCTCCACGGACATGTTTGCTCAGGTCTGATCTTAGGTACTAACCGTTGAACATGGTAGACGGGGGCGTCACAGGAGGTATTCTCCATATTTGCGTAAGAGACTGATTTTAATTCAAATCAAGGGCTTCCGCCCCGTATACCTATTTGTCCTGTCCCTCTTGCCAGCGAACCCCCTTTGTTCCCCACAAAATGCATAGTAATACTAGACATAACAGTCTATAATGATTTACCAATAGGTGGTGAATCAGGTTAGGTTCATCTTTGTGCTGGGAGGAAAAGATCTTGCGCCTCAACTCTTCCCCTATTCTCATCCAGCCAGATACAGTATATGACATGCAATTGTGTATGATCCTTGATAACTGCCATCGTACACTGCAACCTACAATGGTATTTCCGCCGTCAAGTCCGCTTCTAACTGCTGCGTGGCAAGGCATCTTAGAACAGCATCAGGATATGCATCGTAGGACCTGATCGGTTGCCATCAGCAGATACGATGATTATTTCTCCCATAGAGAAACGTACCTCTTTCCACAGGGCTAAGCCACCCACAAGTCGGTCCTCACGCAAAGTCATCCCGCCACTCGAGCAGGCCTACGCCCACAAACGTGCCCATATCCTCGCCCGTCACCGGCGTCGGCGGGCGCGGTGTCGGCACGTTGAGGGAGCGCTCGCACAAGATGCCGACGGGGACCGAACAAGGCGACTTGGGGTTTCCGGAACAGTCGTGGCAGTCCTCGTCCAGGGCCGTGTATACGAACTCGAAGAGGCCGTAGCGGTGGCGGCGGCGATGACTCGGGCATTCGAATGTGGTGCTCTCGACGCAGCCGCAGCGGTAAGTGAAGTGGACAATTGAACACATGGCCGGATTGGAATCTATGTGGTTGATAGGTTGGAAGGCTGAGGTTGAAATCGATAGATTAGGTACCTACCGTAGGTCCTTATGTAGACGCTGAGATAAGGAGGAGAGGAGGAGAGGAGAGGAGATGATAAGATGGACGAGATGGATGAGGTATAAGTACCTAATGTACCTAAGTAACGTCAATTGGAAGTTTTGACAGCCGTCACATCTGGCCCTCGACTTCCTTAACTGAAGTTTACAGATGACGGCTTCCCCATGTCTGGCACAGGCGCCCGCACCTGCATCTACATCGGCAAGGAAAGAATACTCCCGAATCAAGAGCTATCGACCTCGAGAAGGCACGCTCTACATACCTTAACCGCTAGTGCTTCTCGCTCTTCCCAGTTGAACCATCATAACATATACCATCCCCCCTTACCCCTATTCACACTGACTCCCAGGCAGAGAGTCGGACTTGGAAACCCATTACCAAACCAATCCGTTCCCCTTCCCTAGTTCGCTTCTAAGCGGCGCTGTGTAGCAACGCGAATAAGTTTTCCATCCGGTCCTTTAAACCACCCGAAAATAAGCGCCCTGGCCCACTGATGCGAATAGACTCCCTTATATAATGCATTCCTAACGCCACTGCATGCTTTTCTTGTTTAGAGCAAAGAAATTGCAGGCACGAAGCCACATGGTCATACCCGGGGCAAGCCTAGCGGCTCTTTGGCGATACTGCCTGGGACGCTCGAATTGTGCTTAACGACGCCGCTGCTAATTCGGGCAGCGAACGCCGACCTGACGGTGAACCCCCCGGTCGATGATCGAAGCTGTCTCCGCGACGAAAAGGCGGCGCAGACGGTAATGCCTTGCGCGTCGCCGTAGTGGGTCTGCTCTGCGGCTCTGACCCCTCACCACTCCTCGAACTGATAACTTGCGGCATAGGAGGCAGAGATGGTTGTCTAGCCCGCCTGTCACGCCCAGGCTTGCTACTACCCGGTAAGGGCTTGATCTTGAGTTGATCCAAGGGCAGGTCCGTCTGCCCAGTCCGAACTTTGTAGTTCGCCAGACTCAGTCGCAACCGCAGCGTCTCCACTTTCTAGACCTGTGGTTAGCTGCGCGCTCTCATGGCATACTCACGACGTCCACTCCACTTACAATACGAGCCTCCTCCAGAGTCATGGCTCGTTGCCGACGAGGCGGCACGGGGGCCGCTAGTGCAGCTACGTCTGCGTCTGGCTCGGTTATCGTGGTAGCCTGAGACGTATCAATGGCAGAATTGTCGAAGATGGACGAGTCCTCGTCGGGAGGCTCTGACGGTTGGCGATCAGCGTCGGAGTCGTGGTCACAGCTATTGCCATCCTGGCTTCTGTGAGAATCCTGAATGCCACCACATTAGCTAATGCTGTCAAGGTTGGATGAGACACACGACACGCATACTCTTCCCAAGCTGTGTCCTCCGTCTTCGACTACGGACTGAGTGAATCCGTCAACTGAGGTGCGCTGCTTCTTGGCTGGTTGCACCAGCTGGCATTGCGGGCCTTGGCGAACGGGTTCCGAATCGAGAGACCTCTTCATGCTGCTGGAGTTGACTTGGTTTAGATGTTGTACCTTGCATGCCTCAAGCTTCAAAACGGCTGCCGGGCTGCTGGAATTGGCATCAATTGGAGCCAATACGCGTCGTTTGCTCGGCGACGTGTCCATCTCGGTAACTTCGTCTTTCCAGCCGTGATTGTAGGTGGGTAGCTTGGTATGCCGCAATAGTACGACTACGGCCAACAACGCCAGTCACCCTCAGTGGAAAAACAAGTAAAGGGATCTTTCTCTTGGAACGTAGTAGAAGCTGGTGGGAGTAGTGTTGACCTGAACTGTCATTGTGTTTATTCGCGGCAGTCGGGACTTATTTAACTTTAAGAAGGGTCCTAGCTGTTAGTACAGTCGCGCGCCGCGCTTGCTAGACCGCGTCGCAAATGCGACGGATGGGACTTTGCATATTTTATGACATGCTTTTATGCATCCTGAAATATTTACTTATTTCTTCTTCGGGACTGAATCGGCACTGGATCGGCATGGGCTGGGATGCGTAGCATAATTTAATGTTGATGTAACACTGATTGCTAAGGGATCCCTGCTAGTCAGGTTTTGGTACCTGACCCATAAATGCCCTCCAGGATCAGCCTAGCGGTTAACATACATTTATACATGTACACTATGTATGTGGATGTACTATATGCTGCCTATCAGTCGTCCGTATCTACCCCGCCATCCCACTCCTAAGCCGATCAAGTCTGCTTGGTGACGCTATCCCGCGCGGCTCGAACACGACATGTTCTGGTACCTACATATGCAGGTGGTCATGTATAATATATTAGGTTCATTATGAACACATCCTGCGCTTTTATCAATTACGCGCGGTGTACTATAACATTTGGAACAATTTCATGGTATGCACGCTTGAAGCCAAAGAAGTCGTGTAATGCAATCAGTGTTATTTTCGCTGTTCGCTGTTCGCTGTCCGCCTATCTTTTTTGTGTGGGTATCGTGACGTCGCCCAGCTCTATATAGCTGTCTCCTTTAAGACGTAAAAGTGTTTGTACCAAATCACTCGCTATCATGTCAGATAAGTTTTCCTCGTGCCCGTCCAGACCGTCCTCCATTGATCACGAGGCCAGAAGTACACCCAAAAACCGAAAATAATCCAGGGAGGAGACACAGTAAGAGTCCGGTAACGCCTCTCGCTAAGACCCTCCGGCCGAGCCACCGTCTCGCTTGCGTAGCTTTGCCTATCCTTGTCAACGCTCCGTCACTCCCTGCGAGGATAAAATCAGATCAAAAACATCATCACCGGCCAATGTTACCCCAGGAAATAAAGAATCCCGCTCAGCAGCCCGTCAGATGGACGCGCCCTCTCATGACGTATCCATGGAGTACAAGCTCGTATCTAACTGGAATTCCTTATCGAAATCTTGTTCTAAGTCATCCCACGAGAACGCCGGGAACGCATTTTCGCCACCAGTCAGGTCGACGTCTGTGAGATCCGCATCAGGGGCATCTAGATCGATGTGAGGACCACCTCCAAATGGGTTCCATATGTCGAACCCCATATTAAGTGTAAGGTTGAGCGACACTCCTTCCGAAACGTCACTATTGGGTTCAGAAGACGCGCTATCCTTACTGGATTCCGGTGTGTCGTTTGGCGTTATTGCCCGGTATACGCGCATGTCGGAAATGGCACCGTTGCCACCGCTCTCAAGGCCACCGATGTTATTAAATAGATCCGCAGGGTCTATTGTCGTCATTGGCCAAACACCGTCGTTTACAGGCGCTGCCGACTTCCCCGGCCCCGCAGCACCATCTCCTCCCTTAGCTCCCGAGTCGGGCTTTGGCGTGCCAATCCTCCCGGCAATCGTTTTAGCTAGGTCTGCTGGCTTGGAGCCTGCAGCGCTGCCTTGTCTCTTCATCGACGGATCTCGAGACATCGGGGTTGCATCGGCTCGACTCGTAGGCGTATGGCCTTGTTTCGAGACGTCGTGACTCATGGAAGGGGCTGACACCTGCGAGGTGCCTGGTACTGTTGTCGAAGCGTTCGGCGGCGGCTTCGGATTGCCGTTCGGGTCCAAGCCAAGCGCAGTGGCCAAGCTTTCGGTGGCGAACTTGAGAGGATCTTGACGCGGTTTCACGTGTTCCTCCTCGATATGGTGTTGCTGAGCCTCTTGGGTAGCAAAGCCAATACCATGTGCCTCGCAGCTTGGCTCGGGACATTGGTATTGCAATTTCAGTGCTGGCTTCGTCTCCGTAGACGCCGGTCGCTTCATCTCGGGAGACGCCGCTTTTTGTACTTGGGGAGATGAATTGGCACTTGGGCCACCCGAATTAATGCCAGTCCTAGCTTTCTTGCGAGCGGGAAGTTGAAGATCGGTTGCCGTGATAGCAGCCTTTCCCATGTACGTGGGCTGGCCATTAGGTGATTGTGCGCCAAAGGGAAACGGAGGTTGCGAGGTAGTTGGCGCAGCAGGCGGTTTACCGCTCTTACTACCAGATCTCTGGTGTTGTACCTTGCTGAGAGCCTGGGTTTGCTTCTCCAGGTTAGCCGCGCTTAGTGGCGCCGGCTGGCCAGTCGGTGGGGTCGCCGTATTCTCGATAGTACTTAGATGAGGTCCCGATTCCGAAGGGTTTTGCATCTGATTGAGATTCCTCTTCATGACTTGCGGGAACTGATTGGCGACGTCCCTAGCCATGCACTCCAGCATATTCCTTATACCGTCTATATCTTTGGGCCGAAGGGAGAACGCCTTCTTCAGTGTGGTCATCTTCTCGCCATCCACAAACTGCTTCACTAAACGAAGTCGCTAGATTGATGTTAGCGTCCATAATCGCGAAATGCATTGTCGTACAGTAAAACTCACCATTTTAAAGAACATTCTCGCCCGGTTGTCATCCTTGGTAAGTGCGTACCAGCGGCCAAGGATTTTACTAATCTTGCCCACCTCCACAACCGTAGATTGAATCTTCTGAGCCATGTCCGAATACTGCTCTTGGGTCATTGGAATTTCGTGATAGGGTTCCTTCATCGCAATCATATGCTCTTCTTGGCCAATGGCCTTCAGGCGCTGCATCTCCTCCGACAATTGTTGCGCATTCGCACCACCTGCCGCACCTGCCTGTCGGCTTTTCATCATAGCCTCATATTTACTCCTTTGTTCGGGCGGAAGGTTGGCAAGCTGGGCGGAGTTCCGGTGAGGCATCTGGCCCATAACCCCTTGACCTTGCGCCTGCTGAGACGAAGGACGCTGGACCGGCGTACTCGAAGGGTTTGGCACCTCTACCACATCGTCTGAGCTGGCACGCTTCAGGCCATTCTTCTGTGGAGGCACCGAAGGCGTTGGTTGGGAGGGGCGGCTAATCTGTGGTTGCCTGTTGTTCCTTGCAGGCACTGCAGACCCCGCTGTGTTCCCGTCCGGTCCCATGTTTTGCGGTCGTTGCTGCGGCATGTTGGGAGGATTCGGCGGTGGGGCTGACGCAGTAATATTCGGGTTGCCTGGTTGAGATGTCTGAGGCGTCTGCATTTGGGCATTCGCTGCCTGTCCGTTCGCTTTCGCCCTCATATTTTGCATCTTCATTTGCAGCAGGGTCGCCCTGAGTTTATCTTCCGGCATACCCCTGAATCTCTCGTGATTCTTGGCTTGTTGTAATTCCGCAGGCGTGATCGTAACACCCTGGAAGGGACCCATATTACCAGCAGGGTGCGAAGGCATTTGGGCATTCGGAGGCTGCGGCCCTTGCGGTGGCATATTGGGTTGCGGCATCTGGTTAGCTGCCGCGGCCCTTTGCTTCAATATGCCCTGGAATTGGGCATTCTGGAAGGTTTGAAGCTGGTTGAGCATGTTCGGGTTCGCATTCTTCTGGGCGAGCCATTGCTTCAGTTGGCCCCATTTCTTGATTTCCTGCGGCATTGCCTGGCTCGTCCTTAATTGGTCCAGGATTCTTTGATGAACGTCCATAGAGTCCATGAACGCACTGGTGTCTGGAGCTCCTTGCGGCCGATTTGGATTGTGCATATTGTTCCGCATCCTATTCAGCTGCTGTTGAAGAAGCATCTGGTTTTGGGCGTTCATCGGCATGTTAGAATTCGGCTGTTGGCCCACGTTATTTCCCGGACCGAACTGAGCCATGGGGTTACCCTGTGCAAACTGGTTAGGCTGAGGAGGCTGGCCACGTCCTGCCATCTGTCCAGCAGCCTTGGCAGCTTGGTTAGCCGTCCATTTCATAAGCATCTCATTCCTCTTCTCCGGCGTCAGATTCATGAATGCCTGGCGCTGTTCCGGCATCATCTGGGAAAGAATAGCGTTGAGGATCTGTGTGTTGTTATTTGGGTTCCCTCCCATCTGAGGCCGCTGGTTACCCTGATTAAAGCGCGGATCCAATCCTTGCCCAAAAGGCCCGTTGGGTTGACCCATCTGGGGCTGGCCCTCACCCTGGCCCATGCCGATGGGTGTCCGGCGAACAGGGGTATTCAAGGTGTTCAAGCCTGGGCTGTGTGACATAGCTCCCGGGCCGTTTAGTCCGCCGGGCTGGCCCTGCATCTGTTTGGCCTGGGCTTGAGCTCTAATCTGCGCCTGTGACTGGGCCGCTCTCTGGTCCATCTTCAGCTGCTGAGCCTGTGGGTGGTTGAACTGTTGCTGCAACTGATTAGGGATACCAGACTGGTTCGGCCCTAGATGGTTGCCGGGATTAGCACCCTGAACTCCGCCCATAGGTTGCGGTGTAGCGTTTCGGCCAGGTCCACTGCTCGCCGGTACTACCATCTGACCCGCTTCCTGAGCAAGTAACCCGGCTTTCTGCTGGTTCATGATGCTCTCCACGTTCGAAAAGGGGCCAAATTCATTCCCAGGTACGCCGGCAAGCTGTTGACCAGCCTGATTCATCTGTCGCTGTTGAGCCTGCATTGCTGCCTGGTTACCGTTGAAGTTGCCACCCGCTTGTCCCTTCGAAGCTTGTAAGATCTGATTTTGAAAGAAGTATAAAACGGGATCCATGTTCTCCTGCTGAAGTTGTGCCATCTGCTGTGGACTGAATTTCGTCTGGAGCATCATGCGGATTTGGTTGCGCTGCGGCTCTGAAGTTTGGTTTAATCTCGCCACAGCCAATTGCGTGACCTTTGTTCTATCTTGCGGTGATAAGTTCGCCAGAGTGTTATGCACTGAGAGTTGTGGGCGCATCTGCGCCGCACCCATTTGCATTGTTTGCTGGTTTGGATTCATGGGGACACCGCCAGGACCGGTCATGCCCATACCAGGTTGATGGGCTTGTTGGGGAATCGGCGACGGCTGCATCTGTTGCTGGAGGTGCTGAAATCCCTGTTGCGGTGGCTGGCCCATACCTCTTGACATCATGTTCTGATTCATCATCATTTGCGCCTGAGCTTGAGCGGCAGCCTGAGCATTCAGGGTGCTCTGAAGGGTCTGCTCATGTGCTTGCCGTCGCTTGAACAGCTCTTGAACACGGCCGCCGATTTTCTGATCATAGGTCACCTTTGGTAGGATATTAGCTTTGAATGCCCCGTGAAGAAATAAGCAACCACTCACCTTGTCCGGGGAGTTCATAAAAGCTTCCCGCTCAAATGCTAAACCATGCGTGACTAGCTGTTGCGAATCGACCGAGGGCATGGCAAGGAACGAATTGGAGATCCTTAAGTTGAATTAGTGAATTGGTCACTCAAGAGTGGGTTACATAGTGACGATGATAAGAATGATGAGACGTGAATAATGACGGAGTCAGTGTAGATTCGAGCCGGCAATACTTACAAGTTCATAGCATTGCTCACCCGCATGTTCGCCTGCACCTGGTCCTGCCAGCCGTTAGTCTGAGCTGGTTGTGTCATCATCTGCGTATAAACGAGCTGTGACAGCTGTTGGTGGGGCGGCCGCTGCCGCACAGGGCCGCCACCGCCCATTTGTGGCATATTGGCGGCCATAGCCGCGAGAGAAGGTAGATTTCGGTCAAGTCAAAGACGGCTGCCAGTTCCAAACTTGACGGCTCTTAGATCAAGTATGTTGCTCCCGGGTAGGCTACTTGTTGGCGAGTCTGTTTTAAGGTTCTCGTTGCTGCCTATCGCGAGAACAACGACAGCGTACGGAAGCCAAAGACGTTGATGGTTCCTTCCCAGGAAGGCGAAATCGGTTGTAGGCTGGAGGTTGCCTAGCGTGATCCGACTACGTCCATCCAGACTTAGATGCGTCGAGTTGGCAGGTCCGTGGTTATCTTAATCGCTGGTATCCTCAGTCGGGAGGGGAGTGTTGCTTGTGCGATCCAGGTATGTAATGAAAGTATGGCTAGACGCGTGGTTCGTCGAGTGAGAATCCACGGTTGGACTATGGTAATAAATGGCGATGAGCAGATTGGTGGGTCTCATCAGATAGGGCGATAAGTCAGTGCAGACTAGATGCTGCGCCGAGGTAGATAGAGAAAGATGGCAGCGATTGCGATTTTCTCAGTTATAAGAGAAAGTCGGACGGTGAGGTGTAGGTGGGATATCCGAGCGACGATAGTAAACCGGGGGTCGTGGCTGAAACGAGGTACGAGAGACGACTTCGAGGATGAATGTTAGTGTCGGGAAACCACGTATCGGAATTAAAGACGTCAATGCAGCGACAGTGTGCTTTCCGAATGAGCGGGCCGTCATAGAAAATTAAAAGGCGACGAACATCGAGGTAGGAGCTGAGAAAACCCGGGCCCTTGTGGAAAATAGGAAAGATAGAAAAAGCGACAATGAGTTGCAGAGAGGAAATTGTGGTGACGAGGAAGAAAGGCGGCAGTGGAAGATGGGAATGGACGTGGAAGGCATGTAGAGTGTAGAAGGTAGAAGGTACAGCAAGCAGCAGCAGTAGGGCCCTGGCCTGGCCTGGGACACTCATCCAAACAAGGTTGCCGCGTGCAAGTTGTGAATGATCGATCACCAATAGTGGGAATTCAAATATTGGCAAAAGTGGGCTGCTTGGGGATCTCCCACTGACTAACAGGGACGAAGGTGCGTCAAAGTACACTGGACTGAGGGTACTTTCGCGCTACTGTACGGTACTGTATGGTACTGTACGATACAGCGCGACTTGATTGGCCCAGGCCAGGGTGCACCCAACCCTCCAACAGGCAGGTTATACATATGTACATACTTCAACAAGTACGTACGTGGAGGTACGTACCTACCTTGCAAGGTAGCGACAGCAGGCTCACCTATCCTGAAGATACCTGCGTTGTAAATGACTTCTTCTGTCTCTCCCTCTTTCTCGCACTGCGGCACTGGAAGTAAGGTACCAAGCAGCCTGGCCAGACTTTCGATACCCTCATCCAAGTTTGGGAAGGTAGGAAACGACATGTTGTGAGTTGCGCCCGAAACCGACTGACAGGTGTACATGGACAGGAGGACGTAAATGGAAGTTCAAAGGATGTTGCAGGTGCGGGTAGACGGGTATTGGAACATGGGACTTACCAAATAAGACGGATGGTATCTCGCGTTAGAATTCTTCGAAAGGCTTAGACACATGAACGGGAGGTCTATCGAGGGAGTTGAGATCAACGGGAGGTTTCTAACGTGCCAGGGCCTTTGGAGTATCGATGAGGCTTGGAAGGGCTTGGCGGTCGAGCTGGAAGGGATGTGATGTGTAAGAATGAGGACCTGAGTAAGAGAACGAGAACTTGTCAAGTTGTTCTGACCACCCCATGTAGGCACAAAAACTATCACGTAAGGTAGAAAAGTAGGTGGTGAAGCGGTCACCGAAATAGAGGAGAGAAGGAAGAATGCCTAGGTATTCAAGGCGGCTTTGTTTCGTTTGTGGTGCTCTTCGAAATCTTTCAATTGGGTCCAAATATCTGCACAGCTCAGCTAATAAACTTACCTGAGGTGTACGTACCTCGCGTGTGTGTGTTTAGCACGGGGCACACGGGCACACGGGCACACGGGCACACGGGCACACGGGCACACGAACGGTCAGGACCCTGCTTAAGCCTTAAGAGGCAAGTTCGGATTTTGGTCGCTTCAAAGCTGTCAGAGTCGAAGGTAAAGACAACCTGCAACACGGGTTCCCGTAAAGGCGTACTTGCTCACCTTACGGTGTAGGATAAATGCGAATCTTTAGCAGCGGCCAGAGTATATATACAAGACTTGGTTCGCAGGTTGCAGGTTCGATCGAATTTTGGGTGTTGAGAACAACGTTGAACTTCATCAACCTGACGAAATTGAGGCGGGTGCTTTAGACAGGGGTGGAAACAGGGAGATGCAAGCATTTTGCAGCAACTTTGCAGTATTCTAAACCTTCAACCTTCGAAGAAAGTGGAACAGGACCATCCGCTCCTTCTGCTGGGTTGGGGCTGCTTGCTGTCACTAGAGTAAGTTTAGAATTTAGACCACTCGCGCTAGTCACTAGCAACTGCATGTACATATTGCACGATTGGTGAACAACCGCTGCGCTCTATTCACTTCGACAATCTTAGAATTCCTCATTTGGATGCCAAGAACAATCATATTTCTTCGTCTTCCATGTACTCCTAACTCCAAGTCGGAATTTCTACTTTATAATCGTCTCTTCTGGCTCTTCTCTTTTCTTTTTTCTTCGTTTCAAATATTCTAAAGCTACTCTCCTTCCCTCCCCATGATCCAGCTATGTACCACGATCAATGGCCCATCTTATCTTATAATACCTCGCTTATAGCCCCACGTCAGCCGGCATAAATACCTGCGTATGCACACGTAAGAGGTAGGTAGGTACACGACACCTAAGATTGCTTAAAAGAGCGCAACATGGTGGTAAAGAAACAGAGCGTCTGTAAGCGACAACATTTCCAAATTCCGTTGCTCGGAAGTTCCTATGTATCGTGTATAAGACTTAGGCCATCTCTTCCATTTCCCATCATCCTTGCGTTGAATTCCATTGACCAACAAACCCACCGCTGTCCCCATTCACTGGCCGCCATATTCAAGACGCTTTTCGGATGATTAGAAGTACAAATTCCAGATAGGAAAAGTCATTTCTACAAGCAGCCTCCGTTTTCTAAATCTGTTTCTGGCGTTCTTTTCTATCTGCTAGATGCGTGTGCGTATCGTGGCATGGTACGTTCAAAAAGTATTACAGATTAAACCGTACCCTCCCCGTTGCCCCTAATTAGATGGCCCTTGGAATTGTCCTGGCTTACCTTGGTTTAGTATTCTTGGCCGCCATCTTGTCCTTCGAGAGTTGAGCAAACAGCCGCCAACCCTACTAGGCTACTAAGAAGGGTGGGTATGACGAGTACATGCTCACCCCGTGATAATGAAATATCTGGCGGTAGCATGACCCTGGATTGTGTCACCAGCATCTGGTCCAATGTCACTAATAAACACAGTGCTCTTACGATCGGGCTGCTTCCTCCCCTAATTCCATGCATTACTCGATACTGACGACTTCAAACGTTCGCCGATGCCGACACCGAGTACCAACATAGCCCAAGTCCTTAAGCCCTAAAGCTTCAATGTTGTCTCTAATTTTCGCGTGTTAGGTAGTTTCGTGCAGATACCATGTACTTACGACAGGGGTGAGTGTATATTTGCCCAGAGGTTATATAATTTTGGCGATCTCTGCGACATATGGCAATTGATCGATCAGGAGGTAGATATCCTGCGCCCTGGAAAACTGCTCTAATTACATGGACGGTGACCGACTATTTCAACCATGAAGATTCCTGGGATATTCGACACCTTACGATGAAGGGGTCGGTGAGAAGATACGCATGACATGGCATGACATGACATGAACAAAGCACGTAAGGCGCCGCGCCTGCAGTACATCATAAGCACGGCGTAACTACATAAACTACAGGACGCGCTTCCACGGGTAGTGAGTCGAGTCAGCCTCATACTTAACTCCTTCGGCTCAGTCACTTGGTTTTCCACGTAAGGCTACCTACCTATCCCGCCTTTAGAGACTGTCGTCAGCGCTTTCTCCAAACGATAAGGGTCGGTTCAATCCCAACCCAGAGGATATCTAGTATAGCTATGCTCTTCCCGGCCGGGTAGCTCGCGTCTACTCCAACAGCTTACTCAGGTAGGTATAGGTAATTGAAATCCCTCGGCTCCCCGCTATCCGATTACTACAAACAGGGCATTTCGCGTCAACTGCACTGCGTCCTCGCCCTTCGGTGCCGGGCGGAAATCGACTATCTCAACCCACGGGGCCCGGCAAACTGCCTGGTATCGCGCGGCGATTCCGAAAATATAGTGCAGGTCGAATTCGCATGAAACAGGGCAACGTGACGAAAAGAAGAGATGGCATCCTGCCATGGCTGCCTTGACCTCCCCATTCCCATGTTAATGTCGCACTTCTATTTAAGGCGATGGGCTGTCCGACCTGAGCGTTCGGGTAGCCCTTCGTTGAAAATAGAATCAGCTTGCTCCCTCTTTGTTTCAGGAAGTGTCAGATTGACCTCCTAGCCTCCTCATTAAATCAAACCTTCTTCGGATTAGAAGGTCAAGCTAGCTTAGGCGTCCACTTCAACGTAAGTAGGGATGTCTATATCATTTCTATTCAGCATTACCTCACGTACTCGGCTGACCACGTTGAGGACGCATCCTAGACTATGCGAATGCTTTGATCACCAAATGCGACGATTAGCTAGCTAGGAAAACGTTAATCGAACGATAAATATAATTTCGTTGGAATGCTTCTTAGATTGACTTGAGCATAAAGTCATTACTCGCTCTAAACCCCCATGACCTATACTACTGTTATTCTCACGTTCTTCATAATGGGAACGTTTATAAGCGTTGCATGCCAGAAATAATGCCAGTTTTTGCCTCTTGAATCTAGCTCAAGCAGGTGAGATAGACTGAAGGGAATTGGCATTTAGGCCTCACCGAGTACTAATATGAAGAGCATCTTCGAGTTTCAAGATATAGTCGAGCTGACTGTTATCCTGGAGACGGTGTTCTACGGAAAATCTTGATACCCTATGCCCGTCGCTTTATCAGGGTGTGGATCATCAGCTTATTTTTCAAAGGATCCGTGCTAGTAGTGTTAACGTTTAGCTGCGTTAACGCAAAGGTCTAGGTATGTAGATGCGGGAGGTGCTATAAGAAATTGCTCTAGTCGGCTTCGTTATTTGCGATGATATATGTAGATACTTGATCCGCAATGCTCGTGTCAATGGAGGTACAAGGACACATGTATCCATATGGAAGATCAGCGGGAGCTACATGTATGTTGGGTGTCCTCGCCCTATTATTCTACGGTAAGCTTTCATTTTGCATATTAGGTAAGTTGTCTTAGGTACGTAGATAATATCAAAAGAAACAGCAAGGCTCGCCGAGCGGTGACCGTTGAATGACACTCATGTCAACATGAGGATGTTATGAGGAACTCAGGATAGACTTCCTTCTTCGCAGTACATGGTGTTTGTGTGATCGACGGCCTCCCCCACGGGCTGGCTGGCTACTGTCATCGACAAAACGCCATCGACATCTGGATTCTGGATTGGGTAGCGGTCCGCTAAAGAGCGTAGCCGATGGCGAGCTAATCATGTAGCGCGGCGAGCCAATGAGGTCCGCTCCGCACACCATATTTAAGTCAAGATTTAGATGCCCACAAGACACCGACACCATTTGTGGCCTGGACTCGCAACAGCAGACAGAGTAGGCAATTGCGTATTATCAAACTGAGTGAAGGCTCAGAGCGACTGGAAAGCCTCGCCCACGGATGCGTTTTAAGCATTTGGTACACAATCGTCCACCATTCCCTTAATCCATCACGACAACTGAGCGAGGCGATTGCCCTAATCAACCCCCCTTGCCTCAACGAGACCCCTGATTTTCCAGGGTGGGCGAGATTGTTTGGTTCGACGATATAATTGGCCGCCTTTCGGAAGAATGGACGGGGCGTATCTGCAAGTACCGAAATTCTATGTAAAGTACCGCAATGTGTACATTACATTACTTGGCATAGGGAGAGGATTTCATACTGTATGCCTGCGTAGGTATGTATGTACGGACCACACCGCGTCCGCCTAAGAGCAGGCCTTCTCATGTCAGACTCGACAATCGTCTGGGATTGTTATCAAGCACCACAGCGTTTACGACTATCTCCGTACATCCTCCTTAGAAATGCCATCTTCCAATTACTAATGGAAAAGCAGAGGAAAGTTTGCAATGTATACTTGGTTAGTAATTATCGTGGAATAAGTCCGGTGAGCGTCTGAGGAAAGGGTGGGCGGGAGTGCCGTAGTAAGTTGACTCGATGCGTGGACGAAATTCAGAGAGGTGCCAAAACTTGGAAGACATCTTCCGAATCCCTCCGCAAAGGACAGTCGAACGACGAACCCCCGCGACCGGGAGGGCCACATGCGACAGATACACACCTGGATGGGTCATTGCTATATTATTCAAATCCCACATTCAACACTCTTGTAGGAATGGTAGAGGATTGATAACCTTGAATCTTCTCATGTCTGAGGAAATGCAAAGGCGTAGTGCAGACAAACAATTCGAGCATCCCGAAGATGTGGGCGAGATGATCAGACCCTTGATATCTGCTCCCGTGTTTAAGATGAGGTAGAGGCTAGGGAATCCCCTTGCCCTGACAGCGGTTCATCTTATTTTAGTCTTTAGAATTCTGACTCCGCAAGTGCGCTTCGCTTACCGGGTCCAATGGAAAAGCTGCCAACAGAAAAAATGGTGTGCCTTGTCGTGTCCGGTGCCTGGCCTTGCCTTCGTATTTGGGAAGAAATGAGCCAGCTCGGTAAGTTGCTGGAGTCTCTCCCCTATGTATTCCTCTGGCGTGTTAGACTGTGACTACAGCACTTAAAGACATCCTAGACGACAATCCAGACGCCACCTCATCCTGCAGAATGCGGGCGGTGGGTGTGGCGAGCGCCCGATCATCCCAATGTGTCGAATTGCATTTGCCCAGTTCGGTTTGTCGGGCAGCTGGCGGCTTTATTTGCCTACGCCTCTGACACAAGGCCTTTTGGGAGAGAGAAGGTGATGGTATCCGAGAAGGGAAAGCAGAGGATGATTTCCATTCATGCTCGTCTCCCATTCTAGAACTGCCACTAGAAGCCACATACTCTATGCGACGCACATACACATACACCTACACACGCGCGCGCACGCACACACGCGCACACACACACACACACATGCACGCAATGACTGCTACGTACGCGTCCACTAGCTTTGCGAGATGATTATCCCAGGTGCCGGGATAGTGATAGAGGGTGCCCAATTTGCTCCCAAGGCAGTTGAGTCCGATAAAGTTGCCACCTCGGTCGATTGAAAATCCCGCTTCTCCAGTTCCGAGATTGCCAAGATGATATTTTTAAGGAGGACCGAGTACCCAATGTGTACATACAGGTATGTAGCCAGCAGCAGAGAGATGGATGTCAATCCCAGCAAATCTTCGTCCATCTGCCGCTGCTTTTTTGGATGGAACAAATAGGTAATCGAGTTTTAAGCTCTTGCAAGGGTCGACGATCAACTTTAATCGAAATTCGCCGTGGTACAATGGGAACTGGTGAGGAAAGCTAAAACCGGTAAGTGGGTTGTGGAGAAAACTCCGGTACTATGTATGTACATACGTAGATCGCATATCCAGGAACACTAGTACCAAACAGGTAGATTAACACATTGATTGGTCACTTCCAGTCTTAGAGAATACCTACATACAGTATGTACATGTAGGCTGCTAGGTAGGTATGTAAGTACATACATGGTGGACGTATCATATCTTGTATCACGGCTTGCACGGTTAGCTATCGGCTCCTTCGACGTTCAAGCAACGACAGCGCAGTTGGCGATCACATGGATCACTACATAGTGTGCTAGTATGCAGGTTATCCAACCCATGCTTATCGCACGACTCTCTCGAGGCTATCAGCGAGCCGAATAAGTTCAACGTAAGCGGCTAAGTCACTGCATAGGTTATGTAATCCTTCAGATGCTCTAGAATCGATCGTCTCGAGATATTCAAATAATGCAGCTAGTCAGAAACCAAAACGTCGTGCGGTTTATGTACGGATTGTTTCGCCAGATTCACCGTCACGCCAAGCGCTGAGGTCACTACTTACAAATGTACGCTACGTACAGTGGATAACACCCATGGATGAAGTCTGGAGGCAGGGAGGTAACCAGACCCACACTTGCGGTCTGGTAAACCTGAGGTACATGCAACTACCTGAGACTCCACCAGAGCATCAAACACCTCCAGCTACTCAGCCTACAACGGAAACGTCTCTCGGAGAATGGAGTTGGTCATCTCTTCCAGCTCCAAGACGTAAATGATTGCTAGACTACCCCGACACCTTGCCCCGGCATCCCTCCGCAATAACGTTCGACCTCGTATCTCGCCGTCTCGAACCATCTCGCCTTTGATTAACCACCAATTCGGCACCATCCCTTGCAGAATGGCACCGCCCAAGTCAGCCCTAGACTTCTTGGACTTTGTCAACGCCTCTCCTACGCGTATGGCCCCCAACCTAATCCACCGCGCGACTCGCAGCGTCTCTGTCTCCCTCAACTAACAGCTTCCGTCTCAATCCAGCATACCATGCCGTCCGATCTTCCATCGAGCGGTTAGAGAAAGCCGGGTTCTCGCCTATCAAGGAGCGGGACAACTGGTCCTCGACTCTCCGGCCTGGAGGTAAATATTACATGACCCGCAATGGCTCTACCATCGTGGCCTTCGCAATTGGAGCCAAGTGGAAGCCCGGAAACCCCATTGCCATGCTCGGCGCCCACACGGATTCTCCTTGTCTGCGTATCAAACCCGTTAGCAAGAAGAGCGCCGTCGGATTCATGCAGGTCGGCGTCGAGACCTACGGAGGCGGCATCTGGCATAGCTGGTTTGACAGGGACCTGTCTATTGCCGGCCGCGTCCTGGTCAGGGATGGAGAGGGGAATTTCGTTCAGAAGCTGGTCAAGGTCGATCGGCCCATAATTCGTATTCCCACCCTCGCTATCCACCTCGATCGGTCTTCCGAGTTCAATCCCAACAAGGAAAACGAGTTGTTCCCCATCGCTGGCATGGTGGCTGCCGAGCTGAACAGGACCGGTCAGAATGGCGCGCCCGAGTCGTCAAGTACAGAAGCTAGCCCCGAGGAAACCTTCCAGCCACTGAAGGAAATGACCGACCGCCACCACTCGTACATTATCGAGCTGATTGCTGAGCACGCTGGAGTACGGCCCGCCGATGTGGTTGACTTCGAGATGGTACTATACGATGTGCAAAAGTCGTGCCTTGGCGGTCTGAATGAAGAGTTCATTTACTCGGCCAGGCTCGATAACCTCGGCATGACTTACTGCAGTGTAATGGGACTTATAGAGTCTGTCTCGTCTAACAGCCTCGACAAGGAGACTAGCATCCGCTTAATTACTTGCTTTGATCACGAGGAGATCGGCTCGACATCGGCCCAAGGCGCGAACTCAGATCTCCTACCGGCCGTGGTTCGCCGGCTGTCCATCCTTGCCGGCGGCCGCCACGGGGATTCAAGCTCCGACAAGTCTTGGGAACATGTTAGCTCTGACCCTGATATCGACCTGTCGACAGCTTTTGAGCAGACGATGGCGGCTTCATTTTTGGTCTCAGCCGACATGGCCCACTCGGTTCATCCTAACTACGTTGGCAAATATGAGTCAAGCCACCAGCCGGAGATGAATAAGGGTAAGTTTTAACCTACTGAACTAACCGAATTGACTTCTAACCTTATAACCTCTGTCAAAGGTACTGTCATCAAGATCAACGCTAACCAGCGTTACGCCACGAACTCCCCGGGAATTGTTTTGATACAGGAGATGGCGAAGCGTGCGAGCGTGCCATTGCAGCTGTTCGTTGTTAGGAATGATTCGCCCTGTGGCAGCACAATTGGGCCCATGCTGTCTGCTAAATTAGGCGTGCGGACCTTGGACTTGGGGAACCCGCAGCTCAGCATGCACAGTATTCGCGAGACGGGCGGAACATACGACGTCGAGCACGCGATAAAGCTATTCGAGGCTTACTTCTCACATTACTCTGACCTCGAGTCCAGGATCTTTGCTGATTAGACAAGGGTTCTATTGTTACGACGAGGCATAAATAAATTATCGATCAGGAAATGGGTGGATAAAGCCACCCACCATACCATATCGATGTATACAACTTCCGTAGACCATATGGCTACGACAAGTACATGAGGAATGAGAAATAGTAAAGATTCACGGAGAAAGCTACGCGTAACATAGAAGAATCGTCTATGTTCCATCGTGATAGATGACACACCGAGTTTATTTTCAATAGGAGCTATTGTCTCATCTCCGATCCCCAGTCAGGCATAATACGGAGGCATTCAACACCATGAGTAAGTAGCTAAAGAGCGAATAAACTTTGGGGGCGTCTTCCTTTTTCCTTAGCAATGCGCTAGTCATCTAGGTGATTGTCGCTCCATTCTACTATTTGATGAACTGCTCGGTTTCCTTCTCGAACGAATCTCTTCCTCAACTCCTTACGCACAGCACACTACCTCTCCTCTCTTCTCTTCTCCTAACCTGTCAACACGTTTGGTTCGCCCCAGAGAGCAAACGCGGGAAACTTTTCGACCGCCATCCTTTCTAAATCTTGCCTGCTTGAGTCCTGAGTTCGGCACCTCTTCTTCTGCATAGCAAGCGTACCGCCTATCTTGCCCGTATTCAATCATCATAGACGACGGGCCCTTCTCAATCTTTCGATCCTGCTTCGCCCGACCTTGACAGGGTGCATTTCGACGGCAGGAACGCAGCTCGAGGGTCGCTTTCTTGCCTCCTCAAAGTCCTCTTCTAGCTAGGGTTTCTTCACGCTCACTATTCAGCATCCATTCCTCCATCTAAAAATCATTCAATCCCCCTTCTCTACTTGTTAGTTGTGTCATAGTCGCAACGTCGTGGGTAACGGGATCCCTTACCTTGGTGGCTTCTTGCGCAAAGTTCCTCCTTTACTTTTCCATTCTCTCATCTCTTAGACATAATAGAGCAGCTGTCTGCTGGCCAAATTAACCCAAGCGGTAACCATGAGCCATAGTCGCAATGTTTTCTCTGGCGGCCCTGGGAGTGAGTACCAACTCCCTGCCTGGGTCAACGAGGCCATTTTGAACTGGAGGCGCAACAAAGCTCGCTCGCGAGAATCTAGCCAGGTCGGCTTTGGTAGTGAGCGCATCATGCAGACCTCTTCCACTGGAGGTTCTCCGAGAGTCCTCTTCAATGGCGTACATCGTGTTGACCTTAGCAAGACTGTCAACAGAAGACCCAACTGGGCTACACGTCCGTCCATGGGCGAGAGTATCGGCAGGGAGTCCTCTAGTGGTGCGAATCTGGTCAACTCAAATGGAAACCATCAGCCATCCTCCAACGATGCCAACCAAATCAACTCAAGTGAAAATCATCAGCCTTCCTCCAGCGATACAAACCAGGTTAGCTCAAATGGAAACCACCAGCCATCCTCCAGCGGTACAAACCAGATTGCCTCGAGTCGAGCCCCTCTTCGCCAGGTCAATGGACACTCCGTTGACAGAAAAGTTAATAAGATTCCCTCTCGCACTACGGCCTGGCTCAACTCGAGCGATCATGTTCTCCCGCTCCTGAACAGAAGAGAATTTGACAAAGTCCTCTCCAGCACTGTCAATCTGATCAACTCGAGGAAGCGTTATAACTGCTTCCCTCGCCTGATCAAGGGAACCCGCCTCGGCGGATACGTCAAGGGAACCCGCTCTAGCAGTTCTGATCGGACTGAGCTGAATAGGAATAACAACCGTCTCCCGTCTGCTTGGCTCAATGCAATCTTCCTGAGCGGAAGTGTCGGCCGGCCCTCGCGTCCTCTCCCAGGCTACAACCCCTTCTTCGAGGTCATTCCTGGTCACTGGTCACCCGAACGGAAACGCCAGAATGCTGCTCCCTTCCCGCTTTCACCCGAGGACTGCGGATTATCATGCACGCAAGACATGGCCTGGCTAGTCTCCTGGAATAGAGGTCAACACCCACTGCCGCAGATGGCGAATTCCCCGGCTTACGCGACCGACTTCTACGTGTACCGACCATGCGAAGACCCGGTCCACCTCCCTGGCGTGCGTCCGCGGGACTGCCTAGGAGTGAGGCCTTTCGCCCTGTGGAACGAAAGACCCCCCTATATGGCGCACCGACCGCCCACGGCCCTCATCCCGCGCGCCGCGACCTATGACCCCTCTTGCCCGTCGTGCTGGGTCTTCCCGGAGCTACACGGCGTGCAGTACCTGTGCGCATTCCACATGTACTACTTTGTGGGGGTGCGGAGCCAAGACGACTTCGAGGTGGTGAGGAAGCTCAGACGGAACCCGACGGTCGCGCGCGTCGATGGCTTCGAGGCGCCCAGCGTCGAGGCCATGATGAAGAAAATCGAGAAGTGTCGTGGCCTTCTGGTTGGCAGCACGCCCGAGCCGGGCACGAATTTCCGGACATTCAGAGGGGAGTGGCCGGTGAGGGCGAATGTTGGGTACATTGGTCAGGAGCGAGAACGGGCCAACAGAGTGATCCAGTCGCGTGCCGCCCCCGAGGCTGACGACATATTTTCCTCGCCCGGCAGCATCGATATGAGTAATTCATTTACTCGCCGTTTACTACGCTCGATTGAGGTATAGCTAAGCTATCTGCTCGACCTCGTTTAGGGAATGGTGTTGCGGTACATCATTACTTGCGGCATCGACAACTTGCCGCGAGGACCTGTTTCGTCAAATATCACCGCGACTACATCCAGGTGACTCTACTGTCAGCTTCCTTACAGTATTCATGCGTCGATTTCTTATCCTTGAATCTATTTTCGGCTGGGTTATTGAATTGAGGTACACGCAATTGCGGGCGCGCAGATGCATTTCCTACGGGAGAGGGGGCGCCCTTTTCCCCATTTACTCCTTTTCCTTTCAAAGGCAGCTGCTCTTGGCTCATATCACTCAACGGCTTGACAAAGTCTCCCCTTCCCGGTATATGGTACCGTTATTTGGGACTTGGGTTACTATTCTCGGGACTGATGACTGATAGATCTAGGAGGCTCGCTTTTGATTCGGATCGTTTGATGCATTAGTTATTGTTGTAGGGGGTTTCGAGAACGCAGAAATCAGTCTTCATAATCTATCCGTGGCTTTGAGGTATTGACGGATTTCAGACTGGATGAGACTATAGTTAGTCAATCGAATATAATTAGCAAGCATCTTAAATGATCTGTGTGATATGAGAATACCTGTGGGACAGTTAGACAACGAACTTCGAGTCTCCTAGTTTTTGCATGCCGACTGTATTCTGGCTTTTCGTTTCGCCTCTACCGCTTGATTAACAGTGCACTTCCTCTATCCATAATTCTGGCAAAAGTACCTACCTAACATAAAATGTAAGAAGAATTTATATCATAGGAACTCAAGCGCTATGACCATATCACATCCTCTCCCCCTTCGTCATATAGCTAACCCTTGGAACCCAAGCCGTCTATCAGGACGACAAGGGCCACAGACTTGGGTAAAAGGCCATTAAAGGCCAAATAAACCGAGGTTGATATTAGGTTCAACGTAGGTATGGTGGCAGGAAGTAAAAAGAGCTTGTCGCTCGACGTTACGTACCCACTACATAGGTAGGCTAACTCAAATCGCAGAAAAGGGGAGGTAGCTTGGATAATAAGAGAATCTTAAGCTGTAAGTACGTACAGCCACGTTTCACCTTAGGCCACATCCCTAGTTGGCTGTCAAGAGGTACCTTGGGTTGGGATCTTTCTCTTTTTTTCATTTACCCACCGACGACATTTTGCCATTGCTAGCTAACACCAGTTCCTACGTTCATCTTTAGTCAGCAAAGTTGCGGTTGGTATAGTTGAGCCGAACTCCTGTTTATGCAATTACATGGGGTTATGTCCGCGGCATATCATCTCTCTTCCACTCCTTCTCATATTGCCGCTGATTCGAATCATCTTATATTATTCAATAGACCTTGCAAGTACTTCGAGAAGGACTTCTTGTCCGTCGCCGTCGTCATGGCCCGAAGGAAATCGCCTCCGTCAATACCGAGGCCCGGGAAAAGGGTTGACTGCAGGTGTTGCAGGAACGCCTCTCCTGTCTTGAGATAAATAGCCTGCTCCAACCCAGCAATCTCGTGGAGGACTTGCCTGGCCTGAGCGTCGGAGGATGGGTTGAACTGTGGGTCGCGCAAAACTTCCCAACATACGGAGTGGAATCTGTCGATGAGAAATTGATCGAAACCAGGGATGACCGGTGAAGGAGATCCAGTAGGAGCTGATGGATTTGCTGAGATATTCGCTACGTCAGGACCGCCCCAGACGCCGGCCATCTTCGCAAGCAACCCGAATGATAGCCTACTTGCCGGGAGGTTTCCCGAGCCCAGGCCGATATCCCTAGCCAGAGTCAGGATGGAGTTGATAAGGGATTCGAAAAAGCCTTGATTCGCTTCTGATACGAGGACTCCCGCGAGGTCGTTATTGAGAATGACCCCGATAAACGTCAAGTACTCACGACGGAGCTCAGCAAGCTGGATCTCATCATCAGTGCCACTGATCGGCTCCGAGAGTCCGCCAAAAACTCTCTGTAACAAGGGCGTCAATAGTTGATTGAGTACATCGTAGATTTCCGTCTTGAAGCCGTATACGACTTGGTCCAAGAGACGGAGGAACATGGCCATTTCATCTTTTGATGAGCTTCTGGACAGAAGACCGTCGATCCACTGAGGAAGCTGTGGAAGCACGGCAGACCCTAACACGCCAAGCAGGCGCGAGAACGCCGATCTGCAAGCAGTGCGGATTTCAGAGGAGCTATTGAGTTCTCTAAGCGAGATGAGGATAGCTTCTGCGGCGCGAGCAAACTCGTCGGATAGCGCCTTTGCTGGGGGCGGCCGTTGATTTGCGGAATTCGCTCCTGGTGTCCAGTCCGAAAAGCCGTGTGCCAGAGTACCGAGTGCCATAATGATGTGGTGTATTTGGAGTATGGCCTGAGCATCACCAGCCCGGGCTCTCGGGAGGTGCTGTTCCATGTCGGTAAACAGGGGGTCCATAACCGAGCGTGCGTAAAGTGCTTGCTTTTCGACGGGAGTCGCAGCGGTGGAAGAGATACACCCAATTGCTTCGAATAGGTATAGTTGGCTTTGAAAGATGGCATCTGCAGAGTTGTCCGTTTGGTCGGAGGACATGTCGTCGTCCGCGTCTTCACCTGGCACTTCCGCATGAATAGGTAGGAGATCTCCAATAGACTGGATGACTGTTTCGGCTACATTGCCGACTTGTGCTCGCAAATGCTTTACGAAGCGATGGAAGAGGTACCACGAACGCGTGCGAATCCTCACATGATCGTGGTGAACAAGGCGTACAAAATTCTCGAGTACTTGGCCGATGAGTGGACTTTGACTCTCGAAAAATGCACAGTAACGGACACAAAGATCCATATAATGTAATAGAATTGCCGGGTGGGGGAAATTTGCGATTCCTGGTTGAGCTACAGTTAGAAGATGCCTTGCTCAAAGATTGGATCCGACCCGACATACCTGACTGGACCATCTTGGTCATCATCGCCGTAAGCCTCTCTGATGCAACTGGTGAAGCTTGGTTCTTGGCACCCAGCCCCTGGTTGGGCATTGCAAGCTCTCCAAAGAGATACATCTCATGCAGAGCCAAGTCGACATCTCTCCAATCCATCTGAGACCCCTGCTCGTCCAGCGTCTGGAAGGTGTTGGCGACGAGATTGGTCAGGACGTCAACATAGAGGTTCTGATCTACGACTGCTACGGCCTTTTGAAGGACCTGAAGTCTCTTTCTAAGCTCCTGGAACTCAGCTTCGTCGGTCTGCTCATCTTCATTTCCCCAAGACGAAGTCTCATCGTAGCGCATCTTCATGATAATGGCGTTCAAAATCGGCGGTAAGGTCTCAGAAAAGGAAGTCGGAAGCTCGGGGAGTTTGCGGAAATATGCTAAGACATCAGTCAAGGATGGTATAACTGTGGAGCAGATCTCGTCGTATTC
The DNA here is from genome assembly GCA_022578575.1 of Hypoxylon sp. FL0543. Taxonomy (NCBI): domain Eukaryota; kingdom Fungi; phylum Ascomycota; class Sordariomycetes; order Xylariales; family Hypoxylaceae; genus Hypoxylon; species Hypoxylon sp. FL0543. The sequence goes on along the minus strand of MU394014.1, from coordinate 381,124 downwards.
GTCCGAGAAGAACCGTAAGAGCAGAGGTATAAAATCGTGCAGCAGTTGGTTGGACTTGGCTCTAGTGGTGTCATCCGTAGATCGATCCTCCAAGACTCGCACAATATCGGCCATGACGGTGTTGACCAGTTTGGCGACAGCTTCGGCCAGGTCTGTGTCATATTTAGGGGTACCCTTGAATTCGTTCAGCGGAGGACTGGCGATGAGCTGGGATATGATGCTCTGTAAATTGAGGAACGATATCATCTCGGTCTTGTCAGCGGGACGCATCTTCTTGCCAACGATCTCGGTAAAGGCTTCGACCGCGGCATCTCGTACTTTGTCTTCGCCACCAGTGTCGTTGGAACGTCCGACTAGCGGGAGGATTAAGCTGAGCATGTTCTCGTTTATGATTAGAGATATGTCAACCCAACTGACCCACTTGCCAATAATCTTGAGGGTCATCTCCACTATGCCATCGTTCTGGTTGCCATATAAAGCAAGAAGATCCTGCCAGGACTGAGCTACCTTTCCAACGTCGCGTGCTCGCATTAGATCCTTGAGCTCGGTATGGCTACGGGCCTGACTGTCCTGACGCACAAGGAGGACGTCGGCGATCTCATCATGAATGGAACCAAGGACGCGCAGGTAGAGAATGACACCGTTGACGTTATCACGCTGGACGCTTCCCGGCAGGCGTGTCAAGGCTAGAAAGTCATCGGCAAAGGATTCCCAGCCTTGCTTGTACAGAGAGACGAAGAGCAAAGTCAGGGTCTGAGTGAGTTTGTTCTGCAAAGGAGAGGAGTCTATCTCGACTTGCTGGTTGGTGCCGTACGTAGACCGCACATAGTCTAAGAGGACATCTCGAAGGCTGACCAAGCTCTGGGTGTCGAGCGAGTGCGTATGGATGGCACTGTTGATCACCTCGAGGCTCACGAGTCGTACAACTTCCGAGGCCCTTGGCGTTCTGGTAAAGAGATTGGCACAAGCCTGCCATGCTTGAGGGTCGGAACGGAACTGGTGGAAATAATCGAAGGCTTGACTTTTTAGGGCTTGGTCGGAGGTAGGATTCCAGGCAATCTCGATGGCATTCTCGATCTATGCGGAAGTCGGCGTCAACAGATTAGATATTGATCCACGAGGATGGGATTAAGACGGAGGGGATTTGCTGTCTACCTGAGATTCCATCTTGTGACGATGCTGGATCCGAACCCTTCAACTGGTGCCCGAGCGGTATCAAGTATCAATAACGACTGAAGACGGGTTGGTAGTTGCGGTTTCATGCAGCATGCTGCTTTCCCATGATCAGGGCGAAGGAGGCCAAGAAAGAAGTAATTCGGCAATTTAGACAAGGCTGGCACACTACTTATATTCCAATTTGTAGTGTAGTCTAGTGTCAAGTAGCAAGTAGCTGTGTTCGTCGACGTGCACTATTGGGAAGTATGAAGCATGTATAAATTTGAGAATCGGGTTGATTTTTCGGGTTCGGTAGTGAGGTAGGTACCTATAGGTAGGTAGGTGCTGCCAGGTAGGTGTCGATTCAGTCATATGGAAACGACGACATTTCGTTGTGCCTGCCCGCGTGCCCGCACTACCGCATCCCACCTGCTCATCTCCCCCACCTACTCGATTTAGCGTTAGAATCATTCTACACGTCGACTTTTTCTTTTTCCATCATTTTTGGGTAGGCGGTGAATCTGGACACTTGCAATTTCTAGCCTTTCATACTTCCTGCCTCCGGTGGTACGGTAGACCAGAAGCAATATATTCATTAAACAGGTGAACATATACAGCTAGTGAGCACTGACCCAGCCTTTATTGGAAGAAAAGGTGCATTTCGCGGCAATATCGACTTTCTATTTTTTATCTATCTCAGCTAGGTAACATACTTTCCTGGCAACATTGATCGGGATTTTGTCCTCTACGATATCTACCTACCCTTACCGTTTTGACCTGCTTCTCACAAGTCTTGCTCTGAAGCCATCAAGAACTTTACGGTGCTGTTGGACCGCACACGGGTTTCCGCTAACTTGGTGCGCGCCATCAATCTTAGTGCTGCCCTAGCATGCCACTTTTCGATTTCAGCCTTGTGGGAGCTACTAGGATCCGTTCATCCACCCTCGTGAGGCTTTCATTTGGCTCCATGTCCGTGCCATTAAATGCCGGATACCCCGAATTTGCAAGTTCAGCCGGAATCAGTCAAGACGGCATATGAATGCCGAATCTATCGTTTCATGACGGCCCCCTTGGGACTCAGAGTTGAAAACTTCACAATCTTCTGGAAGAGGCAGCAACCAGAAAAGCAGCCCGTCGACTTCGAATTGCCCAATTCCGGCCGTCGTAACACCCGGCGCCGTTCGATGTCCGTAATCTGCCTTATACGTCTCTCCCTAACCGACAGGTCCATCACTGACGTAGGGTAAGGATCTCACCAATGTCTGAGCCTAGTGACCAATCCTAGAAGCGGTAGACATCTCGGGGAACTCGACAATTCGTTAGAGGTCGGATTTGTAGCTCCTTCAGGCGTGTGCCTTTTTGCGCTTAATACCTCCCCCATCGAAATCGGGCCCTGCTTTCTCCAGTCCTGTTTATGTCGGTATTTAGGCACATATCGATAATTCAGTCGTGAGCGTTAGGTTTAAATCGCCATAACTTATGCCGACTCATTCGTTCATAAGCTTCCTGTCTGCGTTGTGGGAAACACCAGAGTACACTGGAATGCCAGCACGCTTCTGAGAACTGGCACTGGAAGAGGTCGTGACAAGGGCCCGACAGGTCCAGTCAAATAATGGGTTCAAATTCTCGTAGGCTCCACTAACGAAATATACATAGATCGAATTTCGAAAATAAGTCGTGTCCGACGACAGATTCGGAAAGTTCTCGTAAAGAAACTGCAGATTTATCGTCAGTGGGAGACTCATTGTCATGAATATTTGTTTGGGCAAACAAGATGCGTGAGACAAAGTTGCCTCGACTCATCGACGGCCGGTCATCAATTGCGCCCCCCGGGAACTCGAACTCTAAAGGCCTGGCACCTATATCATAGCATTGGAATTCGTTATTGTGACGTCAAGTCTGATGTATCGCAAGCCTCCAGCGAAGGAGGCAGATTGCCAGGCTTGCTATCGCGGTCGATAATCACACAGCGAAGATCTTCAAGCGACAGATTAAGTTCTCACTCAACCACAAGCAGAAGACTTCCGAGCTCGTCCAAGCTTCGAGGGAAACGAGATGAATTATTGCGCCATAACCTGAAGCTTGGCGAGTTGGGAACCCTCAGGCATAAATGATAGAAGGTCGCTCAGAAAAAGAAAGTGTGTCGACAAGGTCAGACCAGTGTATCTGACAAGGGAAAAGCCCAGATTGGAAATACGAGGATACCATCAGACCGAGATTTGCTCTCAGGTTTGATTAGATCCCCGCTCTCCTTTTCCACCATGGAGCTGTCATGGTTTACGGTTCACGGCCTACGCCGAAGAGAAAGGTAAGCTCTTCCAAGAACTGGGGACGATCGTCTAAACGTCTGAGCGCTTTCGACATGTGCTTCATAGAAAGTGAATAAGCGCAAGTCAAGATACAGTAGGTAGGTAAAGTACGTACGCGGCGCGTTCTAATTAAAGCCAAGCAACGACCCGCCTGGCACAGATTCGCTGGCGCCAACCGAAGGATCATAATGGATGCAGATCAAGAAACATGACGACACCTTACATACATGGAAATATCCCCTTGATAACAATTTTCTTCTTTTTTTGGGTTGCTAAATACCCTTGAAGCACAGCTAAGTGCTTTCATAGATCCCTCTCTCGTCACCCGAACAGTATTATGCCCATAACATTCAATGTTGGGGCTCGCTCTTACATGAGCGAGGTGAAAACGAACGTTACATGAGGCTTCCAATTCCTCGAATGTGTGTTATTAAATCGAATCGCAAAACAGGATGCTACCTACTAAAGGGCTTTGTAGCCCTCAAGGGCCAGCTTTTCGGAACCTCAAAATAAGGGGAGCACCTATGAGCGAACAGGTAATGCATCTATGGGCTTGGCATGACACTTGACCCATTTTCTATTTCGGATGGCTCTTTCGGTAGGTTAAAAGCGTGGGCTGGCAAACTGGGGGGCCCTCTTAAAGGTCCAGCGGGTAATCCACATGGGTAGGATCGTCAGGGAGAAATTGCCGGGGACTGTTTGCTGCTAGCTGCGCCATTTCCCTAGTGTAGTCTGGCCAGTTGCCTAAACAAGCCCAGTCGTTCTCATTAAATGAACCCTTAAATCAGCACCCAATAGCAGGAGATGGCATGCCCAGGCGAACTTGAGGCGAATTGTGGCGAAATATCAGGTGGTAGCAAGGCGGGCGTCTAGCTGGTCCAACGACTACTTCTCCGCTTCCTATTAGATGGACACCTAGACACCCAATTTGGACGAGAGTAATCCAGGCAGCCCAGGGAGGGCGAACATGTGTTCCTGCATTAGCGCACATCTGCAACGCCGGGGGCTGCGTTGGCGCAGATTTACCGCCACCGAGCATTGAAGAAATGGAATGGGCTTAGAAAGGGAGGGAGAACCCCCCTGAAGTGAGAACAACTGGACTAACGAACAGCGACGCGCTGACCGCGGGGAAATACGCTTCCTGATGTACCATAACATAGCTAAACTAATAACTTCCGAACCTCCTGCCAACAGCTTCTCCTTTTAGCCATTGCAAAATTTCTCAAATTATTACGAAATATGGATGTACTTACATAGGCGTAAGCATTCAGTATGTACCTTAGGCACATAACGTGTAGACAACACTTCTTTTTAGTATACAAGTTCAAGGGTAAAGCATTAAAAGAATACCAAAGGCTGATTGTCTCCTTTTGTTCTCATGAGTTGTCTACTGTCTATCGAGCTCTCTCTATGAATACTCAGCAGGATCCCATCATCTCGCACTTGAACTTCATGCTTGTTTGCTGGTAAACTTCCCGAAGAGCCAATCTCGTCCCCTAGAAGCGCTCTCTCGGTGGTACTGGACTCCGCTATATTATAGATCCTGGTCCATCTTACATGTGGCGAAGATTGTCGGTTTTTGCGGAGTATGCTCCCCTGCTGGCGTCCGCCCATCCACGAATCAGCCATCGATCTATCCGTCACCTTCACCTTTTGGTTAGTCTACGCACATGGGGGCGCGTGAAACGATGCCGTCGTACAGCGCCCTCGTACTACCACAGCACGTAGAGTAGGTACATATGTATGTAGCCAACCGCGAACCAAATATATGATGTACCGGTAAGCTGACTTTAGAAGTTCTTCCAAAGGGTCTTTGGGGGCCTTGAGAGGCACCTCTGAGCCACTATTTTTTCAGACTGGCTCTTGTTCATCACAAAGGGCCCTCCTTGAAGATTCAAAACGCTCAACAAGGAACGTAGGCCCGTTGTTCAAATTAGTTGTAAAGCTGAGTGGAGCGGAATTCCATTGCAGTTCGGCATACCCCAGTCGGCTGTGCAGAGAGATGGCTCCTAACCCACAACCTCCACCGCCGATGTGCTTCTCGAGAAGGAACCCCTGGACGCGCTAGTTCAAAGGCCCATGGAGATTCCTATGCTGTTTAATTTCCCAACCTACGAGGATCGTCCCCTATTCGGAAATCCTTTGTGCTCGTCAAGGCTATTAATACTCGACCGCCTCCATCATGTCCACACCTCTTCTTTTTTTCTTCCTTCCTCAGCCAACAAGCCAACACCGCTATTCTAGTCATTTGACGCAGCTTTGACTTCGGTCGTCCACTCTTTCACAGTGCTCTATTAAGCTTAAAGCTTTACTACATTCTTTCACTTCTAAAACATACAAACCTTGTTCGTTCTAGACGTTCAACAACATCAACACCTTCAAGATGCGTTTCTCCGGAGCTGTTTTCTTCGCTGGTGCCGCTATGGCCGGAAGCACTATCTACTCGACTGACTTCGTGACCATCACCTCGTGTGCGCCCACCGTCACCAACTGCCCTGCTCGCTCGACCGTCACCTCCAGCACCGTCTACCCGGTGTCCAGCGGTCCCGCCAGCAGCAGTGCTCCCGCCTACCCTACCGGCGGTGCTTCCTCCGAGACTGCCCCCGCTGGTAGCTACCCAACTGGCCCCGCCTCTGAGAGCTCGCCCGCCAGCTCCGCTCCTGAGAGCTCTCCTGCCGGTTACCCCACTGGTGCTGCTTCTTCCAGCGCCCCGGCTGGCAGCAGCTACCCATCTGGCCCTGCCTCCGGCTCTTCGCCTGCTGGCTACCCTACCGGTGCTCCCTCGGAGTCTGCTCCCTACCCCACCACCTTGGCCAGCCAGCCCGCCCAGCAGCCCAGCTACGGCACCTCGGTGATCCCCATCACCTACACCACCTGCGTGCCCACCACCACTGTCAGCTACTCGACCGTGACCGTCAGCCCCTCTGCCCCTGCTGGCACTGGCTACCCCGTCGGCCCTGGTGCCCCCGGTGTCTACCCCACCGGCTCGTACACTGCCTCGTAAGTAAACCTGAAAAGTGCTGCTTCTCGAATCGTTCTAACATGACCATCAGCAACCCTCCCTCTGGCTCCTACCCCACTGGCAGCCCCATTCCCACTGCCGGTGCTTCCACCATGGCCGGCTCTGGTCTCTTCGCCGCTGCTGCCGGTGTCGCCGCCCTTCTCTTCGCTGCTTAAGCGACCAGTCTTGGTTTTCTCTGTTCATGATTCGAAAGCCGGGATGGCAATGGCAATATGAGGCGTGAACTCAGCGGTTCGGATTGCATATGTACTTAATTCCTAATTGTATTTATGGGCCTCGAATGCCTATGACAACTACTCTATTCGATGTTCATATTTGCAGCCATATTCCTAGTATTTCCGTGTTCGTGCAATGTGCAGTGCGTTCGTAGTGTGTTCCGGCTCTCCAGTATTGTCCAGAGTCTCTGGGTGTCCTCGTTGTTGCTTTTGGACCCTGCTCGCTTAATTTCCTATCCCTGCGAAGGAGCAATATTCAGCTGCCAGTTGTGGTAAGGTGTGTTAATATCGCGTGCAACGAGGAAATTAGTACACTTGGTGGTCCTTCCCATTCGTCGTTACGTTTTACGTTACCGGTTCAGCTTCGGTCATTTTCGTGGTTGTGTTGTCGCGTACGTTCTTCCTAAGTAACGTCGCAGAGCGGGTAAATTTCTTGAAAACTGTAGACGCACCATTCATTCCTTACCAATTCCATGTCCAGGGTTTCCTATCCTTGTAGACGTAGCGGAAGCAGGGTTAACCCCCTTTCCGTGTCTCGATAGATAGGGCTCGTAGATGAAGGCAACTTTGTATCACATACTTATTGCAATAATGCGTTTTTCTTAAACCTGCCTGCCTTTCAGGTACGTTTTGTCTTTCCCCTATCGTCATCAACGGGCAGTTGGCGAGTCTTCCTCAACCTGATCCAGGATGTTCTCTCCACTGAACCCCCAGCGTGGAGTAGCGCGCGTACGCCCTGTTTGCCTGGTAGACTTACAACAACGTCAATGCTCAGGAAGTGGCGTCTCCATGTTGGCGTAATCAATTTCTCAGGCTTTCAATCCGCTGCCAACATTAGCACGGCCGATGGGAATCCATTCCTGGCGCCTGCAGTCGCGGTGGTAAGATTCAGCGATTCTTCTTCTGTTTGTGAATGCATACAGCCTGTTGGTTATGACATTTTGTCTCAGCGGAGCTGGGCCAGCCAGTAGTTGAGCCTTCTCTGCCAGTTGAGGACTTGCCGCGGTGGCAGTCTACGAAGGCCCTGTGACTTTTGCTAGGTCCAGCATGCACAATGTATACATCGCTGTTATATTAGTTGTTTGCTTTCAACCTTTCACGTAGGTCGGTAGTATCCTCAAGGTTCGCGTAGGCCGGCCCGGCCCGCTGTGCAGTAAATAGAAGCCCGGCCAACCGCTTGAAGGATGCCATTCTAGGTGTATGCTATAACGATGAGGAAAATCGGCTAAAGCTATCTATCGACTCCTGTAGCATCCAAGTCAAGAAGTCTCGAAAGCATTTCTATGTACTTAGAAGCTTAAGAATAGTGCTAACATTGATGTCCGCTGTGAAACGTTTCCACTTGCTTAAGGCCGGCGTAGTTCCGGATCAGTTGCGACCATCCTCGATAGAGCCCAACTCTCGATACTCTTCCACTTTACACAGACTGATCTCGAATTCGATTTTGTCGCTGGTTTGATCGCGACTGGTTTATCCCACACGAATGAATAGACGCTGGGATTGCCATGGCACATGATGGTCAGCCGGAGGCTTTCGAGGCAATGGTCTAAATATGGTCAGTTCTCAGCTTTTTCCTTCATCGAGAGAAGACTATGTTGGACATCATACCCAGGTGCCCATGGAGATACTTTTCCCCATCGTCTGTGAGCCTCGGATAGTAGTGATCCTTATAAAGATAGAATCGCAATTGCCTCTAGGACATCTGGTGAGCAATACGTATGGATACTCGGTGGAGGTTTCCTACCAAGCAGTGAAGCTCGTGATATACCCCAATAGCAGCGAGAAATCCACCTTCGGTTAATTCTGCAGCATTTTCCACTGATTCCCCGGCTCGATTGAGCTCTGCGAGACTTGCATTGAAGTATGCAGCTACGGTCCACGTTAGTAGCTAGATGCTAGGAGAAGGTGGCGTCTTACGCTTCACCAGTTCTGCCCAGGCCGTTTCCTGCTCGCGAGAAGGCGGGCCCGAATATTTGCTGTACTTTTCATGGTTGGTAGCATGTTCACCGTTGATCTCATATTCGACGAAGTCATGAACTGGGGCTAATTGCTGCATTAATGGACATATAGAAAAACAAGGTTGGGTAGTCAACATTCACTTACACCAGGTTCGTCCTTGAGAGGTAGGTATTGGGACAGTACTTGGATTACTTGTCCTCCAGAGTTGGATCGAGAGGACGAAAGCTACACAATGTAGGATAAAGACATATATTCGAGTGGATGTAATGATTTGCATGCGGCCTCTGCCTAGCTCTTCCTGGGAGGATCCGACCAGGAGTTGCGAGGATTCTGGGTCATCGCAAGCAGCGTTACGTGTGAATGGATTGTCGTTATTGGCCCTCATGTCTGTGAACTGCATAGGTTACTGACTATGTGTGAAGTTCGGCTTTGTGGAGTGTCTGGATAGGAATATTGAGGGAGATATCCAAGAAAAAGGAGTGAGACGGAAGTTATTAGGAAAGGCTGTCGACTAACCAACATCAAATACCACACTATTACTTCCTAACAGTTCCAGCGGCGTATACGGGCGGTAGACATGGCCTAGATAATGGGCTGCACTCAATCAATTTTTGCTTAGAATAGAATTAGTACTCACAGCCTACAGGTTCAAGGAAAGGGGCCGAAGACATGGCACTATCTCGTCACGCGTATAAGAACCCCAAAGCTGTCCCAGTCAGTCCAAGAAAGTCCATGTGAATCCTATCAATACCTATACATACCACAAAAATCCAACACTTTATTCTGCCTACAGAATATCCAACGACATTTTCAAGCTCAGATCAGCAACCGGAGACGAATCCAGAATGCGCTTTCCCAACGTCTCACTTGCAATTGTTGCCATGGCTATCTCCTCAGGTTTGGCTTTACCACAAGGTAGTAAACGCCAACATCCTTGCTAATAAGACTCTGATAACTAAAACTTCTAAGCCACACAAACAGCGACAGCTCAGCCTGCAGACGCAAGCACCGAAGCCTGCGTATTGGTGAAGGACCCCGATATGCCACAGCCTGACGGAGTGGATAGCGTACTCTGTGTATTCTAACACAGCATTTTGAGGTCTAAGCCGGACGAGAAGGGTGCCGCTTCTCAAAGAGTTACATCTTGTACTGCAGATGCTGGTGATATTAGGATAGTCAAACTTGGGGTCTAAGCTAGAAGTGAAGGGTGCCGCTTTTCGAAGAGTTACATCTTGTACTGCAGATGCGGGTGATATTAGGCTAATCGAAGTTGGGGTCTAAGCTGTCTTCCCAGCCATGTAATGCTTCGTCATTGGTCGCCTTATATCCCGTTATTGTAGATCTTCCTGTACTGTTCACTCCCAAGAACGCGCGCTTAGTTGACATGTTCAGATCCATCCATGCGTGTTGGCCCCCATGTTGGATGGCCTAGTCGGTCCTCCCTCCCTGTAGGCGCCCGGGCTCTAGCAGGCAATTCTGATCAAGGTTACAGCCATCACTTTGATGTTGGGACAACTTTAGGACAACGGACAATATACAGCCAGAGGGCATTGCATCCTGCTCAGGTGGGTTGATCTTTAATTCCATATTGCTACATTACTCTAACACTAATGTCTACCTAGACGGCATGTTGGTTACCTTGCAGAAAATCTCTGCGAATGCGTAACAAGTAGTGCTAGCCCATTCTGGGGCCGTTGCTCTGCTGGCAATGTGGGGGCTATCGAGGTTGAAGGAGCCTTGAAGAGCACTGTTTGAAATGGCGGGCTGTCACCAAATTCTTAATGGTGTCGTAGGACTGGCTACTATCGCTCACATGGATAGTAACTATTCACTGGCGGCGAGACCAGGAATTTGAAGCAGGTCTTATAAGCTACCTTCCCATTCTGCTTTCTGTTAATTCCCCATCCAATTCCCATTGACACTCGATTGTATGCATTTCAGCTCACGCAGGCCAGAGACGACCTCTTCATCATGGCTGTTAATCAGAAATACTACCAAATGCCCGGCCATATTATAGCCGCCTCCGTTGCGCTGTCTCTCATCGATATCATTGCTCTGATTCTGAGGATATGGACCCGGAAGAAGCAGAGACAGGCTCTCAAAGCTGACGATTGGCTGATTCTTCCTGCTACAGTAAGCTCGCTACCTTCAAAGCTCCTCGCGTTCTGCTCTCAGGGAAGCCACTAAGTGATTCTGGTAGCTTTTAACTATGGGAATCGGAATATCATTGATATACGGGGTATCTCAAAGGGCTCTCGGTTATCCCACCCGAATGCCGGTCTCGTTTGCCGGAAACCCCCTTGAGCTTGAGACGGAACAGATCACTATGGTAGCTAAGGTATGTCACTACACAAGCACTGGGGATTTCCTAGGCATACATATCTAATTAAAGGTCCAGCTTCAGTGGGCATTCGACCTGATGGTACCATTAGCATTGGGGTGCGTCAAAGCAAGCTTTTTGTTTTTCTACAGGCGAATTTTCGCTGTCAACAAGAAAAGCGCCATCAATTATCTACTTATCGGTTTAATTACGCTTATATTCGCATGGTCTGCTTCGTATGTTGTCGCTTTTATCTTCCAGTGCAGACTCGACTTCTTCGCGATTTGGGGCTCAGCCATGGACCTCATTACTTATTGCAATGGAAGCATGAATTTGGCCCTCTCTCTTTGTATTACAGATTTTATCTTCGACACAATAGTGATCCTTCTTCCAATCCCGCTGGTAAGTTCACATTTCTACGTACAGGGACAGTCGCTTATTCCAAAAACTCAGATATGGCGCTTGAATCTATCTACCATGAAGAAGGTGGCGATCTGTGCCATTTTTCTACTTGGAGCCGCGTATGTAATGCCTACAAGAGAACAGTCAGGAGTACACGTGCTCACTTTCAAAAAGAACCGTAGCGGCGTCGTTGGCGCGGCTCATCATCATGGCTAGAATCGCAACGGTAGGATTCGACGCTAAGGAGGATGAAGTTTGTGAGTCTCTTGAAATATATCAATAAAGTAGGGTGATTGACATAATGGCAGTTGTTATAACCGAATATTTATACTGGGGGATAGTGGAGTGCGGTGTCAGTATTTTCGCTGCCTGCCTGCCTTCCCTTCAGTTCCTGTTCAGGGGGTGGTCCTGGGATTCATTCATACAGACCACGAGATCCATTTTCAGTCGCAACTACTCAAAGTCACAGATATTCCCTGTTGGAAAGGAGGAAATCTACGTCAATCGTGAATGCGATGTCATTTATGAGAATAATCGCAACACCCCTTGAGCTGCTCACAATTGGTTATTCGTACACCAAGTTCCGAAAATGGCCGGCCCTTATTTGGAACATAAACATACGTCACGAAGGACTGTCATGTTGCATGAGCATTAGATTGTCATAGCGCTATCTAGAATGGTCCTCTTCCAGGAGAACTGCTTGTATGCTGGATTGACTGGGTTATAGTTACCAGCCGAGGTCTCAGTATGCCAGGCAGGAGGGGTGAGAAACAGTTACAAGAAACTTTCGGGGAATTCATGGCACCATAGATTGAGTAAAGTACCTTGAAAGATGTAGAACTTCCTCTCCCGTCTTCCTAATAGATTAGAGGTCAATCATAATAACGCGACTGCGGGCACCGGGATATTGTGACTCATCATAGCCTCGTTGAGTAAAGATATTACAAGACAAGCACATGCACGACTGGCAATATCAATATATTGCGATTGTAAATACTTAGCAGTTAAGTTGGCCCCTTGGTGTGCATAGCCGCCCGTGAGGCAGCATGGCTGGGTAGTATTGAGAGGCGGTTGGTGGTACCAAATGTATTATATTTATAACGGCGTCTGAACAAATGTGTATTGTGGCGCGGGTGCATTCAACCCTAGAGACCAATACGTACCTACCGATTTGGGGGGTTGGTTTACAGGACTACCTGATGCGCATGCACGAGGCTCTAACGGTTACATCTTCCAAGCCTACACCGCGTAGGTAATGGATGCCATTTCCGGCCTTTCCTACTTAATCTTCATCCTTTCCAGGTAGAACTTTAGCTATACCACCCGTATCAACCATATCAAACCATTGACAATGGCTTCTCCCACGATTCGGATTGCACTGATTGGCGGCGGCCTTGCCGGTGCTGTTCTGGCAAACGCTCTGCTTCAAGTACCACACGTACACATCGACATATACGAGGCTGCTCCAGAGTTCTCGGAACGCGGCGCGGCAGTGGTCCTGACGAACACTGCTCAGAAGAGCCTGAAACGAGCGATCCCCTCTGCAATGGAGACCTTACAAAAAGCCGGCGCTGTCCCTATGAACTCGACTCGGCTTGTCGTCGTAAGTGGCAGTTGAAAGATGAGGTGTGGTCCTATGCTAACGCCGTTCAGGGTTCGGGGCCAGAGGCGGGCACCGTAATTCTTGATTTGGGACAAGGGGCCAATCCAGGACTCGTCATGCATCGCGCTTCACTACTGCGTGAGCTTCTTGCCCCGATACCCCAGGAGCTTCTTCATACCAATAAGAAACTCACGTCCATCTCTCCCGGTGCCGAATGTGTACACATCTCTTTTGAGGATGGCTCTACGTACACTTACGATGCCGTTATTGGAGCGGACGGCATATTCAGCAATGTCCGCAAGCATGTCTTAAAAGATGCAGCGGCTGAAGAATGGTCCGCCTCTCCAGCTGGCTTCTGGGATAGCAGGATCTTGGTGCCGTACGAAAAGGCAAAATCCAGACTTGGAGCCGAGTATTTCGAACTGGATCGACAGTATGGATGGGTTGGCGACGGGGCATTCATCATGCACGACATCCTAGAGAATCGATCGATGGTGCAATGCGTCATATCCGCCTTCGAGAGGGACCCTCCCAAAGATAGAAAGCGTCCACTCACCAGAGAAAGTCTGACCGAAACCTTGAGCAGCTGGCTTAGCGGACCTATTGCTAAGGGAGTGATAGACGTAAGATTTCCTTAGTGACTCCTCTTGCCGTAATGGCCCTTCGTCTTTTTAAGATGCTGACAATTGACAAGCTTACATTGGAAGAACCAGACCCCCATGGTTACTCGCAGTGGGAGCACAAATCGACGTCAACCTATACCAATGGCCACGTCTGCATTGTCGGCGACGCGGCCCATGCTATGACGCCGTGGCAAGGGTTTGGCGCCGGGATGGCGATCGAAGACGCCATGGTTTTGAAAAGGCTCTTCGCTAATATCACGTCGCCCAAGGAGGTCGGTGCAATGTTCAAGGCATTTGATGCTGTTAGGCGTTCCAGGTGCGAACGGATCATCCATTCAAGCAGGGAGACGGGACTGATCTTCTGCGGACAAGATGAAGAGATTCGGTTGGACGTGGATAAATTCAGGAACTCCTTGGCGTCAAGATGGGAGTGTATCGATGCCATCGACTATCAATCTCACGAGGATGAAGCCCTGAGTTATCTTCGAGAAAAGTTATTGGGACAGTGATGGGGCTGACGGATGTATTTGGGGCGGAACCGTGCCGGGCTCAGGCTTAAAGCGGCATGGCTCAGCCGTTCTTTAAGTATCCCATCCCTATCTTAAATCACAGATACTGCGCCGTAAGTTGATTAGCTTCTTCCTTGAATTCATTGAGGGTATAATGGATGTTATTGCAAGCCTCCGGTTGTCCTTCAAGGACCACCAGAGAAGCCGTCGTGCTTGGCATCTTTACATGTAATCTATGGTTTAAATTCATTATCATTCCTCCGTATGTTCATGTATCTTGGATAGCATGCGGTACGCGATGTGGGGCGCTGTATCAAGACGGAGTCCTCTACTTCGCTGTCCTTGCGTGAAGTGCCTGAACTGCCTCAGTGAGAAGTTTATATCGAGGACGTATTCGACATGTACTAATGCTAAAGTAATCGCTATGTCGAGAACGACATGGAATGGTCGTAGTACACGGCTAATCGTCCTCGACCGGCATATCGTACGTACTCCCTGAGCCTCATTAGTGGGTACGAGACAGGTTGGTGGATCTCACCATTAATCAATTCTTCGTTCAAAACGTGTCTTGTATGGCTGGAGTATGCCTTAAGTATCCCTATCAATAGGGCTGCAACCACATTCGCGTGTCTCTGTTTCCGCGGATGCAACTTAACTCGTTGTGTCGGTGTCCGCGGACTCCTTGGCACTTCCTTGACGATAGCGTCTGTTAAGCGAATGCGAAGTAGGCCTTGATGTGATTGGCTAGCACTCGCAGCTGGCTCGTTCCGCGCCGCCGCAATACACATTGCCAACGACGTCGCCAATGAGGATTTGCTGTTGATTTGCTGCGTGCCTTGCTGCAAATCTACCCGAATGGCATCCAGCCTCGTATGGTTGTTTTATGGGCTCTCTTAAGGACGCCTGATGACGAATACATCACCCTATACTGGCTCTATTCTTCAGCCGCAGCACCCGCGACAGAGCAGTTGCATAGGATAATCTTCGGAGCATATCTATAAATGTAGGTACATATTAGCATGCAGACATAATATAGTAACGATTCGTATATATGGTCTTGCCTCCGTGCATCCATGGATGTTAGTGCTTCTGTGAAACCAGGAACTCGTTAGCATTACGAGCAAAGCAAAATACACTCAAGATCATCCATCCTTCTTCCCGTTGCCCCTATCCTGGAAAGCTAACATCGACAATGGACACAATGGATGGCCCGCCCCTTATACCGTTTGGCCCGGACGCCACTTGTACGCTGGATACATGCCCGCTCGACTGGTCCGTGTTGACGTATCGCCCATCTCTGGGAGGCAACATCGCTTTCATTGCTATATTCGTTGCTTTGATGTTTGCTCACACGGTCCTGGGGGTGATATGGAAAAGCTGGTGGTTCCTGGGCTGCATGGCGGTGGGCTGCCTAACTGAGGTGCTCGGTTACGGTGGGCGTATCATGCTCTACTATAACCCCTTCAGCTTTGCTGGATTTATGATGCAGATCAGTATGTCTGACTCGCCCCCGAACCCTACTCTCTAGCTAGAGAGCCCATGCCTAACTCTCTCGTCGGTAGTATGCATCGGCTGCGCTCCTGTCTTCTACTCCGCGGCGATCTACGTGACGATGTCGAAGATTGTCGAAAATCTCGACCCTTCCCTATCTCGGGTCAGACCAAAGTTTTATTATATCGTTTTCATCATATCCGATGTCTTTTCTCTTACTCTTCAAGGTGTTGGTGGGTATGTCACACTCTCCTTATGTCTTCGTCTCCAAGTGCCAGTATGCTCTACCAGTGGGGATCAGTGGTGGCCAGGACTACGATGAATCCGTGCTAATGCCAAGATTGCCCTCATCTAGTGGGTTTTCGACATCGACCACCGGATCGAGCAAAACGGGGGTCGATCTGACCCTCACGGGCTTAAGCTTTCAAGTGTTCTCCATGGTGGTCTTCTGTTGCCTCCTCGCCGACTACATGTTCCGATACTCTAAGAGGCGAACAATTACCAGCACCCGCATAAAGATGTTCCTTATGTTCATTAGTGTCGCCATCCTGCTTATCCTAACACGGTGTGGGTACAGGGTTGCCGAGCTTAGCGATGGATATACCGGTGGCTTGATTCACAATGAGCCTCTCTTCATTGCACTCGACGGTGTCCTCATCGTTCTTGCCGTCCTCGCACTATGTATCGGTCATCCAGGCTTGGTGTTCTTTCCATCCAAGGCGGGGATGAGGGCGTCTGAGGCTTCCAGCCAAGACGGAATCATGCTTCAGAATAAATAAATGGCTCATAGACGATTCAGTAGTAGCGTGGGCGTCGGTACCTATACGAGGGAACATTATACTAATAGAAAGAGGAGTAATAGAAATATGACATTTTCATAGAATCAAACCATTAATCGTAAGAGTACACTGTGGTTACGGACCATGTTTCTCCATTGAGCCTGAGATGAATTGCTTCGTAGAAAATCCCCAGAAAATCCCGAGCGTCTACTGCCAAGCTACGCTTGACAGTGCCTGGCGGTTGTCAACTTTCTGCTACCCCTTGAGACTAGGCCGTTTAATACAACCTCAAACAGCATAATTGAACTAAGCTCCTTAAAGACGAGATTAAAACCATCGCCCGTGAGCAAGATGTAATGTAATTTAACGCTTTCAAACATCAATATGATACAAAGTTGTATCTCTGTCCCACGATTCCTCCTCAAGTGAATATCAAGGGTGAGATTGCCAGTTTCCGGGTCTAAGACTCGGCCGTCATGCTTCGATTCGCAGCGACCGCGATATATCTCTACGCTTCGGTTTCTTTCGCATACGCATGGGATCATCTAGCCGAGTCTGACTTTCAATACGCATTATCTAAGAAAGATAGCACTATTGTAGTAGCTTGTAAGTGCAACTGTTGTCTGACCCATTACGGCTGTGGCTAAGCATTAACGTCTATCTAGTTGTACATGTAAGTCTTCCACAGGAGTGATGGTTTCTGGATAGAGTAACCTCTAATATGGACCCGGGATGAAGCCTTCAGAGTTAGTCCTGCCCCATCGTGCCAGATGAATAGCCACGTGCTCAACATGGATGAAGCAAGAAATCAGAACACCTGGAAACAGAATGGTCGTTAGCGGTCCCCGAGGCTCAAGTACCACTCATTAGCATAAACTGCGCAGTGAACCCTAACGTCTGCGCTTCTCACGGAGTGCCGTCATCCTCGACCGTGAAACTATTCAAGCACGGTGAGGCTAAATCGACGTATCATGGACCTCGGAGGGCATCAGCGTGAGCGAGCTTCTAAGACTGTAGCCTGTTCTTGGTAGAGTGCGGCTCGACTAATAATCAATAGTCTCCTCGCCTGGATCAACCGGCTACAGCGTCCCATGGTTTCCGAGATCAACGCTGCAGCGTTAGAGGACATCAAAAAGGCAGACGAAACCGTCTTCATTGCCTACCTCGACGCGGGCGATGAGGGCTCCAAGGCCATCTTCGCCGAAGTGGCGGGACGATATCATGAAGAGTTCACCTTTGCCGTGACCGCCGACGAAGTTGCTCTTACGGCAGAGAAAGTGACAGCGCCAACCGTTAAATGCTACAAGCCACTAGACGGCGACACACATGAATTTACGAGCTTAACGGACGCGGCCGCTTTAGAGGCATTTGTTAAGGAGGCTTCGCGACCGGTCATAGGAGAGCTTCTTCCACACAATCACCAGCGATTCCTCGATGTGAGTTAAGCCTGAAAAGCGCAATTTAAATATATACCTTAGGTACCTTATATACGGCTACTGAATGTTTTCGTTCAATCGGGACTGACAAAACCTCCTGGGCGGACGCAGCGCGGTTGGTCGATGGTCTACGTCTTCGCTGCCACAGAGGCCGAGCGCTCTAAGATTCGCAAGGAGCTTAACAAGGTCGCTCGTAGCTACTACGAGAGCTTGACCCTGGTCACCGTCGACCCCCTCGAGTTTCCCGACCTGCCTGCGAAATTGGGTCTCGATCCGGACGCTCTCCCGGCCGCTGCGGTCCACCAGCTTTCCAAGGATCGGATCTACCCTTATCCTAAGGGGAGAGGTTGGACGTCTAGTGAGCTTCAAAGCTGGGGACTGGACGTCTGGCAGGGACGTATCAGGCCATGGACGCCTCCAGGTGTGACGACTACGTATGAAGATCTAGGTGGGCGGATCAAGGCGACGCGGAAAGTATCTATAGCGAACATACCAGGCGTCAAGATTAGGGTGGGAGGTCGCGATGAGCTATGAGCGGATTTATGGAATACGAAGGAGTACAAGGCAGATACGTGGATCTAAGTGATGTTTGGTTGGAATGAAACATTAATGAGATTATATCTAGGAGCTGTGAGTGCCCTCTGGTATCTACGCAAACCTTACCCATGATTCCTGTCAGTGCCGTGCTCTGTCCATGAGCTCTGGGGTAAACCGACCGCTATGCCACGTTTTCCTTTACCCTTTCCAAATCCAAGGTACCTATGCGCACTGACATAGTCTATCCGAGTTTGTAAGACGCATCCGCAAGTGAGACTAACCCCCGTGAGTGTGTTCTGTGTCCGAGCCTTTCTCCTGTTCTGTGTCCGAGAACGGCGGGCGTTCCGTATCTGAACCCGACTTGTCCTGCTCCTCGCGGTTTTCTTTCTCGGGCGACGGCGGTCCCGATGGCTTGGATTTGTCACCGTCATTTCTTGTGCGCATCCGCGTGAGAACTTCGGCAGCCTCGGCGGCGAACTTGCATCTCATACGGATAGCATGGCCGTACTTGTAGAATAGCCACGGAAAAGGCAAGCACAAGATGGCGAGGAAGGCGGGGATGGAACTGGCCCAGTGGATGCCAAGGTTATTGAACATAGCGGTCGTAAAGAGTGGGAACGCGGCGCCAAAGATGGATCGGAGGACAGAGTTCGCTGCGAGAGCTGAAGCGGCATAAATAACATCTGCTTCTGCGTTAGTTACAGCCTATGATGCACGTCTTCGCCACGCAGGTGTGACAATATTAACAAGTCCCGACTTACAAGCATCGATCATGTAGTTCATCAGACTCAAGAAGACCAGAACCAGTCCCGCGGCGAAGAAAGCAGACGCGATGATGGAGACGATCCAGTGTATGTTAGCGCCGTTCGTCCACGCGAACCAGAATAGCCCAACGGGTAACAGGATGGAACCAATCATGGCGGGAGGCAACCGTGCCTCAGGCGGAGCGTTCCCATTATGATTCGCCGACGTTTTCGCATATCGCTGGTTGTCCCATATGCTGTAGCTAACCGCAACCAACATGCCGACGGCGATACCTAAGAAGGCCAAGCCACCGATACCCGGAGACCACCCGCGTTGCTCCTGGTACACGATGGGAAACGCGGCGAACATCATGTACAAGGTTCCGCTGAAGAGAAGATGTTAGCATCATCCATGGTTATTCAGTCGGAGCACAATACATACTATACGATGGCCATGTAGAGAGACAGGAGGAGGACGATGGGTTCGCGGAACAGGAGAATCCAGGGTCTAGACATGGCGATTTTGAATTCCTGGGCGACAGTCTTTTTGGGCTTTCCGATGTCCATCTTGGATACGTAGACTTTTCCGGTCATCTTTGATAGTTTCTCTGCCCGTCGGCGGAGAAGGATAGGGGAGTACGTCTCGGGAACAAACGCAGTACACAGGAACCAGAGGATGCCGGTAAAGCATGCCATTAGACCTTCAACCCATCGCCATCCACCAGCGACACCGAGGAAACCACCAACGATCGGGCCGATGGATGGACCTAAGAAGGGGGCCTGTCAAGAAGTCAGTTCGTGTTCCATGAGATGGATATACTGTTACCCAGCTGACTAAACACATACTGTAGCGAACAGCGCAGTAGCCAATCCTCTCTTCGTGGCTGGAAACATGTCGGCAATGACACCCCCCGCGTTGGTTAAAGGCGAACTTCCAATCGTGCCGGCAAAGAACCGAAGGATAACGAGTGTCTGGATATTCGGAGATCCCGCTGCTCCGGCGTTAAACACCGTCAAGCCCATATACTAGAGGGAGACGGGTTAGTGACTAATCATGAAAATGTTTAAGATGAGATAAGGCTCCTGTGCATCAACTTACCGTGAAGAAAAACAGTATCTGTCTACCGTAGGTCTCAGATAGAGGGGCCCATATCAGTGGCCTTTTCGAAGAGAAGTTAGCACGCCTTCTACAGAGGAAACCGGGAAAGAAATATGCTTATGCGTACCCTAGAGCGAAGCCGAGGACGAAGAGAGAGATACCCAAGATTGCGACCTCTTCACTGATGCGGAAGTCTTTGATCACCTCGCTGATACCTCCCGAATAAGCCGTGGAAACGAACGTGACGGCAAGAACGGCGATGGCCTGGAGGGAGGTGATGGTCCATTTCTTCGCTTCTGAAAATTTCATCGGATTCTTTGGATCATCGGTGATGAAGTCGACCACGAAAGGATCCTCGCGAGTGCCTTCGCCTCTATAGTTCCATGCTAAGACTGCCGGGGAGACGCCGGCCAGGTCGAACTGGCGGGACAAATAAGATAGCTCGCTGCTAGGCTTCTGTGATTCAACATCGCGCTCGTGTTCCGTCATCGTGGCGGACGACTGTGAAGAAGATTCAGTCGACGGCATTATCGAGCAGTGTATTAGCCCGTACCAGTCGTTTGGAGATGCTCCAGGATGGTAGGACTCTCTTTGGAGAAGGTTGCCTAGGTATCTAGATATACAAACAAAGAGCACAGAAAAACGGGCTAGCCCACGGGGGCATCTGAATCATATATATTGGGCAACCGTCGGAGTTTTTACATGCTAACATCCATGTATACATATTTCTTTGTTTCGGACGCGGAATTAAGACCCTCGCTTATTACGATAGGAACCGGCACCTCGGTGTTCCATGATCTCACTAGCGGTCGACTATCTGAGGCCCTTGGTAACCAAAGGGCTTCGTGCAGGGTTATGCAGAAACAAAAGGAGATTGCCGTATTGCTGAGCCATCTCTGGGAGGGATAGGTACATACGGCCGGCCGTCACCGTTCGAGTTCCGGCATGCACTATTAAAGGCCCAGTTTGGACATTGCTCTGCTCAGTTTCGGACCTCTGGTAGGCTGGATGCTGAAGTATGTGCCGCTTCCACATCCAATGACATAAGATCGGGGCCTAAATGTGCAACCTCACATCCCATATGTCATACCTACATCCAGGTGAATACTTCAAAGTTGGTATCGATCGGACTCATCGGTGCCAGCAAGATCCAGATGCCGGGTCGGATGAGTTTGCTGAGTACCTACATATGTAGTATTTAGCGCTTCTATGGCAGATTCTACAGTGAAAAGACCCAACACCATGGGAACGGTGGAGCTTCGCAGGATCAGAGTGACATGACACTGCGCAGCTGGCCGGGATTCGTACCAAGAACCGGACCGAGCTCTGGTGGAAAGATACATGTAGGTACCACTTGACATTCAATGCTGGACAATGTTGCCAAACGTATGACTGCGGCTCCCCGTCGGCGTACTCCCGTATCCGTTGAGCAACACCCAGCCGCCAACAAATCCCAGGATTAAACGGTTTCTATTTATGCCTTGGGAGCTCTCCGTTGCTATGCCTTATGGAATTCATAACAGGATTGCTCGAACATCAGCCACGTGTCGGTCAAGGGCCAGTCCTCTTCCGGAAACCTTGACGCACATTGTCTCTCGTTGATGGGTAAGGCTCCATTCCTTCGGCACCGAAACTCATCCCATGTCATATGTGAGATTTTTGGAGCTGAAAGATAATTTAGGAAGGCCCAGGCCGAGGTCAGGTCCGGGACAGGCGTGACGGCAAACAAAGTCGCATGGCCTAGGCTTAGGCAGGCTTACAGAATATGATATGAAGTCGGTGCCAGTGAGTCCCGATCACCGACTAGACCGATGAGCCTATCACGATGGAGATGTGCCCGTTAGAAATAAAAAGAGCAATCAGTGGCTGCCTGAGCTACATGTACCTATTGAGTAGGACGAATGAGGCGCATCATCCGTACAAACAGGAGCGGCCTCTGGTCTCATACCAAATGCGGGTTTGTTCTGCCGATCTCCGCCGTCTTATCCACAATCATGAATCTGTGCATAAAATTGAATCTCGATATATATGATTGGCTGAGAGTCTCGAAGGCGTTTGTGGCATTCCGTATATAATAATCGTTGCGGACACACGTAGCCGTCTTTTGGGGCTGCCGAAGATTAACTTGTTACGTGGATACATGTAATAACCTGCGAGCTGCCACCAAACCGTGCCGCCTACGTACCGCCTACGTACCCAGGTAGCTTTATCGACGCCCACACCTTTGGTGCCATTTCGGGTTCATGAATCAAGACGGACTGATCTCGGCGCATGCGGTAGTTGACTTGGCCGCTCCTTGGAAACTTTTGGATTATAAATGCCGCTGGAAGCGCATCCTACATGCATAGGTAGGTAGTCCTTCAAGCCACAAAAGTTTCGAAGCGGGATAGACAATTACCTGCTGGTGTTTGAGCTTACTTGCCAAGACAACACTGGGCTAACCGGGGGATCGATGAGACACAAGAGTAGCCCGTGTATATATGGAAGTAGAGTAGGTCGCTATGACGTCCGGTCCATTCATAACGTCGTTCGACACACCTTCAGCTAGGTATGTAGGCATGCATGTATGTTAGTTACCTACCTAGGTTAAGGTACATATTACGATGTTGAAATGTCCAGTCAGCTGACGAAGGAGGTCCGAATGCCATGGATGCTCGATATTCGAGCCCCATTCACCGAAGGCGTTAGAAATTGGTTCGTTGTGTCCATATGACGGCCAATAGTCAACGGACCAACGCCTATCGAGGTAAGATGCTTTCGGAAGAGATTGGGAGCGGCAGTCAAATGTCGGATGTGTCTTGAATCAATAGCCCGGTGATATGCAAACGAGCAGACGAGGTGAATAAAGATTCCTTGGCAATGACGGGATCCAGTCTACCTAGGTTGTCAGCTAGTGTATCATCAGATGTGGCTAGCAAGTTCTAGGTAAGGGCTGGTCAAGGTTGATAAGGTTCAATGTTGGTTCTGCGTAAGGTTGGACCCGCTGCATGGAGATTGCGGAGTTAGATTATCGATTAACTTTTTTTTTCGGCGGCTGCCAATACCGAATTTACGTACTCAACATCTGCCATACGCGACAACCTTGGCGCATGCGGTCGAACATGCACCCCGAACAATGTCTCTATACCATGAGACGGCCGAAATATTATCGGCGACGCCATCCAACACGGGCGGCAACCTGAAGACACGCGTCTTTGGTAAGAAAGACCTAAAATCCCCCCCGCAACAGGTTTATGCCCTGGCATTGGAGACGTGTAAATGGAGCGCAGTTCTGAGGGAAGTCATCGATAACTCGGAACTACTGCGGCATGAGCGCAAGGTGAGCACAAAGACTCTACACGACAATCACGCAATAACCCCCGGTTCTTGTGGGGCTAATTACTTAGGGACGGATAGCTCACTCCCTTGCTGGCTTTACTGCTACTCCACGATTTCCTGCTCTCCAAGAAGGGCATTGCCCTCCCTGCTAGTCACGGCCTGAGAGCCTCCATTGAGCGTCACAAAGCCCGCCTGAACGCCGAGTTCACTAGAGCGCGGCTGCGGAGGAAAGCCGGATCAGTCGAAGCACTGAGGGAACAGATAACTACCGAGTTCTTAGGTGAGGCAGCTCGCTATCCACGATGGGTGCGCGTCAACACTCTCAAGACAACTATCGAGGACCAGTTGGCAACCACATTCGCCGACTTCACAAAGGTTCTCAGCCTCTACGAAGTCACAGCCAAATTGGGCAAATACTTGCACGTTGACAATCATATCCCGAACCTACTAGCCATATCCCCAAGCTTTGAGGTTACCAAGACAGAAGCGTACACCTCTGGAGCTGTAATATTGCAGGATAAAGCGTCCTGTTTTCCGGCCTATCTACTGGACCCCCGCTCCGAGGATGGCGATGTCATCGACTCCTGCTCCGCCCCTGGGAACAAGACAACCCACCTCGCAGCCATTGTGCATTCACGGATCCCAGAGGGTGAGAAGTGTCCGCAGACAGTATACGCGTTTGAGAAAGATAAGAAGCGCTCGCGGACGCTGGAGAAAATGGTCAAACTTGCCGGTGCCAAGGACATCACCCGGATGAGCTTTGGCCAGGACTTCCTCAAGGTCGATCCGAATTCGGATCTGTTCAGGAACGTCGGGTGTCTGCTCTTGGACCCTAGCTGTTCGGGCAGCGGTATCGTCGGCAGGGACGACATGCCCCCGATACATCTCCCCGAGATCCCCGGCACGACCAAGAAGCCATCAGCCAACCCGGGACGTAAGCGTAAGCGGGAAGATTCCGACGCCGTCAAAGAAACATCACAACCAGTTCTAGTCGATGACGACGGAAATGAGCTGTTGATTTCTTCCGAGAAGGAGCTGAAGGCGCGCCTTGAAGCGTTATCATCTTTCCAGCTGACGCTGTTACTGCATGCCATGAAATTTCCCGCCGCTAAGAAGATTACGTACTCTACTTGTTCAATTCATGCGGAAGAGAACGAACAGGTAGTATTGAAGGCTTTGCAATCGGATATCGCCAGGGGGAGAGGCTGGCGTATACTACCACGGGCCCAGCAGGTCAGGGGCCTCCGCGAATGGCCAGTTCGTGGGTCCATCGAGGCGAGCGACGGGAATGCCGAGGTCGCCGAGGCGTGCATCAGGTCTTATAAGGATGACGGGCGAGGTGTCATGGGGTTCTTCGTAGCCGGCTTCGTCCGCGATGTGCCAACTGAGTTCGAGGACGGCGATGGTCCTTACCTCCGCGACGACGATGGCCGCATTATCAGGGACCCCATCTCGGGCATGCCGACTCTTAAGCCGGAATATAAGCCTGGTTCTTCGAACGACGCTTACTCGACTAGCCAGCCTGCACGAGATGACGGTGTTGTTGTTGAGCAGGAGGAAGAGGATGGCATCGATTCCGATGATGCAAGTGGCACAACTACTGATCAATGCACCACTGACGAGGACGAATGGAACGGGTTTGGCGATTAAGTGCCCTCGATTTACTACAAGCATTATACCCTGAATATATTTCCTTCGAACATGGTATATACCATAAGAATATACATTCGAACTCGCTGTGCCGGATTGCTGGATTTGATTGCTTCGTCCTAAGGGAGTCAATTGTTCCACGTATTCTACCCTTGTACGAGTAGGTGTGGAACCCTTTCAAAGGTCTAGCATGGTAAGCACCACACAACCTTCCCAAGTGTCACTATTGGTATCAACTGCGGATAATAGCGTCGGTTCCAAGGCACTCCAACGAAGAGAATGAATGTGACGCATAACGTAGAAAATGGGTCAGAACGTCCATTCACATTACACGAGTAACGCAGCAGTCTTCTTAGCAGTACGTGGGGATATGTGACTTTCGGGATTTATATCCAGTAAAGTGATGTGTGAATAATATACATGAAGAAGTGAAGCTGGGTTCGCTACTTGTTTCCTTGCACGAATACGCAAGTAGCCATTGGGCCCATATTTTGAAAGTGCCTTATACCTGTCAGGCACACGCTAGATAGAAGAAAATATCGAAACTACAGCGATAAAACCACATCGCTGATTTTGGTATCCGAAGCTTAATGTCTAAGAAAGATCCAAGATGGTGTTCCCCTGTCTATCACGCTACCAACCCTCGCTACGCCTTGCATTCCCTAGAAGGTTGTGTATGATATGCGCATACAAAGAATCAAAGATATTGTCTGACTCGCTTACCACACGGGAAGTTCTTCACCCTAGGACCGGTGCTGATGCACGTTGTGACGCTTTATGTGGCCGTGGCTACGAAGAGGAGCCCGGCGTCTGCGAAGAGGGGCCGGCGTCGACTCGGGCTGCACGGTGGTGGTGTATGTGACAGTAACAACGTCCCAGACAATGGAGACGTCGGCGTTCCCTGCCTCAGATGGCGCGCTGGCTTCGGCGGCAGCAGTGACGACAGGCGTCGAACTCGTGGCGGCAGAGCTGGAAGCATCGTCGGAGAGCTGAAGGAAAGCATTGCCGGTAGGGACCGACGCCGACTCGGTAGTACCAGTGGCCTTGGTCTCATAGGTCGACTCTCCGGACTCCGAAGGGGAGATTGACTGTCCCGCGGCGGTGCTAGTGGGATGCTGCAGTATCCGGGTTAGTAAATACTCCATCTGGATCACTGCAATGGGCTTTTATTCGGGGTACTGGGCCATGGTTCAAGGGTAAGTGTTGTAGCAGCATAGAAATAGGGTCCAGATGAACGCTGGGGAAGGAAATACATAGGACCGAATGCTACTCACGGTCGAAGACGAAGGCTGAGACGAGGACTCGGATGAGCCTGAGCCTGAACCCGAGCCAGTGCCGCTGGAAACGCCACCCTTGCCCCAGCCAGTAACGGGCAAACCAAGAGGGAGCGTGTCTAACACTTCCGAAACTGCCACCATAGTGCCGATTTCGGGCTTGATCGAGCAGTCCTTGTTGTCGTTCTTACCGCCGGGAATATTGGGGCAATTCTCCATACCGGCAGTGCCAGCGTTACAGGTGTCAATAATGGTCTGGAGGGTATCCTGATCCCAGCCAGAAATGAAGTCACCATGGGAAGAGTAGCCAGTAGCATCGCCACTGGATAGGACGAAAGGCTGAGTCTTTCCATCAGGAGTCCACCTGTCCTTGAACGAGGGCGTATCCCAGTACACTTCGTAGAAAATATGGGGGACGTGAATCCAACCTGCTGGACATGTTTGTAGACCATCCACAGTTGTCGGCCATGCCATGTTGTGCTCATAGTCGTCGAGTCCTGCCTCGGGGTTATAGCACGAGGGGAAGTGAATGTCTTGTCGAAGAGGAGAGTAGGTGCCGTCACAGTCGTACAAAGGAAATCCCGCACCCATACCCTTATCGTTGGGGTCTTGCATACCTGCCATCGTCCCATCAGAGTCCGGAGGGTACGAAGGAGGATCGTAGCTCTGCCGAGGGCAAGTCCACTGAATCTGTTGGATTGGACCTTTGCTGGGGTCGAGATTCCTTCCACCACCGAATTTGGGGGGGTCTCTGGTTGTGGCATTGCCACTAAGCATCTTCAGTCCAGCGGGGAAGGCCTGGATAGTGTCGTTGGTGGGTTCGAAGCTGGGTATCTGTTAGATACTTGTTACTTACGGCATTTATAGGTTCAACTTACAAGTAGTACACGTTCATGTAATACAATGGCACCTTCTCGAAAGCATTCGTCTTGGGGTCCTGGAAGAAGACGGTTGGTATCCAGTAGTTGCTCTTATCATTCTTGATAGTAGTCGTGGTGCATTCCGAGCTCAACAGATCATCGCCCCGGGTGTTAATGCCGAAGTTGCTTCCTCCCATAATGCTATGATAGTGGGTTGCTTGCTTCCCCGGACTGACCACCGGGTCCATAGGACCTTCAGTTAAGAACTGGTTTTGCGTAAAGTGTAAGACAGCGAATGTCATTTCCGTCTTGACAGCTGCAGCCAAGGGGGCCACAGAGGCCAGAGCACCAACGGTTGCGAACCTCATAGCTACTTTGATGATTTTTACTTGTATAACTCAAGTATTCTGTGTGATTGTAGTTTGAACCTCTCGTCTCTGAGAATGTAATTCTTGAAAATGCTGGTACCGGAGCGCTTTTAATAAAGACTGTCTGACAGGTAGTATAGGTACTTATGGCGATTCAAAATGTGTCGACCTGAGCGTTGATACAAATGACCTGTCGAAGAAAGAAGGGACAAACAACAGATTTGTTTAATAAAGTGAATGGAGGACTCAGCCGGCAGAGCACTGAAAAAGTGAAGTGACAAGAAATGAATGAACGGTTAAAACCCAACACAGCAGAGAGAGAGAGGGCTGTAGGTGAAGAGAAAAAGAGAAGGAAAGCCCTCAAGACTACCGATGAGTTTGTATATTAATTGGTGAAACAGGCCGTTCAGCCTATGGAGTTCCATTGAGGAGGCATGGGGCGAGTGGTGACTGGCCAGGCCGCCCGGCAAGAAACGTACCATGATAGCTTGACAGCATGTGGAAATTCAGGAACTGGACAACCTACATAGTGTGGCGACCCTACATGGATGAATGTCAAGGTGGGGATAGGGGTTAGCAGGCCGAGCTGGGTCGAAGGGCAAAGCATAATAGGCCAGGCCGTGTGCCAAGCTAGTAGACGGATGGTTGGCGCGAAGCTATTCGTTGAGCCTTCATGCAGGGGAATGGCAGAGGTAGCGGCAGGGTAGCCTTCAATACGACCGAAAAAGAAATATCCCAGGAATAAAGTCGCGAAGAGTAGCCTTTCGCGCTCAGCTTAGTATGCTTAGGATTGACGGTAAGCCATCGTCCTGTCTTGTTATACGTGAGTGATCATACATATGTAGAATGAGGAAAGACATAGAGTCCCATTATCCATCGCCTTCTACT
Source organism: Hypoxylon sp. FL0543 (assembly GCA_022578575.1). Lineage (NCBI taxonomy): Eukaryota > Fungi > Ascomycota > Sordariomycetes > Xylariales > Hypoxylaceae > Hypoxylon > Hypoxylon sp. FL0543. The sequence goes on along the minus strand of MU394014.1, from coordinate 352,564 downwards.
TCGGGTTTTGTTCATTGCGACTGTGGTCAATAAGGCGAAGGATCAGTAGCAGGGATAGATGTTTCGTTTTCTTTCCATTGTTCGTTTTGGTTCTTTACCTTGTCGGCGATCGTTGCGGCCCAGAACTCCAGGGCCGCCTTTGCAAGGATAATGACAAGTTGAAGCTGATCATTTACCCCTTTAATAAAAAGAAACAAGAGAAGAAGGTAGCCCAGTACCCATGCTTAATCTCTATTATATTCGGGCAGATCTGAAACGCGCTAAATGCGGGGCCAGTTATGTGCATATCAAATCCTATTCTTTGATTGGGTGCCAACCCCGGGCATTACCGCCATGGGGGGGCATGGAGGCATCTAGTTCTCGGCCCCTTTACCGGACACGAGTGAACTTTTATCAACTTTATCGACGGCGAAGAAAGACCAAACATCAGTAAGGGTTTATGGCGCTGTGCATATGTGCCGAGGTATTCGACTCTGTTACCAACTTGAACTTAGACATCTCCAGCATGCCTAGCGAGGAGCGAGGAGCGAGAATAGAAAAGCAGTCATCCCTTGCGTCGCTGTAAGGAAGCCAACAACTCAGCTCGACGACTTGTTTATTTCCGATCGATATACGTCGGTTGCCGAGACAAAGCATAGGCAGAAAAGCAGCAAGGCTCGGAATCGTCTGCGTTAGTTAGCCCTAGGTAAACACACAAGCATTGATACCCAGTTATGCCTATCCCGTCTACAGCGAGTAGATTGCCAAGGCGGCGGGAGGCGATGTGACACCGGTAAAAGTTTACCATTCCGATGGGAATTCATAGTACCGTCCGGTGTGGATGAGCTGAACGACCTATCCGCTAAAAACAAGGCTCTTCCCGCTTTGCCTTTGCGCGCGGCTGTACGACTTGATCTACGCACCAACCAATTCGGTCAACAGGCATCTCTCCGAAGCACGAATATCGGACGTGCGGTTACGTATGCGATAATGATGTCCGATACCCGACGACCAACTTGGTCAAATTGAGTGCTTCGCTGGCAAGATGCGGCACGTTCACTCCTCACCGCATCGCGGTCGAGGCGAAAAACTATCATCTTACACTTTCACGATATCAATAATTGCTGTAGCGCAACGTCGCACAACAGTTCAGCACTTCAAATATATGCCTACGACTGGCTCTGAGAAGAAGATTGGAGAGACGCCGCAGCTTAAATAGGCACTAGATGCCAACCACATTTGCACTTGTCGGGTTTTGTAGACGGTCTGTGTCACGATAGATACGAATCTCTGGCGAATAGCTGCCTATATGAGGCTCATTGACCCATCTTCTACCATATACGCTGGTAATAGTTGCAAAGCGAAAAAGCTTTCTGGGCTCCTTGGAAGCATGTTTCCAGGTTTCTATTTGCAGGAAGCGCCCGGATCCAGCTAAAAGACTCCTTGCAGCGGACATATTTCAAATTGAGAACAACGCCCTCATATTCAAACCTTTCTAGTTTCACTTGCAATGTTACGTAGTGCCTTTCCCCTTCCGCCAGCCCTATGCTAGAACGCCGTTCAAGGTATATGCATATTCGATTCCAACTATTGTATTTACAATACGCACCAGCTTACACAGCTGTGCTCTCTCCCTGGAGCTCCTCTCCTATGTCGTCATCATTCGATAAGACCGACAGTATCGATTTCTCGATATCCTCCCTGACTCCTCCCACTGCAACGTCGAGAGTTAGCAATCACTCTTCCAGAGGAGGGATTCGGGCGTTTGAGGCATATCTCGGGAGCAAGGACTCCTCTCGCCCGTATTGACTGGGGAAACCTAGCTCCCAAGATATGCTCCAAAAGGGGAAAAACGACTTTCGATGTTACTCACTTAATTGATCCTCTTGGATCCACCTTGCTTCTATCGCGAACCTCACAACTTCGCTAGCGCTGGCGAAGCTGGGTATCCTTTCATGGGCGTCCGGGTCTAAATGCGACCATAATTCCTTGGTGAGTCGCTTGAACACGTTGAGCTCCTTCTTAAGCCCCTTGAAATGCTTTACCATCCACTTGTAAAGGTAGGCGAGCCACAGGACATTCGTATACGGCTCATACTGAGCCCATGTGATGGGACCGTCGATCCCCACCTCGTAAGCTTTGTTGTGGCTCTCCGGTGGAAGGCATACGCGGTCTCCTCGCAACATGTATGATCTCATGCGCCGATAGACCTCGCACTGCGGAGCGTGTTCGCTGGTGAACATGCTCAGGTCTCTCTCAAAATCATAGGCGATTGGCTGTGTTCCCTCGACTTGGTTGTCGGCGTGAGCTCGGGAAAGGCCGTAATCGAGAATCGTTACTTCCAGGCCAGAGAATCCAAAGCGGCTATCACGCACTCGATCTTCCTCGGGAATCGGCGGTCCTACTTGGCGTATACACAGGTTCCCCTCGTGCAGATCCCGGTGCTGCGATAGTCAATTAGGGGTATCTCAGGAGGCGCCGGTGGCTTAGCTTACCTCAAATTCTATGTGAGCTTCGGCACGCGCCAGGGCGACGGCGATGTGGAAGAAGATATCCCACAACTGGTCGATGGACTGCAATTCAAAGTCCTCGAGTGCCGTCCCCGCATCACCCAGCTCGACCACCAGAAACTTCGTGTCGTCCAAGTAGCGGCTTGGTGAAGGATAGAACTGTAGTCTGTCGGGATCTTGCCGCTTCATCTTCTTGTGGAATTCCTGGTGCGTTTCGAGTAGTTCTTTGCAAGCCTTCCCCTGAACTATGTACCTCTCCTTGTAAACAACGAAGCCGGGTATATCTGCGAGCAGTTCTGAGATCCTCAATTCTCCAATCAAGTCAGATTCGGGACGTGGTTCCTCGTCAACGAGTCCTGCCCTCTGCTGGGCCTTCGTCTGAGGCTTAATGGGCGATTCCATTCGAATGGCTTTGATGATGCTGGTTCCGCGTTCGTTCGTCACGCGGTAGACTTCTGCGTAGGAAGCTTCCGCTATCTTGACGATCTTATCGCCTGTCGGACATATGTCAGACCAGGATAGCACCTGTTGCTCGCCTTCTCTTTCATCCCCCATGTTTGCTGATAAATTTGGCTTAGAGGGACTCAGAATCCGGGGCGTTCGAAGCTTGGTGTCCTCAACTTGAGCTGGTGGTGTAGGAACATGTTGTTTTTTCCGCCTCGGAGACCGCCTAAGCGGAGCTGATGGTTCTGTGTTCTCATCATCTATCCGTACGGCCGAGACTCTGCTGGCCAAGTCTCTAAGTACGGCGTCATCTTGAGCGTGGCCGACTTTTATCTCTTTTCTTGGTGGGCTTCGTATTGGCGTTTGTGGTAGCTCGACGAACAAGCGGTCGGCTTTAGGTTTCCTGGATTGTCTGCCGTATTTCCGCAGAGACGTTGCTTTTGACATCTTGTCTCTTGTTCTACTAGTTTTCAGGTTGCGATCACATTCTTTGCCTATTAATTGCTGACGATATGTTCTGATGTTAATGCCGCCGTACGATTGTTGACTTTGGTCGGCGGTTGCCGGGTAACAGCGGAACAGAGGTGCTTCAATAGTTCGGTTTCAACCCTACTTAAAACTTCGTAGGGGTATCAGGAGCTAGGACCCCCATGTCAGCCACGTCCGGTATCATCTCAGCCACATATGGGGACCCCAACAATACTTACCTACACTAATGGATCTAAGCGATTATTGGAGATTGCAGCAGCTCCAATTTCGTCTCTTCGTCCCCCGTCTCCTCTTCTCAACCTCATCGCGCACCATCAATATCCCGCGAGAGAGTCCCGCCACCATGGCAGATTTTATTAAGAATATCATCGGGGGTAGCAAGTCCTCTGCTACTCCCGTGCCATCTGCTGATTCCGGTGAGTTATCCCCTAATTCAGCTGCAATTGCGCGACAGGAAATGCCCGGATCACCCCTACGAGATAGTCGGAAAGGATCGTCAGAGCTATCAAGAGCTTCTTCTACTATACACCACAGCGTCTAATCCATGGCCTCTTTCAGATTTTGCCGACTTTGCCGACGCGCCCTCGCCAGCGCCCGTACCTTTCGAGACCGTCCCTGGTGGTGCTAACCTCGGTGGCCCCGCGCCTACTGGTCGCCCGTATACGAAGTGGTATAACATCCACGAGCGCTATACCCTGAGTGACTTCCGCGCTGAGGGGGTCATCTTGGCGATCATAGCCGTCATCTTCACCTTACACTATATTGGCACGAAGCTCAACCGAGCTAAGGCGAGAGCATGGATTAAGGCAAATGCGCCGATCCTGACTCGCGAATTCGCCGTCGTTGGATTCAGTAGAACGCCCCAGCAAGCTGAGCAGAATCCCGAGAAGTTACTCAAGGCCAAGAGCTTGTTCGAGTACGCGACATACGCTACGGGCCGACAGAATGTCGCGTTCATGGATGTTAAGTTGTCGCTCAAGAAGCGGTTCAACCCAGTAATGACCTTCGTGGAGACTGCTTTGAGCTTCTTCTTCGATAGCTTCAGCGCTCCCGAAGACTCGGTGGAATTCATACTCTACCCCTTCGACGGCAAGGAGGCGCAGATAGTCCCCGCTATACCTGGTGCTACCGAGTTGCGCAGCAAGGATTCCAAGAGCTCGTTCGATGGGTTCGTCTGGGCCATTGTCAACAAGGACAAGATGAAGCAGCTCCGAGAAGAGCGATACGACTTGTCCATTACCTTCACCAAGGACAACAGCAAACTACCTATCTGGTCAACAGTCATGAGTGAAAGTGCCGAGGTCACAGAGACCCTTCTGACCAACGAGCTTGCCTCGGCCATCAAGAAGGCCGGCGATTTGCTTGATTATATCATTATCAGCGACCAACCTGTCGACAAGCCCAAGACGTAAGCGCTCTACATAGTACTTCTGATTTTGTGACTGCCAGAAACGGCTGCTAAGAGAGTATATAGGATGGACGAGACTATCCCGCGTAAGCGCCTCTACCTGCGATACCGGCTTCCCTCGTCCGACAATTACGACGACCTCGCCCCGCTCCTATCTTACTTTGTACGAATCTCGGATCACCTGGTAGCTTCCGCGCACTTCCGACCAGAGGTCCTGCGCAAGATCAAGTCCGTCAGAGACGAAAACATCAAGCAGATCCAAAAGGCGGCCGAGGAAGAGAAGGCCGAGGAGAGACAGGCTGAGCGCGACAGAGCGAGGAAAGCGAAGCGCGATGCCGAGCTCAACGCCCTCGACGCCAAGGCGCAGAAGAAGTACCTCGAAAAGGAGAAGGAGAAGGAGCTCCGCAAGAGCGCAAGGAAGCAGACAGTCCGAGCGTAGAGGCGGTGACAGACTAGACTTCCGTAAATTATAATTTTCTCGTGGAAATGTTATGGGAAGGGGGACGAACTGATGAGGAGATAACTGGGGTAGGCGGAGTTACCAAAAAGTTGCCTTTGGTGAGGCCGGGTTGGTCTGTAATTGTACGGGAAAAGGGCCTAGCGTAGGATACGTCTTGATGCGTACCAGCGGGCTGTGTTATAAATATAAATAAATGCATGAACTTTGCTCGATATTACTGTCTGGTGCCTTGCTTCCTCGACCGGAATCTCCAAGTGGCCATTTGTAGATACTACCGAGCTGTAGGATGCACAAGTCCGTTTTTCTCCGTAGCAAGAAGTCCTTAGATGCCGGGAGCTTCCTTGGCCAATATTTCCTCGACGCGTTTGACTTTATCCTGTGCTGTCTGCTTCTTATCCGTTCTGGCGCGTAGTTAGTTGATGCTGCTAGTCCGTATAATCCAAGCTCTTATGTGATGTCATCCTACGAACATCGTAGACCTGGTATAGCTCAGGCTCCCTAACCAAGGGGATAAGGACGGTCACTAAGGAAGACGCAGAACAACGTACCTGGTACCAACTCTCATTGACGACTGGACTCTAACGACGCCTTTAGAGTGCACCACGCTGTGCGCCTGGCCGATGACTCTCATGACCTCGTCCCAGGATCCCTCTAGTAGCACATGTATTGGTGAGTCAATGATTGCAAGGTAGATCATCTGTCTAGGGAGAATACCGGAATAAACTAGAAAATTCAACAACGGGAAGACAAAAGCCAGAAGCAACACTCACCGACGGTGGTTCCAGCCGAGTGCATCGTGTACGTCAACCCGCTCGCCTTTAGGAGCCTCTGCACTTCGGCGACCTCGTCGGCCACGGATGCCTTGCCAGTGCCGACCTATACGATGTAGAGATGTCAGCATCTGTAGGTGGTAATAGCTACACGTCAAACCGTATCGGGTTCAAGTTCAGCATGAAAAAGTCCGCATAGAGTGAACTGAAGCCGAAAAAACTGCCACGGACCGGAATGAGACAAAAGTCGGCATAGCACCGCTCGGGCGTCGCGATGCTCGTATACTCCATGATGGTCCGGTAATGGTTCAAGGGTCTAATAGGAGTGTAAACTGGTCTATGGTAGACTGGCCTGGTGATTTTTAGTTTGATGCAATCGATGCAGCTTGGGAGAGTTATAAGTGGTCTCATGAAGAATGCCGCATGTGTTACCAATGTACATATAGGGAAGTCATGAGATGTGAGGCACCCAGGTGCATATATGTGTCTGATAAGCAGAATGATGTAAATAGCTCGTAAAACGCCCCCGCAAACTATAACTCCACCAAAATAGATATTATTTCTTAGTCACGTAAGAGGTAAGTAGGTGGTTGGCTCATAATACCGAACACTTCTCAAAGGCCAAGTTTTGTAGAAAAATAAAAATAATAATAATAGGAAACTCCAAAGAGGTATGAGAAAATAAGGATGATATCACTGGTGGCTCTCGATGTCGAACCTATATACAGTCCACAGATATCCCTCTCTTATGATAACGCTTAATGATACAATGCGATGCACGTAATCCATAGACAAACTCCTCAAATCTACTCTCATCCTAATGCCGACGCTTCGATGGTAACACTAATATGATAACGAAGCAACCCTCAGTTGGCTGACAGTGATGATGCGGTGCCAAATGCCAAACAATAATGGAAGTACGAATACTCCTTCAATGGCTAACTCCTCAAATTCGCGACGGCTCTTATCTGTGCCTTTCTATATTTCAAGATGCGATGCTCTGCCATGGCCAGCTGAAACAAGCAAACAAGCAAGAGGCGTCACAACGATTCGTAACTGGTCGTCTGTCATAAAACGAGGCAATCGGAAAGGCTCCTGATGCATTCATGAATGCGTTAGTAATCACGGTCTAATCTGCAGCGAAATCAGTTTCAGGTTAGCTCCTGGGTTCCATAGGGTCTATGGGTAAACGAGAAATCCTACCTATCATATCTGGGCTCTTGCTGAAGTGCAGTAGGGAGATGTAAGGAGAGAGACTGACCATGTGGTCGATTCCCATTCAATAATCCACCGACAACACATCTTTAGCCGCTCACGCACGCTTGAGGTGCCTAGAAGCCTGTACTTCTCCTCGTCTTTAACAGGCAAGATGCTAGCAAGCCACCAAGGGAAGACTGCCGGGTCTGTTGGACATTCGCCGTAGATAGCCAGCACTCGGGCCGTTAACCATGCCACGCTCCGCGCCCGCATCCTTCTGACGAAGTCGACACCCAATTCAACAAGCTCACGGGTCGGCAGCGTTTCTATATCCTCTGTTGACGCAGAAAGTCCCCGAGAGCGTGACGGTACGGCTTGTTCGGGACTCATTGGGTCTGGAGTTGAAGGCTCGGTAGCTAACTCTCGCATGCCGCGAGCGCGCATCGTTTCTGATGCTTCCATAGCTTCCTCTTCCGCCACGCTAATGTCGTCCACTTTTTCGATATTCGCGACAACATAACCATCCAGTAAACCGTGGCGGATCACCCGAAAGCGCGATACACCGACCGTCTCCAGCAGGCTCCGCCCGTCGGGAAAGAATTCTATGTTGACGATACGAAGTAGCGTCCCAAGTTCCATGAATTCAGGTTCTCCAGGCGCATGAGATGGATTATGAAGGACCATTCCAAAAGTCCGGTCGCCCTCCATGGCCCGCCGGATCATGAGACGGTACCGCGGCTCGAAGACGTGGAGGAAGGTTGGCATGCGCGGGAACGATAGCGTACAAACAAAAAGGGCAATGTCGTATCCGCCGTGGTTTGCCTGTTGCTCAAGTCTGTATGCTTGTGAGCGGAGCGCCACAAGGTCGGGCCAGAACCCGTTGATGATCTTGCACAGCCGTTCGTTTGAAGGGTAAGATTGCCGGTTCACCTGAGCCTGTATCGACAAGGTACGCCTACAAATTGGACAGAGATCTGAGTGATCCAGAATGCGATGGAGACAACTCCGGCAAAACGTGTGGCCGCACGTCGTCGTCAAAGGGTCCAGGAACAATGCATAACAGACTTGACAGTCCATTTCCGTCCTGACCGACTCCTTCAACCGCGCCAGCACGGCTGCATCAATCTTCTCGATTCCGTCATCCCCTACACCCATGGAGGAATAATGGACCTCGCTCCCATAGTCCAACTTGCCAATTTCCGCCAACGTATAGGTTGCAGCTATGCGACCTCCTTTTAACACACTGGGCTCGTTATCCTTCGCTGCCAATGAGGGTACCCCAGCAACTTCCCATTCGTCTTGCACCGTGATTTGGGTCGAAACATTAGAAACCCCCATTACATCCCGATCTTGCTCAATGACAGATTTGATTATCGCCAAAGCCTTGTTCAAAGTAACATCGACAGCGCAGTCTCCCAGCGCATGCTCCTTCTTGCAGTCGTCAAAAGGGCATACGAAGCCACGAAGGCGATTGGCCGTTGCTGGCCAGGAGATATTAGTCCGCACATGGGTCTGGGGCACACAGAGCCTGCATAGGCTATGCCCGCAAGGTAAGGTCGTTGGCTCCCTCAAGATGTTGGAGCATATTTGGCATTGGACGAGCCTTATTATCTGCCTGACATCCCGGGCAGGACTGAGGAGCAATTCGGAGGCCGCTAAAGATTGCTCGGACCCAGTTGGGTTCGGAACCGGGTCATCGTCCTTCTCAGAACGAGAGTCAAATGCCGCTGGGCTGTCGGAAGGATTCGACGAAGGCAAGTTCGGCGCAGTCGGATTTGTCTGTATTGAGGACATGAACGTATGTTTAGACACTTTAATGCCAAAGATAGACGAATATTCTGCGGTAGAGAATGCTGCTCTAGACGGATAATCCCGTTGTGAGATAGTGATACACAGATTGCTTCTTGTAGCTGTTCGACTCGCGCTTGGCTTGGTCGCTCGCGACCGTAAGGAGAGTCGAATTGAAGGGGAAAGAGAGCAACGAAACGTAAGTGACGCAAAAGAAGAAAAGAAGAGAAATAATTCCAAGTGAGGCAGTGAGAGAAATCAATGATAGGGACCTAACGTGTGCTGGTCTATTGCAGTTGTATGGGGTCGTGTACTGGGGTTTCACGGAGCATGAACAGCTGGATCATGAGCTGTGGTTGATATATTTCGAATCATAGATAGAGATTGTAGTTATATCGACGTATCGAAGCTAGTTGTAGTATATTTCACAGGCTTCCCTTGAAGCTTCAAGCTCGTAGAAGGCAAGCGGCAATCAGAGGTTGCATAGAAGCTTGGTACGGGACGCCTAGAAGCGTGCGATCTGGGGAGCAGAGTTAGGGGAGCGACGGTATATACCAGACCTGCAACCATGCTGTGTGCCAGAGCAAGTAGAAGTCATCATACATTTGGCGGATCCAGAGTGCGTGACGGCCGAGGGCGGGACTGGACCAAGGGCAGAGAAGTGGAAGATAGGTACATAGTGAAGTCCGAGTGGAAGAACATTGAAGGTCTGGGGCTGCTGGGGAGAAAGTCCTGACGTCGTAGGGGTACTTCGACGGGCCGTCAAAGATGAAATTCGGCAACGTGATTGGTTCAATAGGGAGTGATGATCTCGATGAGACAATCAGGCCACTAATGAAGTGACACTAGTGAACGTGTGTAGAAGGTGCCCACTATGCCAGCGTCCCACTAGAGAAGAGCATAGTCGTACTGCTAAGGGCGGTATTTATGTATTTAGGGCTGCTAGACCCGCTAAGGGCAAGGGCTACTGCAGGACCCTTGAGTCGTCGGGTCGCAGTGTGTAGCGGGGTCTAGCGACCTACTCCTCATATCCGGTATAGTAATAAACATGATATGGAGGTACGAGTTATACATCAACGCTATTATTAAGGGACCATAAGAGGAAGAGCTTTACGTGGGCGGTAAGCTAAGCATGCAAAAATCTATAGCCCCTTTATGATTTTTAAGGATATGATGTTGTCTCGCTATTACACCAAGACATCAAATGAACATAATTCCACTACAGACCGCGGAGCTCTCTCCGCAGACTGTCTCAGTAAAGGGACATCAATGAGGGAAATACCAAAACCCCGATAATCTTATTACATAGAGTAACCAGTAATAACTCGATTCTAAGCATCAAAGAGTTATAAACCTACATGTATAAGGTAGGTATTTTCGTTGCAGCTCATATATTCTCATTGACTGACTACTTACCTACCTCATAAGTGGCCATCTCGATTTAAGCCCTTTATTCGGTTCAACACCATAAAATAGAAATTACATTTCCGCCGCAAGCAGTAGAAAATTAGCTTAAGCAGGTGATTAGTGATATCCAGCAGCACGGCACGGTTGTTTTGTACGACCTCATTCCATCCGTCACCAACCGGGGATGACGGCCGCATTCTTGAGCAAGTCCCAAAGAAGAAACAGCAGCTCCCCATGGTATGTATAACAGAAGAAAGGACCCAGTCAGTCGGGACGTCTTGACAAAGAAAAGTACCTATACCTCGACACTACATTTATCTCCGACCCCGACCCCTTAAGGCGAGTCCTCGCGACCGAGATGGCCAGGCTTGAGGCAGTTGTTTTCGATGATGGGAGGCGCTGGTCGATCTGGACGGGCGGCGGCTGCGTTCGGTAATCGACGCTACTGAAATTCAATGGTGCCCGTTCAAGCTCCAACGTTAAAATGAGACCTCTTGTGAACTCCAGGTGATTAAATATCCCTGCCGTCTTCTCAATATTTTTAGCATCATCTTCTATTCTGTGTCACAATCGACACCCAATTCTACAATGGTACAGTGGCTACACGTGGGTGGCCGGATTCGAACTCGCGGCCTACTCTATTTCTAGGTAGCCAATGACGGCATTACGGCATTTCATGTGCTGTTACTTCCAATAAGCCGTGCCGGACACTGACGAGATATCTCAGCTTATTTGCTTGCGAGCAGCGCGAAAGCTCGGAAGCATACTTCCGAATCGAAGTCCCCTAACCCAGCATTGATTGGCTGGCAGAGCCATCCAGACTCTGGTACTACCACCTCCTTAAGAAGGCCTTGTAACTGACCAAATGTATGACGCTAACATACATAGAAGATGCATCTCGTACGACTTCGATTCCTTTCTTTACAACCTCAGATTCTTAGGAATTCGACTCCCGTAGGTTACTTTAGGTAACTGACCTATTACTTAAACACGGAGAAGTGTCTCTTGCTACTAACATTGACAATCTTTCAGATTGGCGTACCCCTAAGTGATAAGAAGGTTGAAGAGGCCTCAAGAAGCCTTGCTTTTCCTTCTTTTTATATAAAGCCCATTGAGAGCGACTGCTTCGTATCGTGAGCCTGGATTGGATCTTACGTACCTCTGATCGCTTACTCATTACGTGGTATCCTGGCATCCGCGAATGCCCCCTTCTAGAAACCCTGTTTTAGGGCGCCTGATCAAAGGCCCTTTATCTTGTGCTTGGATGGCTGTCTCGTCGAGTGCCCTTACCTTAATCTCAGTTACCCCAGAGGTCCTTTATCCACACGTATACATGATTGGAGGAGTCGTACCAGGAAACTGGTGTTGATTAGCTTGCGCTATTTCTAAGCGTGATAGCTGGTTGTCAACGTCGATGATAGAGAGCTCTCGTAATGTCCTTACTTTGTTTTTGGAATTTTTGGAGTGAACAAACGTTGCTTTATACCTCTGTGAATTATATATTTAATCTCTCACCTCCCAAATAGGTTGAAATAAGGAGCACCATCTATGGCTGTACATGAACGAGCAGACATACAACCTACGGTCTACTGGAGGCATGTATCATACTGACCGCCGATTACATGTTTGAATTCTCGGTTAACTCCCATAGGGAGTCAGAAAACATCATGGAAAAGTTCTCCTTGCACATCATCTAAGTAGTACAGCTCATCGCACGTAGGTCCTCGCCTCCGATAGGACGAGACTGAAGCAATATAATCGGATTCGCATTCAACATCGCTTCTATCCTGATAAAGTAATACACCAAGCCCGGTCGTCCTGGATTTAACAATACTCATATCCCATTCAAACCGTCCTCAATCGCATTCCCGTTGCTGATGCAAAGCCAAAGCATCCGCGTTGCGCCTAAAACCCAAAGCGTCCACTGGTAGTGACCGTCAGAAAATACTCCGAATCGAGTGTCCGACCAACAAGACTATCGCTTGTGTAGAACATATAGCACAACAAATATTCTTCCCTCTGGGTTTCCTTTTCTTTTTTGGGCGTGGGAAACATAATGTCCCTACCATTTTCGTTTTCCATTCGTCCATGTTGCACAGTATTGCACAGTATCGTCCCCTGTAGGGTATCAAAACCAGTGTCCCTCTAATGGGTGACCTCTAGAACCCAGAATGTAGTTCTCTATCAGAGTGTCATTACCGTCTTTCAGCCCACCGTCCCCTCGCAGCCGCTCCCCGGTTCAGTGCCAGCCAGCGTCCTATATTGCCGAAACTCACGCAGCAGCAGAAAAGTACGCTCCAAATCCAAATGCATGTTGCTACCGTCTCCTGTGTAAGCACTAGTCCGCCAATTGACAATGTCGACTCTTGCTGGTGCTGTTGCAGGTTCAAATCGCTGGCCGCAGGGACCGTCGCATTAAGAAGGCCTCCGGCGTACCCAACGAATGCGGACGCTGATGGATTCGCTGGGGTCGGCACCATGTCCGGCATCAGCCCCAACAAAACCGCGGTCCCGGCTAGACCAACGAAAAAAGATAGGAGGAAACCGGGCATGGAGCGGTCAATTAGGAACCAGAGCACAGGATTCGCGAGAGCTAGCGTGAGGGAGACTTGCATTGTTGAGTCCCACGGGAGCTTCCTCTATTCCCGGCGTTAGAACTGCCTACGTCTTAAAGCACAAGTTGTCATAGAGGCACCAGAGAAGAAACTTACGATGGCGAAAGCGATCCCGACAAAAGCCCCAATGCCTCTGACCGCGAGCGCCCACTCTGTCGACGGTGGAGACGCTTTGCCTACATCATCTCCATGCATATTATGCTCTGCCGCCGTCTCAACTACCTCGTCCTCGCGCCCGAACGCTCGTTCCCAGATGCTGTCGAACCAGGGCAGCAGGCTACCCATAGCAATTGCCGATATACCCCAGAACGAGCCGTCTCGCCAGCCGTAGCCATCATTGGCGCTATTGAGCACGCCGTCTATCTGCGACGTCCCCTTGGGGTGCCGCCGATCCCGTAACTGAGCCACTAGCATCCCATAAAGCACGCCGAGACCGAATAGAAGCAGCCCCCGCGAGGTCAAGTAGAATGCGCGTTGGAAGGTAGATTGGGGCTGCGGGCGCACCACTGGGTGTAAAGAGGACCGCCGCCGTGTTGGCTGCGCCCTCTCCTTTGATATCTCGAAGAATGGGTTGTCGGCACTGAGGTTTTTGGCGGGTGTCTCGGCGCCGGTCCCCCAGGGAGTGTCGGTCCTCCAAGGCGTGCTCGGCTCGTCACCTACGTTGCCGTGGGCCTTGTCCTTAGTGAGCCTCTCTTGCGTATAGAATATGCCATAAAGCGTGGAGTTCGTCATGTTATTACTGGACTGGGTGCGGCTGATGGTGGCGGAGCCGGGAGTGGAGTCCATCGCGCCAGCGTCGAGTAGACGGGAATTCATATATTCCAGATTCAACCTAGGAGGGTGTGTCGAGTGAGGAGGAAAGGAGGGCTCATCATCGTCTGGAGGGGGTGTTGGCTCTCTGCGGTTCAGTTCAAACGGTCGGCGGGGGATGGGCCGCAATAATGGAGGACCACTGTCGCTCTGAAAGTCGGACATGATGAGCTCGATAGGATTGGGTTAACCGCTCTATAGTATAGTATTCGAACTTAATCTGAAAGCAATATAGTGTGGGTAAAGAATGGACGTGTAGAGATGCGAGGAGTAAGCGAAAGCCCTCAATCTAAGCGCGTGGTGTCAAGAGAGGGAGACGAGGAGAAAAGCCACTTGTCTCTGCGGCGTGGCCAAGATCAATAGACGTCCCTATAAAGGCCAATTGAGCGGCCGCACGTTCGAGGAGTATCGGAAACTCTATCTAAAGGAGGGCAGGATGGCGACCGAATCTGGTTTCACGAAAGTTTGTGCATTCCGATCAGATCTGGTGGTCGACCGAACAGTTATGTACTTGCAGCTGGAAGTACGTTTCTAAGAGGATGTGCCAAGATAACGGCCTCGTGAGCCAATATATAATGCAGAGATAGATGAGAGATATTAGGCAGACACGAGTAAGTAGCAGTGATGACGATAAAATGCGGTACAGGTTTATAGGTAGGTGGAGAGAGAGGGAGGAAGCTATTTGATGTTACGAGAATGAAGAGCAGAAGTACCTACATAGTCGGAAGGTAGCTGGAGGTACATTAGCGGGAGGGGGGGGCTAGGGAACATCATAACCGGGATCATGTTCAGCTGTCAACAGCATGTTGCAGCTGAGCTCTGAGGAGATTTGAATTAAGGTCAACTGGCTGTCAGCTGAACAGGGTCACCGCCAAGGGTGACCATGTTCGCGATATAAGGATGGCAGGAGCAAATATCAGAATCAGGGCAACAGCGTCACCCACCGGTACAAGCGTCTCCTTCCTAACAGGATGTTATCTCAACATGCTTGCTGTAATCATGTTCAAGTCAACATCATGTTCGCGTCTCACCTAAAGAAATAAAGGGAAAAAAGAAGACATCGCGATACGCAACTGGACCTTGCCAGGTCTTATACAGGAGATACAGGAGATACAGGATCACATGTAAAAGATTCAGGTATACAGTCACTTGAACATCATCATCTACAGGTTTACAGGTCTACGAGATTTACCATTGCGCTACGAGGGATTACAGTTTACAGGTGCTGATGTAATCAAATCTAATTGCAGTATATATGACTCCTCCAGACACCTACAGTATACGTACCTTAGGTGGGTATGTATACTGCCAAGTGTCACTGGAACATGATGTTAGATAAGGTTGAACATGGTGTTGAACCTGAACATGGTGTTGAATCAGGGAGATAGCGTTGGACCTGATGGGGCCACGCAACCACCTTGTACGTAACACCCTGTTCAATTGAAAGGGCTGTTTCTCGATACCGAGATGTTGGTAGCAAGAGCCTTACGGATAGACTGTTCAAAGATCAATAGAGTGTTCAAATCTAATCATCATGTTTAAACTCATCAGCGTTGCTGTTATGATGTTCGCCAACCCCCCCCTCCCGGTAATGTATGTACGTTTATGGGGACGGCGGCACATGCAAATCTGCTCCCCGCGCTTACAAAACTGCAGGTGCTTTCCGCAATAAGACGCTAACCGCTAAGACGCTAAGACGCTAGGACGGAGAAGGACGGCTTCAAACTGTGCTTACCTGTATGCACATATTGAAAAGAGGTACGTACGTATGTAGGTACCTTCACACCTACCATATATGTCGTTCTCCTATGCCGGTTTGCTTTCTTTATATCATGGATGCAAGTTGACATACGTCGTAGTGTAGATATCTCCAATCATTAAAATACCACCTGCACCGAATGCAGTAACCATGCATGTATACTTCGGTCCATCGTATTATTAGCCATTCCTATGTAATTTGGCCAGTTGTCCTTCCAAGGTTCCTCCCACCCCCTCGTGATGTGCGGTGGTACTCGATGTGTTCTTTTTTACTCCAAAAGGCACGACCCCTGCTTTCAACCTTCTGTTCCAGGTTGCTACTGCTGACTTTCTGCTCTTCCTCTAGTGGTTACGTACATAATAGGAAGCTGCGTTAGAGGATAACTCGAGAAGCCTAAGCTGCTACGCTATGCTCCATATGGGAAAGGGTACCTCGGGGCGCTTCACCACAGCACCACAGTATTTCCCCTGGCTCGCGGGTTGGAATCACATGCTCCGTCCATCGTGACACAGGCCCCGATTTCCCACTTGGCGGGGACCGTCACACTTACACACCCGCATATTGACTCGGGAACACTTGGTTGGCCGGCTGATCTACCGCTACCCCACGGCGGATGCGTCTGGTCCCCGTTCTGTGACACCATCGTACATTTTAACCTGCAAATCCTTCCTACGTCCTATGTGCCCGAAGGCTCTTACATACCTACACATGACAATACCGACTGTACCCATTCGCGCCGCCACGCTGCTTAATGATCCAGTCTCATCGTTGGCGTTGACGTATTACTTTGGAGCTTTACAGTGCTGACCGCATTGGTTCGGCTACCTGATTCCCAGGTTTCGAGCTTTCCACCTTCAGCCTTCGGCAGGTTTGAAACATCTGTGCAGCAACCTAGAACTCGTTCAACAGTAACACAGCATGTGCTTCCTGCAAGAAACGCAAAAGCAGATAAGTCACGTCGTGAGTTGCTTTAGACATCTCTAGATTGTTGAGATGCATGTTGGCCGGAACAGGCATCGTAACCTGGAGCTTTCATCGTTTTCATCATTACCCTTCTGACCCTCCTGACTTGGTCATAACTATTATACTGCATCGGACTTGGCATAGTATATTACCAGTTGTCCATAATCTTATAACCGTCAATCCTCGTCCTCATCCTTTTCATCCTCGTCTTCCTCTTCATCGTCTTCGAACTCGTCTTCGAACTCGTCCTCGCTGTCCTCTACACCTTCCGGCCGGGGTATCATTGAAAACGCCTCCACACAAGTTATTCTGTTCTGAGTCTCGTACGTGCCGAGCAACTTGCCCACCGTCTGTGTAGTTTTTGATCTGCGTGCCTCTTCAAGTTCTGCGACGGCGAGCTTGAAGATGCGGAGCTTGCCGTCGCTACTACCGGCCGGTATGACGAAGCTGTCTTTCCCGTCTTTTCCGAAAGCTCTTATTACGGCAAAGTCCTTGATTCGCCCCAAGACGCCAGCTTCCTTTCCGCCGACTTGTGCGACCAGCTTGGCTGTTGGTAGCGATGTCTTCCCCTTTCCCTCCGTAGGGGGTTTCCCCGGAGTTAGATCTTCGCTCCTCGTAGAGAAGAACATAATTTTCCCGTCCTCCGTCGACACAGCTAGGAGAGACGAATCGCTCTCTGCGTTTAGAATAACGTAGCTTAGCTCGTGTATCTTTCTCCTCGGATCCGGCATGACTCTGCACTTGGGCGTGCTGTCCATGCCGAACACTAGTGCGTCTCGATCGAATCCGACGCAGTACTCGTCACCATCTTCGGTGGTCCCCCATACCACCCTCCTGCCTTCCCCTGATGAATGCTTCCCTTCTCCCACTTCCTGGAGTATATCCTTACTGAAATTAAGCACGCCAGCCTTCTTTGCGGTCATCAAGTTCCATAGCCGCATACACCGCTCCCCTCTGCTGACGCTGATCATGAGTTTCATGCTAGGGTGCACGGCGAAATCGTTAACACCAGCTGGCGTAGCTCCTAGTGCCGCGGTATCGCCGCTCGGCCTGCCTTGGGGCTTCGGGACGGGTGTCTTGATTGAAGACAGTAGCGACCAGTCTCGCGTCCTCGTAACCGCTATCGTAGAATCTTCGGAGGCAGATATAAGCTTAGATCTGGTCGGAAATGCCAGCTTCGTGATCGTAGATGAGTGATGCAGTAGCGTGCCCAGCTCCCGATTCTTGGGATTCTCGAGGATCTTCCGAGGCGCGACGGAGGACAGGGCTTCCTGGTTCTTACGGCTGGGAGGGTGGGCCGAGATGTTATAGACGTTGATGCGCTCGTCGCTGCTGCCCGAAGCAAGCATGACTTTCTGCAGCTTACCAGGCTCGGGCGCCGAAGGGGGCGAGAGCGCTAGACATCGTATGGCGGAGTTGTGTGCGTTGAAGAGAAAGGTATCGGCGAATTCGACCTGGTCATCAGCCGATATGGTGGCGGTCATTCCGTGGAGAATCCTATCGTAGGACCCTGTAACGATCTGGATAGTTAACGGCGAGGAACTTTCCGCGCTCGATGGCTCATTCGTTTTCGCCTTCTTCAGGATGACGATGTCCTTGGTTTGAACCCCATTTGGAGCGCCATCTGTCCGCTTCCGTTTGCCCATTGTAAAATGTATTCGAGTTGCCCGACTTCCCTACGTTTTACAAGCAGATTTGGTCTGTTCGAGTGGAACAAACTCGATGTTGATCTAGAAAAAAATAAAATAAAGTGGAGACAAGCAAATCGACGGGGCCTCTGGGGCCTAAGACCGAACTGAAGTGCTGGAGCCCCACTTTGATTGAATTGGCCCATGAGAAGCAATGGTGGAATTGATCCATACATCAGGTACGTACATACATGTAGCTACGGAGGTACATATGTACCTAGGAATTAACCAAGTGCATCTGATGTGGTTACAAGCACGGAAAAGACTTGTCCATCACGAGACATTCTACATTATCATCACCGAGTGGTGCGCGGCATCTTGTCTTTAACTGTATTATATTCATGCGCGAATGCTTCACGCGTAGGGGCTCTCCCTGCTACCTAGGACAGAAGGTACACCATTTACGATCGACGCCGTGATACAGCATTCCAAAATCATCTTCAGCATGGCCTCTCATCTTAGCATAATTGGTAATAGAACTCGCCAGAGTTAGTGAAAGCCGGTGCTAGCCACCCAATATCATTAGGGTTTTCGCGAAGTGCTTTTCCGTGTCATCTGGTATGGCATGCAAGCCTCAAACGCATCGCAGGCCACGAATGACAAGCACTTTTGAGTGCGGAGCATTCCGCGTACTTGGCTAGTGCTTCGTGGCAACGTCGGATGGACTTAGGGCATTCCTCGCAAGCCTGGACTTGACAGATTAGGCCCCTAGAGTGGGCTTTCCAGACTGCAGGCTCAGCGCGTCAGCACGTCGGACAGGGTTTTGTATGAGTGTACAGAACAATTTTGTTCCACGGAGTGATCGTATCATAAAGTATGACTTTGTGACGCTCGAGTCTTTCGTGCTACGGAGAACTTATGGCAAGTTCTACTCAATATCGGAAGTTCATCCATTAGATTGACTGCCGCTAGAGATTGAGTCGAAATGCCAGAGCTGCGGGAATTTATGGGAATTCATGGAGAGTGATATGGTTGGATGTGCTGAACAAGGCCTGGCGAGAACGCGGGTTCTACATGGGCAAAGGTCCGTACTCGGCGAGTTTGTTGGCCTGAGACGGCTGGGATTAAGACTAATCGGCATGGAAAGGCACATTGGGAGGGCCGAGAGCCTTTGTACCTATTGAAACCGGATGAGGACGACTTCGTAGATACGGGTTTAGTGCTGCCTAGTGAGAAGTAGGCTACAAAACGCATGAATCACCATGCCGTGGTTGATCATGATTTTACCATGTAACTGGCGAGGATCCTATTTCGGAACTGATGGCGTGGGTGTTGCACTCCCGCTAGATTGGCGCTGATGTTGTTGTGCTCCTTGCTGTGCTTGGGCTTGGGCCTGTTGGGCTTGTGCTGCCGCTGCGGCCGCAGCTTGCTGTTGTTGCTGCGCTCGGAGGAGTTGGGCGTACTGGTGTGGGCCGTTGGCTGCGGCAGCATGTCCCGTCCCTCCAGCCGCCGCATTCATGGCAGATTGTGCAATGTTGTGATTAGTATGTCGGTTGTTCAATAGCTGCCTGGCCATCTCACGGACTACGTCTTGCGGCGTATTGGGATTTGACTGTCTGATTTGAGTCTCAATATGCTGCAGCTGTGAGACGTAGGTCTGGTGCGTTGACTGGGACATCGTCGCGTTTGGCCGTGGCGACCCCGCCTGGGACGTCATGGGAATGCCTGGAGCTGGTGGAGTCGACATGCCTGATCCATTCGTGGCGTTATACGAAGCCATCATCGCCTGTGCTTGGGCGTTATTCATAAAATTCTTCTGGTTTAGCCCACTTATCGCCGCTCTCATTGCCGGCGGTGAACTCTGCAAAGGCATATTTCCTTGTGGAGTCTGGTGAGATTGCTGCTGGTTCTGTTGTTGGACCTGCTGCTGCCGCATCTGCACTGAGCGACGTTGCTGTTCGGAGATTTGCTGTGCTTGCATCAACAACTGGATATCCGGCTGAGCAGTGGGCATCGCCATCCGCGCCTGGCCATTTACAGCAGGCATCTGCACCTGAGAGGTACCATTCATCTGCATAGGGGGTACGAGCCCACCGCCCATATGAGCAGGCGTTCCTGTGCCGTTCGGGGTATGCATCGGCATCCGCGGACGTGCTTGACCATTGATCTGACCATTAATAGACATCTGGCCGGGAGCATTAACGCGAGCCATACCCGCATGGGGATGCGAGGCTGCCATCTGAGAGTTATTCTGCGGGAGCTGATTCGCATTCTGGGCGGCTGCCATCTGTGCAACTTGCCCTTGCTGCGCTCTTTGTATGGCAGCAGCCTGAATACAGTCGTTAGTAGTCTGGTAAGATAAGTAGGTAGGGATGGGGGATCTTCATACTCTGCGCTGGGCCTCATGCCGCTGCTGCTGGGCCATCCTCTCAGCCAACCTCTCCGCCATTGCTTGGTCTCGTTCGAACCGCATAATACTGTATTCTCTCGGCGTTTTCGTGGGTGCCCGGGGTTGGGGTGCTTCATTCTTCCGCACAGCCGCAAGGGAAGCAGCATGCTGCTGCTTTTGTATGGCCGTCTCGCGCTTCTTTGCGAGTTTCCTCATGGCATCTATCATCGTAAGGTGCTTCTGGTTACGCCGTCTTTCTACCTTTAGTGGTACATTGTACCGTCGTTTAGGAATAGGTGTAATGGGGCCGTTAGAGCCGGCTTGTTGCTGTTGCTGTTGGGCCTGCTGTTGCATCGCGTTCTGGTGTTGCCGAATAACCTGCTGTGATGCCTCGATTCTACCTTGCCACAGCTTGAAATAGTGCGTCTTTTGCATGTCGTGGGGCAGTCCTTCAAGCATGACCCAACGTTCAAAGCACTCCCACGGGGTGCGCCTTTCGGCTCCAGAGCTGAACATAGACTTGGAGGAAAGAATGCTAGATATCAGAGACCAGTTGTACGAATATTCACGAACAAGACTCTTTAATTTGTCATCTTCCGACTGTATCCACTGAGAAGGACTTCGAGACTCATAGAATGACTGGAAGGGCATTGTATGCTCATTAGGTGGACGGAATTGATGGCCAGCATGTAGCCTATCTCTGAAGCCCTTGTTCTCCGGTCGGAACAGTGCTACGTTAGGATTTTGCGGTTCTAATCGAGGTTGACTGCTGCTGTACTGGCCAAAAACTACTTCGTCGTCTTCATCATCCTCTTGTGCATAACGGTACCGGCTTCGTTTTTTCGGAGGCTCGGTTGGGGCAAGTTCCATCCGCCCTTCTACAAACCTGCTTAGCGGTAAAGCAGGTCGTCTCCACGCCGCATCGGGGTCGTATTCAGGCGCGATGAGATCAGACTTTGGAACCTTCAACGGGGATCCATACATTGGAAGTTCTTCAAGAAGGCGATCTGCACTGGCTGACTGGTGAAGCGCAAAGACTACATCGTCATTTTCCAGAGCAAATATAGCCGAAGGCGCTATCGTGTCGATGATGCCGTCGTGGGGTTCATCGTCCGGCTCCATCGGCGAATCTGACTCCGCGGATGGAATAAGATCTGGCGTAGGGTCATTCTCGGGTTGCTGTGGACGATGTGCGTCATCCATAGAAATGTCTCCAGCATCCGCCGCGATTGGAGGAGGGATGATAGCGTTTACCTGCATAGCCTTACGATCTTCTGCAGAAGCAGACACCCACTCGGCGCAAGCATAGGCTAGGTTCCGAGCTGCGGCCATCTTCCACTTTCTCTCTTCGCGGAAGTCCGTTCTCATCCATTTCATCTCCTTGAGCAAAACATCCCAGTGACAAGGCTGGCGCGTGGGCTCGGGACAGCGTTTTGGCTGCCGCAGAGACCACTTGTTGTGATGCTGCAGTTGGTAAACTCTTTTGAGGACTTTGCAGGCCTGGTTGTCGAATATATGAGTATAAGAGTCGGGGGTAGACAGGGTTTTGTGAGCCTGATGTAGGATTTGATCAAGGGGCCTCATCCATTTTGAGGTGGATGTAAATGCCTGAACAAAGAGAGGCGTGAAGTAGTCGTCGCTAGCCATTTGGCCGGGCTTCGGGTGGTTCTGGACCAGAGATTTATCCGAATCCGTACTACGTTTTGGCTGTTTGCCAAACACGACAGTAGATTGCTTGCTCTTCTCCTTGAGCTTAGCCTTCTGCTGCATGGTTCTCTGTGAAAACTGCGACTGAGAGGTTGGAGTAGCTAACGCTGCATGGGCGAGTTCGGCATCCCCTGACGGCTTTGGTGGTTCGCTAAGGATCTCCGCCACGGGCTTCTGTCGAGCAACCCCTGTGGGACTACTTGCTCGTCCATGATCTGACTGAGGTTGTGGCGCGGGTGTGGGTGAACGCTGAGGCTCCTGGGCTGTTTGGGTTTCTTGAGTTACCTGGGGTTCTTGGGTTTCTCTGAGGGTGGTCTCGGAAGTAGGCTGAGTAGAAATCGCAGAAGCCACCAAACTTTCTTTCGCCGTAGCTTCGTCTTTAGCGTCGCTTTGGATGGCGGTGTGGGTAGAGTTAGACGTCCCACCACTCGCTAGCTCAGAATAAGCCTGCCGCTCGTCGCATGTCCCGTTAGGTATTGCGAGATTACGGACTTCATTGCTACTAGGATTTGGTGGAGGCTGCGGTGAACGCGCAGGTACGCCATTTACATGTTGCGTGACTGCTACTGCCGGCACCTGAGGTTCCGCGAAGGAAAGAGTCTTCGTTTGGTGTCTGGGGCTGCCGCTCGTGACGGCGGTTGTTTCCCTGATGCCATTCATTGGCGTTCCCAAAGCCATATCGGTTGATTCCGGTACCGACTGCGGGTTTACTGAGCCCGTCAGAATGCTTTCAGACGTTCCAGCCACGGCTGGCCCTGAAGGCGTCGAACTCTGCGAATTTTGTTTCAACCACGTCGTGTCTTTCATTCCCGTGTTCTTCTCCTCCGTACTTGCCACAAACGGTACTCCTTCCCGAGCTGGGCTTGAATCGGTTGACATATTGGAGGCAACTGCTTCAAGAGTTGTATTTGACGAGACGCTATCAACTGGACGGGTGACACTGGGTTGAGAAGCAGGCGCTATTGCGTTTCCCTCTTGCTTCTTGGCTGAAACTACATCAATAACCATCGGCTCGCCATTGCGCATATCTCGTTGTTGCCCATTTACATCTTGATGTGAGCCGCGCTGTCCTTGTTCATTCGCAAGAGACTGGGCGGGCTGTGCTTGAGGTGAACTAGACGAAGGCGTCGGCATGCCTGCTGGAATATTTGGGACTCCATCGGTTCCATTATTGGGTAGACTCTCGGCTTTCTCGGCAGGGGGAGAGCTAGATTGGGTTTGGTTATTTGCTGGAGGGGAGATGGCATGAGGATCTGATCGCGCAGGTCGCCCAGTCGTTTGGGAAGGCCACGGTGGGTGAGGTTGCTTCAACACGGCCCCAGAGCTCGGTAAGGGCCCGGGGACAGCACCAGTAGTTCCATCTGCAATTCCGGGTCGCGAAACTCCTGACGGCGGTTGGATGGCGGGCCGTACAACTGGACTGACATCTTTCTTTTTACTTGTGCTGGAGGGATGGGCGTTTTCATTCGACACGTAATTCTCGCCGGGCCGGGGTAATGGAGGGTATTCAGATCGAAGTCGCGGCCGCGGAGGAATATTCAACTCATTCAATCTCCTCCCTCTAATAACAGCATTAGCATTATATTGTCAATCTCACTCTGGAGATCTCGGAACGCGGTTGGGCATCTATAAATTCAGAAGGCGCAGAAGAGGCAGACGTACTGTAAGATGTCACACGCTTCAAGAAATTGCGACTCAGCGGCGCTGGTCGGGGGCGCGTCAGGGTCGGCGAAGCTTCGTTGGGGGAGGCCATCGATAGTGGTAGCGACAGCATACAAAACACACAACTTCCTCTTTCTCGACCGTGCGATCGCGCTAAAAATTATACCATGAGAATCGGATCAATTAGCTCTATCTTCTGATTATGAAACTGACCTGCATTCTGCCCGCTTTGATTGCAGAAGCTTGATGCGGTCGCCGGGCACGACCTCAGTCATAGCATCGACCACCGCGACATCCGTTTTGCATGAAAACGGATGGCTCTCCAGGCTTAATGGAGTTGCTGGAGATGAATCAGAGGGTTTCGGGTGATGGAAATGATGGCGTTGTGGTTTGCTAATTGAATTCTATGTTGATGATCATTGACGAGGAAGGCGTTTTAATTTTTTCCTTCTGGCAGACGATGCACTACAGTGCAGAGCGGTTCAGTGGACAGGGAGCGTGATAGGCCTAGCAGGCTCGACGCACAGTTGATGGGCCGTTCTAGGACCTGCTGTTGCTACTACCTAAACCTGCTAAGAGATTGCAGTTTAAGGCGCGACCGGCCTGGGATACGAAGGTACGACTGGGACTTCTGGCCACTTGCCCCTCCTTATCAGGCTTTTTAGCTTCCGTGTTTCCCAGACCTGAGCTGCCTGATAAGAGCTTGAGTGCACACAATCTACGCTCTAGGTACAACAGTATGTACATACTGCTATCTACTGGACGTGGATGTACGGTACATGTGGCTGGATTCATGACGCTGAATATTTGCAAGTAATGTTTGTAGACGTTACCAAACTGCAGTAAAATTTGACAGTAAACATAGTGAACATGTGCCTAGGAACTTTTAAGACGTCGAGAAAAGCCGTGATGTTTGTATAGAGTTTGCACTATTCAAAGCGATTGAAGTGAGGTGCAGGCAGCCCTGGAGTACAGAGGCAGTTCCGTCACTTATCCAAGTCAAGCCACATTTATTTGGTTGAGTCAGTGGGTCCCACAGCCACATTTCCCATTGGCTGAGTGTTTCGATTTGCCGCTCTTACATCGCTTTGGGTTTGCTTCATTACGCCCAAACGTCGAATTATTTACTCAACTCACGGCAACCTACACTCTGCGCATCAGCATTGGTTTTTCTTCCTTCCCCTCCCAGTGCAAAATGTCTGAACGAGCTCCCCGGATAGCCATTAAATTTGGCGCATCGTCATCGTCAAAATCATCGAACGGAGCAAAGAAACCAACCCATCCTCTACCGCCATCAACGCTCGGCAAACGCCACCGGCCACACGCATTGAACGATGATTCCGATTCTGGAAGCGACGAGGAGAGATTCGGTAGGCACGAGGCGGTGACCACTTTAGGTGGAGATTTATCGGACTCTGAGGCTAAGAGACGGAGCGTCAACAAGGACAAGTCCAAGCGTAGTAATGCGCCCTACGTGATCACCGGCCATACCAATCGTGACTGGAAGGCCGAAATCAAAGCTCGGAAGGCCACCAGAGAGGCAGGACCCAGTAGCGCTGCAGAGAGGGACCCAGCTGACCAAGACAAACACATCAAATGGGGCTTAACGGTCACGAAGAAGACGGCGCCCGGCGATGGCGATGCTTCGAATGATAACTCTTTCAAAGACGAGAAACCCACCGCTGTCGATTCTGACAATTCTCCTCGAGGAGATGACCCCAAGTCTTCCAAGAATGGAGATACTGACGCAATGGATGCTCTTCTCGGAAAGAAACGAAAGTCTGCGAAAGATCTGGTCATCGAAGGCACACCCAAACGAGATACCGCCAAGACTCCCTCCGAGGAGGATGTCTACCGCCGCAGAATAGAAGAAGCTGCAGAAGTATCTACCATAGATGAGTATGATCAGATACCCGAAGGGGAGTTTGGAGCCGCCATGTTACGCGGTATGGGTTGGAATGGTGAAGAGCGCGGTTCTAAGCCCAAGGAAGTTAAGAGGAGGCCGAATCTGATGGGACTTGGTTCGAAGGAAGATGAAGAAATCAAGAAGGCGGAATTAGCTCGAAAACATGGATACCGTGAACGCAGACCACGTCTAGACGAGTATCGGAGAGAGAAAGACAGAGAGAAACGAGACCGTGACGAACGTCATGCTGGCAGCTACAAGTCCGAACGCGAACGCGAGCGCGAACGAAGAGATCACAGTCATAGCCGTAACTACGGCGAGCGAGATCGGAACAGTCATAGGCATGACGACCGGAGCCATAGACGCTGATTTATAGAATTCGATACTCGATCTACCCGAATTGGTCACGAGCTCAATTCGTCACCAACCCACCTCATAGTACATATTGCCCTGGCTGGTCATAAGCCACCAGATGGGCGTGTCCAACTCCAATTCGGCATCGGTTCTTGGATCCCAAACCAATTCACCGGGTGCTTTGAATACTGCGGTAACGCCATTGGCTCCGGAATTGAGATAGTATTGTCCGTTAGTAGTTCAAGTTGGTGAAGACAGCCCCCTCATGAGGCCACCTAGCTATTGTCGAGTAAGTTCACCTTGCTTAGCCAGATTGCTAGGGAATACATATTATGTCCGTTTTCCCTTTTTCATTCAATGCGCTTTGGCCTGCCATCTAACTGACGCTAATTACAACCGGTAGGCTTCATTGGAGCTGGAGATGCTAGGTATCAAGGGGCACATTGATATTCGTTGAACCTGTACGTCTGGACTGTGATAACATTCTACTAACATTCATACAGTTAACAGCCGGATTCTCGCTGAGAAGGCTCTCTCACCAGCAACAGCCTAGGGACATAAGGCTAGCCTTGGAGAAATTCCTATACTCACTTGCAATCGGTCTTCGATATCCAGTAGTATCTTCAGCTATAAGTCGTTGGTTAGCATGGCATCATCTTTTAGCCCGTATCGTTGACTAAATGCGTGGTGGTGACTGCAAGTAGAACAAGGCACTGTGATGTTGTATTGGATTACTTCGTAACTGTGAGTTGAGTTTGTTTTGCACCCGCCACTATCGGCGTAATTAGGTCCCCTTAGCTGTGGTCATCATGGACGACTGGCAAAATATGGATGGCCTTCTAAATTATGAGACATTGCAATCATATGTACTACTAGCAGCTGAGCACGTATTGGTGGTTGATACCGTTGCTCATTCCTCTTCATGGACAGGGCTCGTGTCTTGATACAGCATTTATAGCAATAAGATCCGAGAGTTGTTTTAGCCCTGTTGGAAATCACCCACTCTCTTCATCGACACCTCAAGATCGTGTATTGGTCCATGTAGAAATTTTATCTACTAATTCTAATAATAAAATGCGTTGATTAGGATGGTCTTCACGCCAAGGTAGCAGATATTTAGGGGGTGGTTTGTGCCATCCCCTACTAGATATTGCACAGACGGAAGAAAACAACAACATATACCTGACTTTCTTCCTTCATTTCAGGTAGTGAGAATAAGATTGTTGGAAATTAAAGCTACCACTGTTGTTGTTGCTCGTACATGTGGTTGAGGAGAATATATCTGCCCTGGTATAATGCAGGCTTGACTCCTATTCGCCGTTCGGGGCTGGTCTGGAAGTCCCTGAACGCTAACCCGGCGGGTACCAAGGTGGGGGTTTCTCAACGTTAGAGCTTTGGGCGTGGCTAGCTCCACTAAGATTACGACGGAGCGGCGTCTCCTGTGGCCCTAGCAAGCCTAGCTCAAGGTCCCCAGCCACTCACAACGGCCAATTCAAAAAGGGTTAACGAATTCGGAGCAAGCAAATACCCGTGTGTATTCCGTAGTAGAGGGCGGTCTGCAGAAAGTGGGAAACTTCCTAGTGTATGTAGCTAGAGAAATCCCCCCCAAGGGCGAGACGAATCAACTTCTTCGTCTTTTCCCACAAATCCTCAAACCTACAAAGACACAGGAGGTTCATTGCAAAGTCTGCCAACTCCCGTCGGCTTTGCAGCTTCACAATGTCGAAACCTCATAGTGTCAACGGGAGCGAGTCCGAGTTCGAGTTCATCGAAACTCCCAAAGCTCCCACTCCCACCTTCGAGAAGTTCGAGGAATGCGGTGTGCGAACCACATCGGTAAGTTTTTGTCATGCCGGCATATTCGGATCTGATTGTTTTGATTCATGGCTAATCGTTGCTTCTCAGTACCCGTCCATCAAGAATGCACCCCTCCCGGCGGATTCGGCTGGTTCTGACACCTTCTCCAACACCCTGCTTTTCTCGCTCATGGGCGGTGTCCCCCTCTGGCTGTCATGGAAGGTTGGAGGTGGTCTGAAGACTGCTCTATTCTTCGCCTTGTTCACCAGTATTCCCATTCTTGCCGGCTTTTGGCTTACTATCTCTGCCATAAGCCCTCGAAAGAACGAGAAAGTCAAATATCCCGGACGACCGGTCGAGCACTACCTCACCTTCAAGAAGCAGTCTGATAAGCTCAAGTACCATGGCAGAAACAAGATCCCACTGGAGACCTTCTACGAGATGTACTTTGACGGGGACGTCGACTTCAACGGCGACTGCCTTGAGGTCATGGAGTATAGACACGATTGGGCAAGCTTCCGATTCACTTGGGGTCTTTGCAAATACTTCGTCTTCGGCATGATGCCCGAGGTTATTATGCATTCGCGAAGTCAGGGTAAGCTATATTCGAGGCATTGTTCATGCGAGAAGTCGTCTAGCTAACTTGGCCAAGACGAGGAGCAGGTCCGTGACCACTACGACCGTGGTGATGACTTCTACGGCTGGTTCTTGGGCCCTCGTATGATCTATACCTCGGGCGTTATCTCCGATATCAACACCGAGGAGACACTGGAGCAGCTCCAGGACAACAAGTTGGCCATTGTATGCGAGAAGATCGACCTAAAAGAAGGCGAGAAATTACTTGACATTGGCTGTGGATGGGGTACTCTAGCTCGATTTGCCAGTGTCAACTACGGCGCTCACGCTACCGGTGTCACCCTCGGCCGCAACCAGACTGCTTGGGGTAACAAGGCTCTGCGCAACGCTGGTATCCCTGAGGAGCAAAGCAAGATTCTCTGCATGGATTACCGAGATATTCCAGTGCCGCAAGGCGGATACAACAAGATCACGTGCCTTGAAATGGCTGAGCATGTTGGTGTACGCAAATACAAGACCTTCTTGAAGCAAGTCTACGATATGCTTGACGACGACGGAGTATTCTTCCTGCAAATTGCTGGCCTTCGTAAACCCTGGCAGTATGAGGATCTCATCTGGGGTTTATTCATGAACAAATATGTCTTCCCCGGTGCTGATGCGTCAACTCCTCTTGACTTCTTCATTAGCGGACTTGAGGGAGCTGGTTGGGAAGTCAAGGGTGTCGACACGATCGGTGTTCATTATTCTGCGACTCTGTGGCGCTGGTATAGGAACTGGCTGGCGAACCGTGAGAAGGTTGAGGCTAAGTACGGAAAGCGATGGTTCCGCGTAAGTTTTGTATACGAGCATGGTTGAGATATGAGTTTGTTTGCTGACAAGACGCAACAGATCTGGGAGTATTTCCTCGCCTCCTCCACCATCGCTTCACGACAGGGCACTGCCACTTGCTACCAGATCGTTTTGGTGAAGAACATCAACTCCACCCACCGTATTGAGGGTGTCCCGACCCAATTCGCCTTGTCGGGAGCTCTGCAGAAGGCCACGACGAAGATTGACTTCAAGGCATGGACTAAGAAGAATGCCGACCAGTTTCCCACCTCGACGGCCCAGTAAACTTCAGGGGCAGTCTTATCAGGGTCTGTGACTGGACGATTTGACGGGCCGCGAAGACTGTCGTGTCAAAGCTTTGCAAGCCAGAATCAATGCCTGACATTGCAAGGTACGACGGTTGCTAAGACTTATAGCGCGAGGTGGACGAGGGATACGTAGTATCTTATGAGCAGTAATATCGAGTAATAGGAGTAGCAAAAGTATAGAGCATGTATTCATATCAGAGGCAGTGAATGCCGGAGGAATAGATACCTGTATCTAGAGTGGATGAGTACTATCCACGTAGGTATCAGTTGACCACTACCTCGTTCTGTACAGTCAGGAGTTGAAGTTGATGCGCTTGACAGTGTGCTAAGTGAATTGTGGTGAATTCGTTATGCTGTTATGCACATAGCTAGTGTAATTATGGATAGACCCGAACCCGAACTAGAGGCGCGTAAGGAGATCATATGCAGCCATTGAGTTTCTGTCCCCTTAAAAATTGGTCTGTGTCAATGGATTCGATATGCGCATACTTTGAGCGACCCCCTGTTAGCGTAAGTCGGGGCCTCGGACCTAACTTTTTACTGGGTAACGGCCTTGCACCAAATTGTGCCAAGCCACTCCCTGTGCCATTTGATTTCCAGAGCTGCTTCGTCATCTGCAACACTTTCCTATCTCTTCAACATAATCATCAAGCAGCTCTGCTAGGTCCTTTGGACCTACTCATTCTCTCCATTTCAGCGAGTTTGTTCTAGGTCCGAAAAAGAGTTTCCTTTTACCATGTATTCTAATTCCAATTCGTTTTTCGGCGGCAACACCCTGCGGCCAGGTCAGCAGTATGGAAACGCGTACGGCATGGGGGCTGCCGGTTCAGGCCAGCAGCCTCAACAGCAAGCGGGACAGCAGCCGAGTCCATTCGCATCGCAACCGACGGGTTATGGGCAACCTCCCTTGAATCAGCAGTATACGGGCTATCCCGGCGCGCAAGGCCTACAACCACAACTGACGGGAATGCCTCAACAATCTCCCCTTGTCGTGAACCTTCAACAGCCTCAGTTAACCGGCTACGCTGGCCAAACTGCTCCGCAGCAAAACTTCCAGCCGCCTGTTCCACCGGTACCACAGATCCCCTCGCAATTCCAGAGCCAGTTCAACCAGCAACAGCCTCAGAGCTCGTTCTCTTCGCCGGCAACGCAGCCCCCGCCTCAAGCACCCGCGCCAGCTACGGCTCCCGCGATCAAGCCTCAGCCAACAGGTTTCAGCGCAATGGCTGCTTCGTTCAAGACGGGCGGCGCCTCAGAGTCTCAGCCGAGGGGTCGACGGACTCAGAAAGCAGCAAACAAGATTCCGAATATCCGGTTGTCGTTCATCACGGCTCAAGACCAGGCCAAGTTCGAAACATTATTCAAATCAGCCGTGGGTGACGGCCAGTTGACAATGTCCGGAGAAAAAGCCCGAGACTTGTTGTTAAGATCGAGACTAGACGGAGATTCCCTGTCGCATATTTGGTACAGTCTCACGTTATTCCTTGGCCACGGACGGCTGTTCTAATCGTATCATAGGACTCTCGCTGATACCACTCGATCCGGTGAACTGCACTTCCCAGAGTTTGCCCTAGCTATGTACCTCTGCAACTTGAAGCTTGTGGGTAAAACACTTCCTGCGACTCTACCCGAGAACATTCAGAACGAAGTTTCGAGTATGGTCGATATAATCAACTTTAGTATTGCGGACGAAGCTGGTACTTCGGGGGCTGCCGCCAATGCTTCTGATTTTACTAGGCAGAACACAGCTACCCCACCGACGATACAGCATCCCCAGCCTATACCGTCTAACTCCCAGTTGCTTCAGACGCAAATGACAGGTTTCCCAGGCCAGCAAACAGGATTTCTCGGCCAGGGGCTGCAGCCTCAAACGACTGGGTTTCCAGGAGGGTTGAACAACCCACAACCGACTGGATATAACGGCCCTAGACCGCCGATGCCACCAATGCCCACGGGCTTTCAGGGAGGTCTGTCTCCGATGAGTGCAGCCCCCCTCAATGCGCAGCCAACTGGGAAGCCAGGCCAGTGGGGCTTTGTCAACGCTCCTGCATCTGGACTTCCTAATATCGACGCGTTACAAGCCCGAATGATGCCGCAGGCAGGCCGTGAACAGCAGAATTACACCACTGCTGGTTTATCTGGCAATGCAGTAATCCCGTGGGCTATCACAAAGGACGAGAAGACTCGTTACGATCAACTGTTCCGGGCGTGGGATGGCTTAGGTAAGGGATTTATTGGAGGAGATCAGGCAATTGAGATATTTGGCCAGAGCGGTCTCGAGAAGAGTGATCTTGAACGAATCTGGACCCTTGCGGATAACGGAAACAAGGGCAAACTCAATCTTGATGAGTTTGCCGTTGCCATGCATCTCATTTACAGAAAGCTAAATGGCTATCCTGTTCCTAATGTCCTGCCACCTGAGCTTGTTCCACCATCTACACGCAATCTCACCGAGTCGCTCGGCACGATCAAGTCCTTGTTGAGTCAAGAGTCTGACTTCCGTAAAACATCGGGAGCCTCTTTGCTACCACAGAAGACGGGTGTCAGCTATCTGAAGAGCCATTCGTTCAAAGGAACTGCCGGCGGGGCCGGAGCTGGTCGAAAAGATGCGACAGTATTCAAGAACAATGATGATGACGTCGGATATAGATCGAGTGCGCGACGCAGAATTGGCAACTCATCGCCTCGACCAGAATCGCCCTCATCCGTGGCATCTAATGAAGAACTCTCTCTCGACCAGTTAAGGAAGAAAATTCGTGAGAAGCAAGTCCTCCTGGACGCTATGGATTTCAAAGACGAAGCTGCAGCTGAGGAGGATGACATTCTCGATAGGCGTGATCGACGTGAAGCTGAGGAGCTGTATCGTCGTATCAGACGGATTCAAGAAGACATTGACGCTCACCCCGATGCAGCCTTGGCGAGTGGTGATTCCGAAGCTGAGAGAAGAGCTTTAAAGCGCCAGCTACAGAATCTTACGGACAAGATTCCCGAGCTGGCTTCTCAAGTCAGAAAAACTGAAAAGGCTATTGCTGATGCCAAGCTTGAACTTTTCAGACTCAGAGACGCGAAGGCCCATCCTGGAAGTGCCTCTAATATCATTGGTACTGGACCGGGCGGCTCGATCACGGAATCTGACCGCCTAAAGGCTAGAGCCAAGGCGATGATGCAGCAGAGAACTGCCGCGCTCACCGGCAAGAAAGTAGATGTTGGTGATAACGATGGGGATGCACAAAAGCGACTAGAAGAGGAGAACCTAAAGATTCGGACCGAGAAGGAAAACAATGAGCGCATGGTCCGTGACGTAGAAGATAGTGTCCGGGATTTCGCTCGAGGTATCGAGGACAACCTCAAGGAAGGGGGTCAGACTTCTGCCAATGAGCACGAGAGAAGGAGATGGGAAGACGCTCTTGGTGTCGAGGACGAGGTCCGGGACTTCATCTTTGACTTGCAACGCTCGAGTCGGGCAGCTCGGATTAGAGCTCAAGATCGAAAGGGCGGACGGGCTGCAACTGCTGAACCAGTCAGAGCAGAGGCGCCGCCAACTCGACTTGAAAGTCCTTCGTCGACAACTCGCACTGCGACGCCTCCAACTTCTCGATCTCCTGCGCCTAGCGGTGGATCGTATTCATCGTATAAGACGCCAGAAGAGAGAGCTGCGTTCATCAAGCAGCAAGCCGAGCAACGTATGGCCGAACGACTCGCAGCTCTTGGCATCAAGGCGCCTTCCAAGCCTGGAGAGACTGCTGCTCAACGGATGGAGCGCGAAAGAGCAGAGCGCGCTGCTAAGCTCCGACAGGCCGAAGAAGAAGATGCGCGACGGGAAGCTGAGCGGCAGGCTAGAATCGCCGAAGAGCAAGGCGTGCCTCCGCCCGTGGCGAAAGCTGAAACTAAGAAGCCGCCTCCACCGCCTTCAAGGAAAGGTGGGAAGAGTGAGGACGCTACAAGGAAAGCCGAAGAGGAAGAGGCTGCTAGGAAGGTTCAAGAAGAGTCTGCTAGGAAGGTAGAGGAAGAGCGTCTTGCTAGAGAGCATCAGGAGCAACAACGAGCTACCCAAGAAATGGAGTAAGTATATTTGGTGATCCTCGTCCTTCGCTCAAACTAACTTGTAATAGGGATGAGGCCAGGCAACAGGAAGCGGAGCTCGCAAAGGAGAGGGAGGCTGCTTCTGCCCGTCTCAAGGCTCTAGAAGAGCAAGTTCGCCAGGGCAAGCTGAAGAAGGAAGAGGAAAAGAAGCGAAAGAAGGCTGCCGTGGCTGAAGCCAAAGAGAAGGAAGCGAAACTGGCTGCTCAACGTGCCGAGATTGAAGCTGCCCGCCAACGAGAACTTGAGCTCCAGCGACAATTAGCAGCGATGGATGAGGATGAGTCGTCCTCAGATGACGACGAGGGCCCGCAGCAGATCACCCCTCAAGCGTCCACTCCCACTCTCGGTAGCAGTCAGCTGGGCAGCCAGGAATTAGAGCGTAAGGCCACTCCACCTCCGGCCCCTGCGCCGCCTGTGATGTCTCCCCCAGCAGCCGTCGCGAGCCCGCCGTCTGAGACGGAGAGCCGCAATCCTTACCGACGAATGTTGTCCCAATCCTCAGAGACCCCAGCGGCTCCCTCCGCTGCCGCGCCAGCTGTTGCTGCTCCAGCTCCTCCGCCACCGCCACCGCCTCAGCCAGAGGTTTCTACGAATCCGTTCTTCCGCATTACTCAAGAGGCCAAGGCGCCAGCGCCTTCTCGCAAGAGGCCCGACACGGATGATGAGTGGGGCTCCGGAAACGAAGAGGACGATGAAGACTCATCTGATGATGAACGCCCTGCCGCCGGCGCCGCCCAACTAGCGTCACTCCTTTTTGGCTCCATGGGTCCACCTCGACCTCTGTCAGCCACGGGTGATAAGTCGGCTGGAGCGTCACCAGCTGTGCCCTCGGCACCGTTCAGCCCTCCTCCTGCTTTAGGGTCGCCCGCACCTCCACCGCCTCCTCCACCGATGCCGGAAGCGAGCTCCGGGGCCCCTCCTCCGCCCCCTCCGCCAATGCCTGACTTTGGTTCTTCTGGAGCCCCTCCGCCACCCCCTCCTCCAATCCCAGGCTTGGCGCCTCCCCCTCCGCCGCCTCCACCAGCTGGGGGCGATCTACCAACTGCCCCGCCGGGCGGTGGTAGACCTGCTGCCCTCTTGAGCGAGATCCATATGGGCAAGGCGTTGAAGAAGACGCAGACGAAGGATAGGAGCGGTGCGGGAGTAGCAGGCCGAGTCTTGGATTAGATGGTAGTCAATCGGGCCTTTTCCGAGGGAGCTTTATGGATTTCTAGCTGAGCGTGCGGCTTCGGAGCTGAGTGTCTTGGATTGTTCAGATTGTATGAATGAGTGGTGCGTTACATATATGGGACTCCCATCCGCTGGTTTTCTGGCCTTGGCCTACAGCAAGTAAACCAAGTGGATTTGCTGGCGGGCATCGTTAGAGACGTCGTTTCTTCATCTGATGAATAGTAATATAACTTGTACTTCTTGTATCTAATATGAGTTGTTGCTGGGGTTGATTGTATCTACTCTAGGAACTCATAGTGCGTGTTTCATCCGCCCCA
Source organism: Hypoxylon sp. FL0543 (assembly GCA_022578575.1). Taxonomy (NCBI): domain Eukaryota; kingdom Fungi; phylum Ascomycota; class Sordariomycetes; order Xylariales; family Hypoxylaceae; genus Hypoxylon; species Hypoxylon sp. FL0543. The sequence goes on along the minus strand of MU394014.1, from coordinate 317,240 downwards.
TGTGGACTATAAGCTCTTGAACACATAACGATGTTACCTTCGAGAACCCCTTTCCTCCTATATATTCAATACGAAGCCAGATAGTACCTTCCAGTCTTGTGAACTGGCTCTCGCTCAAATTTGGTAACATTTAGTTGGTAGATTGTCGTTTTACCTTGTTCCTGTTGGCTGCACTAAACAGTTCCCAGCCAGCACATCGGCTGATGCCGGCCGGATCCACGACGACGCCTTTTGATTTTGAATTGGGCTTCTCCGGGTTAAGCAAGTCTAAGGGGCTAACTCCTATTATCTCCACGTTTCTAAGGCTTCACTCACGGCAATTACTTAGGTAGCTAAACGGATGCGGCTTAACGGCGGCCGTGCTCGGCTGGATTGTTGCACGTCCGGTATTCAACTATTAGACCATCTAATATTACCTAGGAGAAGATGGCTTCCGTGACACGGCTCGGCTATATCGCATCCCGGGATACTATGTATGGCCTGGACATCTATAGCAATGGCGAATTGCACTCTTGGCTTCGTCGGACTAGCATGTGGCTACGCTTCCACTTCTGCGCCTAACCGGCATTATTTTCTTCTGATTCGATAACTTCCTCAAAGTCGAAACGCAGTCGCCTCTATTAGCAGCACAACAGTCGCTCAATTTCTATTTTTATCGTTGTTTCCAATAGTTTTCAGACGCCGTGGACGATGTATCGCTCGCGGGGTTGCGACAAAACACCAGGCGATCTCACGGCTTGGCCCGATCTGAGGCCCTTGGCGGCGCGGCTTGGCAGATTCACCAGCTCTATTATGGTGATTCCTATCCTGAAAAGGAGCTGCCTATCAAGTAGGTAGTCACTGCGTTTTGGACGTTGATTATAGTTGGTATCTGGGGAACACAATAAGAGTGCTGGCATCTCCCTGATCTTCGCTTTGCTCTTCTCCTCCTCTGGTAGCCGGCTCTCTTCGTCCCAACTTCAATTCTCGACCTTATTCCCAGAGAAGTACACTGGTGCACTGTATCCTTTTCTCTTACGCTCAGATCCGGGCATTTGTCTTCTCTCGATACATAAGCAGATCTTCGACATTTACACCTGGTCAAACCTATCTCTATACGTCTCATACCCAAGGCCAACAAGATGAAGACCGCATTCGCCATCGTTTTCGCCGTCTTCACCGCTCTGGCCGCCGCGGCCCCTTTGAACATCAACTTAGGAGCTTACTCGCCTGCCTTGGTAGTCGGTGATGGTGCCATCGGATTCAACGGCGGAGAAGGCGAAGCTGCTGCAGAGGGCGCCGCTGCTCTCGGTGGCCGAGGCGTCGCCTCTACATAAACGCCATAGATAGGTACTTGACTGAACGGCCTATCTTCCAAGTATGTATAACCGACCATAAATATATGCTCGTGCTCGTGAATTGACATATTAGTAGGTATAGATCGATATCCCTTACAACAGAACTTTATACACGAAAGCAATGGTGACGATTAGTGATGCTTGGTCAATTGCAACGGGGGCCATGAGTATATGGAGACAGTTTCTCTTCGGTTGCTACGTTTCGGAATCTTGGCGGCAGAGCTGGGGACTTAAGTATCAAACATGGTGGGAGCGCAAAAGGAGTCCGGCGTGATGTGGATTACGAAAGTTTGAGCCCTCGTATCAAATCGATTCATTGTAAGGCATTGCGATAGGACACGTCGAAAAGAGCTCTGGGCTTGTGGACGGAAAGGATGAGAAGCCAAGAATCCAAGACATGATGCCAAGTGGTGCCGAGAGCAAATAATACAGAAAAGACGTTTCAGCATTGCGACTTCGTCTCAGCTTGTTCCTCAACACCGCTGAGAGATTTTCGTAGAGTAATAGCCAATAATGGTGCGCTCTAGTAGATCGCTGCAGAGAAAAATGTTTCGATACCCTCAGACCTGGATCTTGGCTGCATATATATTTGCCTCCATGTGGTAGAAGGCGTTGCAACGGCTAAGTGTCACGACAGACTGCTTTGTCGAGATCTAGCATGAATGGCCACGCGTGTAGCAATTAATTACTACGATACAACTAGGCCACAGAAGCACGCCATGAGCAATTAATTAGTTGTAGGATATACTACATCTCCAAGTTCAGGGGTACCGTTAGATTATTTCCTAGATCTATAATCCTCGGACATCTACATATTTCTAGATTATAGTGATATGCGACACACTTATTTAGACTGCTCACTTATTCAAGTCGATCTCACAAGGAATGAGAAATAACCCAACTCAATCCACGCAAGACCTCCAACTAAACCTCTTACCGGGACCAGATCCAGAGCGACAACCTGTCTACGGGGACACGTTTTCCTCGCTTTCGGTATGGGTCGTCTCGTCCGGCTTCGACGTCGAGGGGTGCTTAAGGACGCCGGCCTCGGGATCGACCACATGTTCGCCCCTCTTCGCAGCCTGGACGAGCTCGGGCTGCTCCTCCTTAAGTCTCGCAAACGTCTTCTCCGCATCCCAGACCCAGGGCGTGGGTGCGGCAAAGAGGAGGTCCATTTCTTCCAGCGTTCGCTGGTTGCTTTCGGGGTACAGAGCCCAGACGATGGGAATGGCTATTATGTTGCAAGCGCCAAATATGTGCAGCGTTGTGGAGCCGATGTCTGTGATAGTTTAGTTAGGTGGCTGAGATAGAAAGACACGCGAGGTGAACTTACTCGCAAACATGACTGGGCACAAGAGGGTCAGCCATCCGTTTCCGATGCTCCAGCCGAACACTCCCCAGGCATTGCCTTTGGCGCGCACCTGAAGCGGGAAGATTTCAGCGGGATACAGCCAGGGGACCGTCAACCACGTCGCGCCGAACACGGATGTGAAAATGAAGACGAAGGATGCCGCCGCCGCTCCGTAAGAATTGGCCTTGCCGATATCTCCGTTCGCTGTTGCGTCCTGGCCTAGCTTGGAGAAGGCTCCTGCGAGGAACATTGCGATGCCCTGACCCACGGCTCCCCAGTAAAGAGTCCACCTACGGCCGATGCGATCCAACGTGAAGACACAGATAAGGGTGGCGAACATGTAGAAGATGTTATTGAGACCGCTGATCCATTGACTCTTGAATGTGTCGAAACCGGCTATGCGGAAGATCGTGGGCGCATAGATGGTGACTCCGGCGATGCCTACCCACTCCTGGATGATCTGGAGCCAGATGACAAGTTGGACACGCCGCCCAGTGTGCAGCTCGCCAGAGCCGATACCGAATAACATGTGCAGATACGAGTTCTTGCTGGACTCTTTGGATTCGAGGGTGACAATGTTACTGATATCGTGCAACTCCAGCTCGGCCCTCTCGCGGTCTTCTCCAGTAGACCCCCGAAGACGGTGCAGGATGAATCGGGCTTCTTCGACGCGCCCGGCCTTAACAAGCCACCTAGGAGACTCGGGGAACCACCAGACCGATGCTAGAAGCACCAGCAGCGGAATAATCTGGAAAGCAATGGGGAATCGCCATCGGAACGCCGAATTACCATTATCGATGAATGACAAGCCGAACTCGAGCCAATAAGCGACGACAACGCCGAAGATGTTCAGAGTGAACTCAATGGCGATGAACTGGCCTCTTGACGTGTGTTCTGCCGTCTCGGTCGCCCTGTTGCGATCCAAGTTAGACACACTCAGGAGACCAACTTAGGTTGGAATGTACACAGCGAAAGCAAAACTCACCAGACTGGGACGATGGCGTTAAGTATGCCGGTTCCGATGCCATTGACAGCACGGGCGCAGATCATCCAGTTGTGGTTCTGAGCTGAGCACTGCAGGCTCGCCCCTAGGATGGCCCAAACCGACCCTAGTGCGATGGTCTTGATTCTGCCGACCTTGTCGCCGATCCACCCGCCGCCTAGACAGCCGAACAAGGTCCCCAGATAGTAGACCGAGACGATACCGCCTTGCAACAGACTGTCCGTGATGATGGGCTCCTCCGTGACTGGGTCGACGTGGCCAAAACCCATGAGATCGATATAGTCCTTGGCGTTGTTGACGCCGCCCATCATGCCCTGGTCATAGCCAAAGAAGAAGATGGACTATTGAGATGTTGAGTTAGATTCATACAGAGCAATTCGTTGAGCGGGTCCTAGGGCCGTTCAGCGCACGGGATGCTACTCGTACGTACCAGTGCCGCGATGCAATTGATGGCAATGAGAAGCTGTCGCTTCTCCAGAAAGTTGGCCACATTGAAGCCGGGGAGTCTCTCCATCTTGTCTTTTCGCGCTTATAGCCGCACACGGTCGATCCGTCAACACACTCTCGTATACATTAACAAATACGAGGCTGCCCTTCTCCGACTTTTCGTGAAGGTAAGCGGGATATCGCGTATGAGATGTTTTCTGGAACTTCAAAGACAAAAACAAGAGAGGGGGGGATGATCTGCAACGATATATACCGAATAGATATACGCTCCCCAGGGGGAAGTAAGGTACAATGTATCTCACCCAACCTAAAGCCTGTAATCGCTAGATTCACGTCACAGTACAACCGCCGCGCTGGGAGCCAATAGCTTTCGAATGGTCAAAGTCACGGGTTCCGGTGCTCGTCGTGTCTCGTACCCGACATCGAGCCGAAGTGGCTAACAGACGAACAAGGAATTGGGGCATCACCGGGGACTGGGGGGTCCTAACTACCAGGTACCTAGACATGGAGGCTCGAAGGAAACAACTCCAACTCGATGTTTTTCTCAATTTCTGCCCCGCTGCCCCCAAATCCCCAAATATGCAGGCTGACGAGATAGGATTAGCGACAAACCAGTTTTCCCAGTCCACGCACAAAGGGGGAATACCGAGGGCCCCGGGGGGCGTCATAGTGTACTTGCCTCCTCACCCCCGCGTAACCTCCACACAAAGGCTAGCGTATCTATCCCCAGTGGGGGGACGTAAGGGGGGGTTGGGAGCACGCGAGAGATGGAGAAACTTGTAAGCAGGGATTAGGTAGGTATTAGCGAGAGGCTCTCCGGCAGTCCGGTCAAGAGCCGGCCAAGCCTAACAAGTACCTAAAGCTAGAGAGTTTTTGCCGTAGACGCTCGCACTATCTATACGGTCTATACTCGCTTGAGTTGCGTCTGGTTCGTCCCGGAACTTAGCTGCCTCACATGCTGACTATCACTCGTCAATTGACATGAAAATTTTCTCCCCTGGAGGTCTGAGCAGCGAACTCGGTACGCAATACTTGTCTAAGTTAGGTCATTTGGATCTTACATATTATACCATAATAGTCCCCAGAGCCACTGTACTAATCTGCAGATGATGCGAGTCAGTAGTATGCGCTCCAATCAGGTCTCGCGGCCGGTAAGGGATTCGATTCTTAGTTTCATTGCAAGGATGTCTGGCTCACCACAGGCACTCCACCGGGAACTTCTTGGGGACTGGTACAATGGCCTTTTATTGACCTTGCGGCTGAGGGTGGGAATGACGCAGCTTAAGACAGTAGTCGAGTTTGCAAAAGATGAAAGAGACTATAGGACGTTGTCAAGTATCGTATCTTGGATTCGTCATAGCAACAACCTGGGATATGGGCAAAGCATGCCGAGCAGCTAGGTACGATGTCATACGGTTCTACGTGTAAGCCCGGAGGCGAGCCAGATGACAATAAGCCAGATTCTGTTAAACTTTCTGGGGAATCAAAACGAATACCTGAGAGGAGAGAAACAATAAGGTTCAATAGAGTACCAAGTCCAGGGAATTAGTAGCGACTTCGTCTCTCTAGACTATTACTTAGGAGGTATTAATGACTATCCTAGGTAGGTTTACAGCAGTGCGAATGAATACACTTAATCAATACTACCCACGAAACCATAACAACCTAACCTAGGTCCGTATACTAACCCTTCGATACCAATTATCCGGCTCGTCATTCAGGCACTCGCCCACCGTCACCGCCTTGTACCCTCTCTGCTCAATCGTCTCCAGCACGGCCGGGAGCAGCTTGAGCGCGGTCCACTTGTGAATATCGTGCATCAGCACAATGTACGACCCGTTGCCGCCCTCGCTGACCGCGTCGTTGAAGATGTCGACCGACGCCTGGATCGCGTCGCGGTCGTTGTGCATGTAGTCCTTGGTGTCGATGTTGTACATGATGATGTGGTATCCGAGCACGTCGATGTCCTCGTTCACTTCCTTGTCCCGCCACACGCCGTACGGGGGTCGCATGTACGTCGGGACGCGTCCGAATGTGTCGTATGATGCCAACTCGTTGTACACCATCTCCTCGAACACGCCCCTGTGCCCGATCTGCTCGAGGTGCTTGTGTGTCCACGTATGCGACGCGAGTTGGTGTCCCCTCGCGTACATCTCGAATATTACTTCCGGCCAGTCGGTCGACTCGTCGTTGATACGCCGACCACGGTTCAGATTGTTCCCCGTGATGAAGAACGTCGCCTTGGCATTATGCTGAGCTAGCTCGTCTAGGATGGGTATCGTCCAGTACGATGGCCCGTCGTCGAAGGTCAGGGCGACCTGGCCTGGGTTGGCGCACGTAAAGATGGCTTGGCCGTATGGTACGACGCCGAGACGGCGGCGTGGCACGTCCCAAATAGAGTCTCGGTCGGGCATGTCGTCGCTTTGCAGGCTTAGTTATTCGAGACATCCATTATACCTAGGTACCTACCTTAGACATGACGGGCTGTACTTACTTGCCTCGTCTAAGGTCTGAGGTTGCATTGCCGCCATGATTTCCCGCGTCAATGCGATCCTGCAACCCATGCCATATTGGTCTAATCGTGAAGATAGCGACAAAAACGACCGCTAACAAAGTCACGAGGGCAACTACTACAATAGTTACCCTCGTTCTCTTGTGCCTCCTGGGCGGATTGACGGTGTTTGGAGGTGGTAACTGTCGGGGGACTAAAAAGGTGATAGCCATTTCAAAATCCAACAGAGGCCGGAGAAGATAGTATGCTCGCTTTGTGGCTTGAGAGGAATAACAACAAATGTGTATGTAATACTTAGCCAAGGATTGAACTAGAAGAGCATTAGATATGTGAGAATCTCCAGGACTGTGGGTGTAGTTCATAAACATTGAGTGTTGGAGAGTACGTATAGACAGCAGCGCCGAATCATCCACCGATCCTGAAGGCGCTGCTTCCATTAACGTCGTAAGTTATCCGAGTAATGTTTATTCTCTCATCGAAACTTCCTAAGTATACCTACCTAAAGTATCGATTAAAGTTCGATGGCGATGGTCCTTGCCTCTCCTTTCTCGGATTGATTTCTCGCTACCTCCACTTTCTTGCTCTTGCCTACCCATAAAGACGCGTATAGCCATTGCAATCCCGTAAGTTTCGATACGACACGAGGTAGGTGCAGCTTCTTCACAGGAACGGACAGTTTTGGCCCTTCCCCCAGTCAATTCCAATGCTAATCCTTGAATGCGACTGCGTGATGCATCAATGGCCTAGAGAAGTCTCAGCTAAAGGGGAATGAGCCGGGGCGGGGAATTGTATGGCGTCGGTGCTCCTGTTGTTGAGGCCGGAGTTACTCTCAATGGCCGTCTCAGGGGCTGCAACGAACGGGGTCCTATAGACTTCAGGATGCAATTGATTCTCCTCGTCTGGAACCATGGTGCCCATGACTTTTCCGCTGCCATTAAGCGCGTCTTCAAACCGCTCCTTTTCTGCCTGCCCGTTGGGTTCCTCAGCCGCGTCCGTCTCGGCGATGACTTTGCGCGTCTTGCCCCAGCTAAAATTGTCCATGAAGATGCATGCGTACAGAGTGACACAGATGTTGATGAAAGGGCCACAGATGGTGAATATGCACAACCCCAGGAGATACTGACAACGCTCTAGCCGGTTGCGACACATCCACGCGGCCATGCTGAGGTAGAAGACTAGGGGTATGACCATAACAGAGGCGAAAGCCATGGTAATCCAGAGAGGTTGGTCTGGTGGTGGTGGTCAGCATCACTACAGCGGCGAGATATGAAAACAAACGTCCTCAAAAGCGGAGAGTACTTACGCATGAAGGCGTAGACCATACAAGCCAGACTCGCGATGACGAAAAAGTTAAGAATCCAGGTGAGGACATTAGAAAAAGCCACGATTCTCTCCCAGAGGTTGAATGTGATCGGAGATTTGAGAAACAACATTAGATCATTGCCTGTTGCACCAAGCGTCCAGCGGCGGCGCTGGCTAAGGAAGACAGAAAGAGAACGGGGCACATCGGTGTAAGCATATGCTCTCAGCGCCTGTCTCGTTCGGGCCATGGGATATTTCATAAGCATCAAGCAGGCATGGTTGCGGTCCTCGGATGCGGTGGCACGGATACGCTTGATGATATCGTCCGTTGGCTTGGGATAGTAGCCAAATTCCTGGATGAGAATGGAGTCTCCGCACGTCTCCTCGCAGACGCGAAGTAGCTGACAGCACCCGGGGAGACATGAAACCTTCTTGGTACACAGGCTTTGATGGAGGCGTCGAAGCCCTTGCGCGATTGTGTACTCGGCTGATTGATAAATGGACCATATGTTCCACTTGCTTGTTGAGAAATCAACGGCAACGTAGCCGCTGACGCCGACCGTCCCAGGGTAGTGCGACTCTTCAACCAAATGGCTGACACAGTCGTCTGCAAACACTGTATCTGCGTCCATGCCGATCAGCAGCTCGACGCGATCGATTCCGGCGTCCTCGACTAGGAAATCCGCCATAACCTTGAACAACTCGGGCTTGAAGATGACCTTGCGTTGATTATGGCGAAGGTTGAAGTTGTGGACGAATGAACGAATGACGATCAAGCTATCCCGCTTGCCCTGGTTCTGCTGCTTGACGATGCAAAAGATGGGCACGCCCCTGTAGATTCCTCTCGTGATAACGATGTCCATCGAATTGCCATCCCACGCGACGTATGCCGACCGAATCAACCTCTGTTCGACCTGGTCAGTAAATACATCCTCGGTAAGGTAATCGGCAGTCGTCTTTTCCATTCCGGGACCCCGAACCCTGCCATCGCAAACAACCATAATCGCCCGCTTGTGGTTGCCGATGTGTACTTGGTTGACAAGCGAGTCCAAAGACTTTGTACATTGCTCAAGCGTCTCGTTATAGCAAGGCATAAAGAGAACCATATCTTCCGGTTTCTCAGGCCTGACCTTTTCTTGTTTGAAGATCGAGTTCTTCAACGACAAAACGATGACGTCGAAAACCATGATACAGTTGAGAACAAGTGGTAGCGAGATCAGTGGAAGATATATAAAATAGAACTTGGGCCAATACCAGCTTGAGAAAATCAACATGAAGCTAAATGATGTTAGTGATTAAGGGCCAGGACAAGCGTAAGCGCAACTGTCTCACTTCAGGATAAATATGAGGGCTATTGCCATGTACTTCTGTATAGCGACTTTTCTCTTGCCCTCCTTGACGAGTGCCGGCTCTGGAGCCTCCGTGGCTATAACTGGAGGCGTGTCGTTCAGCGACAGCGGGGGTAGGCTACCAAGGTGCGCCTCCCGATCATCGTCGGATAGGATCATTGACGGTGACGCGGGTGGCTTAGATGGCGACGACGCAGCTTGTGACCAAGCCGACGACAAACTATCAGGAGAGTGGCCCGGGTGCACACTCAACTGAGAATTCCTTGGAGACGTTTTCGTCGCAACATCGGCGCTGGTGGCTTGTCCATGTACGGGATGTGCCACCTGCGGTGAGCCGATCAGTGTAATCCCGTCATTCTGAGGTAGGTTTGCGGGTATAAACGAGTGATAGAAATCGTGGAGACGATTAGGCCTATTAACAGGGGAGCTTTGAGTAGGCGAGTGTCCATGTTCGTCTGTATCGGGATTGTTATCCTCCTACTCGTCGTGGTCAGCAGTAATAGAGATGAGGGATGGTCGTCATACTCTTGAACGCTTATCTGGGAGAGCCATTCTATCATTCCTCTTCACACAAGTCGCGTATTGAAAAAGTGCCTATAAGGAAGACAAATTCGCGCCGAAGAACAACAATGGAGGACCTCCGACTGCGGAACGGGGACTCGACTCTTGAAAATAGCAGCAGATAGAATTGGAAAAGGAGATCGCAGCAAAAAAGGAATTCTGAGCGAAAGATAGAGGTGTCCCTAGCTCAACTCTCAAGAATAGATAAATGGTCCTTGAAAAGGGTGTGAGGTACCTAGGTAAGGAAAAGCGAAGGAAGATGATGCTAACCAAGCCCTGGCGAGAAACGAGTAGTCCCCTACTGCTGCCTTACACATCAACTCTACTTATGAAGATGCTGGGAGTCGAGGAACGAGGAAATAGACTAGAGCACAGAAAATTATCTTGCGATCGGAGATAGAGCATCTAAATGTTGTTGTCATTGCTCATAGCGAAGGAATCTCTGGGCTTGAGGCTAGGCGTAGCACCGGTCAAAATGATAATTTTTTTCCTAGAGAGATAGGATTACCAAGTTCTCCACGAGTCGAGACGTTCGAAAATATCTACCAGGTAGGTACTTATCCATTTCCTGTAGTTGGTACTGAGATGTTGCCTCAATATCATCACATTTCTCCATGAGGAAAAAGTGGCGAAACCTTGTGTGCTGGACCAGCCCAAAATTGGACTCCTATCCACAAAGCAAGACGCCGCTCACGAGTTTTCGTCGCGTTAGGTCGGAGCCAAAGTAAGCCACCATCTACTAACATACTTTTCTGTAAGCAATAGACTGGGAAATAGTTGGACAAATGAGTTACATTTGCTCCAGCTTCGGATCAGTCAACGATGCTTCTCCTTCAAGCCGTCAGCACTTGAAACTCTATATTCCGCCCGTAAGTCGACGATCTCATCCAAGCAGCAAATTTTCATTTTGAGCTGTTCGTTTCTGGGTCTTCGTAATGTATCGACTTCAGTCTCTCGCTCATTCCCAACAAACATTTTCCGTAGAACGCTTCTCTATTGATTTTACCTCGACAATTTGTTTCGATTTTCTTTTTCGATGCCACTTACTAAAAATGCGCTCTCTTGTCCTTGACCATGTCATCCAGGAGGCTCGGGAGGCTTTCTCGTCTCGCGTGCTATCTCTGGACATGGGGGCATTGAGTCTGGATCTAGGCGTTAAGCCGAGCCAGGAGATCTCGCCACCTAGGACTCCCGAGGCCGAGGTTGACACATTCTCATGCAATGTGGATGGGATACAGGATTTGCGACTGTCCGAGTCTGGCCGCATCAGTAAAGATGAAGAGCCCCTCGTAGCCATTATTGGATGTGGATATGTCGGATCCCAGCTGATCAGCTGTTTCTCGAACCAGTACGATGTCATTGGCTTCGATGTCTCTAAGGAGCAACTCCAAAAGCTGCGGAAAGAATACGAAGGAAATGATCGTGTAGCTTTTACCCTCGATACTCGAGACCTCGCAAAGGCCACTCATTTTCTCATCTCGGTGCCTACGCTTCTCAAGGCGGACAAAACAATCGACACTTCATATATCAAGAGCGCTCTGGCAAATATCCGCAGATATGCTCGAGGAGGCTCGACGGTCGTGATAGAGAGTTCCGTTGCGGTAGGGATGACCAGGCAACTGCTTGGTCCATTGGCCGAAGAGAAGGGCTTTTTCGCGGGCATGTCTCCCGAGGTGCGTTCATACCCATTTGAGAATGGGAGTTATAGTATGTTGACTAATGATTTTGAAGAGAGTCGATCCAGGGCGGACGGACCCGCCGATGAAATCGATCCCTAAGGTCCTGTCTGGGCTGGATGATGTTACCCCTGGATCTCTTGACGCCATCACTCGTTTGTATTCGCGCGTTTTTGACGCTATCGTTCCTGTTTCCACGCCGGAGACGGCTGAGATGACTAAGCTGTACGAGAATTGCCAGAGGATGGTGGCCATCACCTATGCCAACGAAATGGCAGACGCTTGCAAGGGTCACGGCATTGACCCTTACGAGGTATGCAAGGCAGCATCGACAAAGCCATTTGGCTACACTCCATTCTCTCCTGGTCTTGGCGTCGGCGGACACTGCATCCCAATCAACCCATATTATCTCCTAGCGAACAATTCGTTCCCTCTGTTGAAGTTTGCGACTGAGACCACATGGCAACGGCCAGAGAAGATCGGCCAAAGAGCTCTAGATACGCTTTTCCAAGAGGAATCGCAAGACAGCAACGGACGGATTCGAGAAACTCGCGAGTGTATGAGCAATGAAGGCCTGTACATTAGCAACAAGCTGTCATTTGCGCAAGCCAAGAAAGTCGGGCACACAGAGAGTCATCCAGATAATATTCCACTCAGTCGCAGTTCACGACAGGCAGATGGCGTCCGACCGCGGGTTCTGGTCGTCGGAGTCGGATTCAAGGCAGGCCAGTCTCACCTTAGCAACTCCCCAGGACTCAGACTCATCCAAACGCTGGCGGACTCGGGCCGGGTTGACGTCATGTTTGCCGATGCGCTGGTCGAGCAATCCGCCATCCCTCACATTCCCCGCCTGGAAATGGATGAGTGGAACAAGGAGAGCCTCGAAGGGTTCGACATGATCATCGTTGCTTTCAAGCAACCTGGAATGGATTTCAAGGTTCTAGAAGAGGTGAAGGGTGCGAGGATTGAGATGTGGTGCCCATGAGAAACGAGTCCACCGTCCTGATTAGGTACTTCACAAGGGCAACGCATGACGATAGTGTCTCAAGGTGCTGCTCTGCAATAACCCTGAGAATACGGCTATTCTCGTTGGTTAGGAAGAAGGCAAGGCATTGCTAAAAGGCACGGTCGCTTGGAAATAGGGGACTCCTTGTTGATAGACGCCTCGCAAAGAGGTCGACGATGAGGTGCAAAGCATTGCTGAAATGAGATGAAGTCGATGTTGTACAGGGGTTGGGGGTCCGGGGCTTTACCATTACGCTACTTCGCCTAAGCGAGCGTGGAAAAGCTCCGTTTTGTGGATAAGCTGGTTAACTAAGTATAATATGTTCCAATGCAGCAAATTACCAAGCAGTTTTATCTGCTAATAGCATTAACCAGACATCTTCAAATAAACCGTCGTTTCACGACATCATCCATACTCGCTTCCGACTTGGCGAACTATTCGATATCAATCACGCACAGATCGGAATCGCAACAGCCACCATCGTATCTTTGTCGGAGCGAAGACAGCGAACAGCACCGGTAGTATGTGCCATGACGACGGTGTCAAACTCTCTTCCCGTGTCAAAATCCATTAGCCAATATTACGTTTAAGACTTTAAGTTGGGTCCAGAAAGCTCAGATACCTAAATACATGTATTTACCTAGCCAAGATGGAGGAAAGAGCTTAAGACATCTTGTCACACATACCTTGGAGACAGGGAAAGTTCCGCTTGACAGATAGGGCAAGGTTCCCTCCCGGAGCGAGTGCTCGTGTTACCAAAATCTTCAACCTTCACCTGTTTGGTCTCTTATCTAAACTCTAGGCAAGGGAAGTAGCTAGGGAGATGACTAGGGCATCAGCTCAAGCCACATCGGCCTCCTTCACCGTACCTCTGTGTATGTCGTCTCACACCTACATACGTATACGCTCTATGTATAGTCTATCACGAATACCTCAAAAGCTTCAAGTAAATCTTATTATATACTTCTATACTCTATAAATCATTCGTACAGTTAATTCCAAACCTTCCGTTCACCATGCCCTCGAAGAAGACCCCTATCAATGCCGTTTATTACCCCAGCTGGCGCATCTACAAGGGTTTCGCACCCTCATACCTACAGCTAGACTACGTCGACAGGGTCTTGTACGCCTTCGTCCTACTGAACGAGGACGGCACTCTCAGGTCCTTGGATGACTACGCAGACCACTCCAAACCCGTCGACGGGGTGGATGGCTGCCTGCGCGCCTTGGCCAAACTCAAGGAGCGGAAGCCCGGCTTGAAAACCCTGGTCTCGCTCGGCGGCGGGAGCGGGAGCCAGCAGTTCCCCATCGTGGCGGCCGATCCTGCACGCCGCGCTACACTGGCACAGGCATGTCGGCAGTTCATCACCGACTGGCAACTCGATGGTGTGGATATTGACTGGGAACACCCTACAACACCGAAAGAGGGCGCCGATTATATCGCCCTGCTTCAAGCCCTACGAGAAGCCTTGCCTTCGCCACAGTACCTCCTCACAACAGCCCTTCCCGTCGGCGAATACTGCCTCAAGAACATCGATCTCGTCGCAGCAGACCAGCTCCTCGACACCCTTCACCTGATGGGCTACGACTTCTACGGTTCCTGGACCCAAGTCTCAGGACATCATGCTCAACTGCTCACGTCGCCAGGGGCTGAAAATTCAGTGAACCCAGATCAAAGCCATTCGTGTAACCGCGGTGTCGACTACCTCCTCTCGCACGGCTTCCCGAAGCATAAGATCGCTCTAGGCATTCCAGCCTATGCTCGCACGTTCGCGGGCGCGCAGGACGTCGGGCAGCCGTTCAACTCCGCCTCGGAGATCGACTACAACGACATGCCCTGCCAATGGATCCACGCGGCAAAGGTCGACCAGACTGTCGTGGCCGCGAGCTACGTCGACGATTCGCCGGATGGACGTCGCTTTGTGAGTTTCGACGTGCCCGAGACTGTCAAACTCAAGGCTGAGTACGTCAAGAAGATGCATCTGGGTGGCTTGTTCTACTGGACTGGTGTCGGTGATGTCAAGGGGCCTGAGAGTCTGGTGAGAGCTGGATATGAGAGTCTTAATAAAAAGCATGGCGTGGTAAAATTGTTCTCGCATAAACAGGGGCGCTCATAGTACATTGTAGACACAGAAGGCCGTGGCTCCTAAGAAATTACCTACCTACCTATTCAGATTGATACAAGGCAGCAAGGACGTTATTAGAACATAGGACACGCGTATCCCGCTACGAAGGAGAGTCCCATAGCTTCAGCAAGGCTTAAGTTAGGGGAAGTTTGAAGAACAAGGTGCATGCAAAGGACCAGCCCGAGAGTTGCTCTCGGTGGTTTGATTATTAATTATTACCTAGCTACCTATGGTGGTGCTCTCTCCGAATACAGTGCCTCCCGCACTACTCAAATTGAAAAAGGAAACAGCAAACCCGTATTTGTTCGTGTCCATGTGCTCATAACTCTCCATCATGATCATGGGGCATCGAAGGGTAATTATCGTCGGGTCAAGTGAAGCAACACAGGGTATTGTATGGGTATCAAGGGTATCAAGGGTATCAAGGGTATCAAGTCGTTAACGAAACCGGAACGCCGATGCTGAATATCATCTCTCCTTTGTCGTGTGAGTGGAGCCAAAGTGAATCATGCAGTGTAATATCGTGAAAGCCGTGCGAGATCTGAGTTGCGACCTAGAGTAAAAACACTTGTTAGCAGGGGTTTTCACGGAGGACATGTCGGCGACATGAAGTCGGAAAAAAATAAGCAAGGGAACAGGTGATGGGACACATACCTGTTCAAGGAATCGGGCGCTTCGCGGACGACGCAGGGAAACTCGGATGGAATCTCTGTGTCGAGGGGCCGGCGTTCTCCTCGGACACTGTGTTAGTCTTCGAGGGGCGACTGATGTTCAGAGGCGGGGCGGCGTGTGAGCGGACACTCGGAACCTCGACGACCCTGGAGGTTCCGGGGACAACGGTCGCCTTGCCGATAGGCTCCTTGATCAACTTGTCGAGTCTGGCCATCGCAGGGCTGAGCTCGGGCTCCTGTTTCATGGCGACATGAAGTTAGTGTCTGCATCTGAAAGGATCATGTCCACTGGGGAGGCAAGAAATGAAAACGAACTCTCTTTCTGGCGCCGGGTGAATTATACAAAGGTATGTGAGGGTAATTTGAAGACATGAATGACGGTTGAAGATGTGGATGTTTGTAGTGCGCTGGGATTGGAAATGCTTGTTGATGTAAATAAGGATGTAAAGGGTGGTTTCTCAACCAGAAGGGGAAGTAATGGGAGGAACGACGAACGACAAACTTGCTCTCACTGTCGCCAGCGCGAAGGCGATTCGCGTAGGGAAATTTAGTGAATCGAATCAAGAAAGTCGCGTCGAATGAGCGATTTGTGCGCGCAGGGTGATTGCGGCGGATGACAAGGAGATCGTCAACATACCTCGGGGGCCTTCTTGTCCCTCTTGAACAACTTCTTGATGGACTCCTTGAAATGAGGCATTTTGCAGACCGTTTAGACAATCGTGGCTTTGAGTACGGAGCATTGAAGTTTGCTGGTTAGGAAGTAAGGAGGTCGGTGTGGTTGAGAGTGTTTGGGATTCTTGGTCGCGGATATTCAAGTTGAAATCCCAATGATAGCTTGGGCCACGCCGATGGACCAAGTTTGAAGCCATTACGTTGCCCAGCACTTGCACTTGACCAGAAAAAACACCAGTTCAGTGGTATATCCACTGGTTGTTGCACAATGGAGTCGTGAACGGAAGGAACCACCGGGTTCCTGTTGAAGCAGACAAGACCGTGAGTCACATACCCCCTTCTTTGGTCTACGCCACTAGAAAGACTTGTCGATGATTATGAGGTGATTATATAAGGAGTATTCCGGAGATACGTATAAATGAATACATAACTATATCAAGAGAGCGATGGCAAGGGTATTCTCCTGAGGAAAATGTTCAATGTTTGAATTAATACCTATACGTACTATGCTGACGAATACCTAAACCTCAGTCTCATTTTGAGGACTGTACATTGCTCTCACTTGCAGGAAAAGTAATCTTCTTCGAAAATAAGGAAGGTCTACCAGAGTAGGTGACTTCATATATAAGTCAAGAAAACGGTGCACAATTTCCAACGAAATCTGGGACTTGATTTATTCATACTGGTACATAGGGTCGCGTTGGTTAGTCAGATCCTTGGCTGGAGGTGACCACGAACAACAAGCGATGTTATGAGATATCTAAACTGGATGACTAAGAGAAATTCATGTTGAGTTTCTTTCGCTGATTACAGACTACCTAAGGTATAAGTGTATGATATCTCCTGTGAGATAAACGTAATAACTAGCAGCCACCATTGTTCTGGCCATAGGAATCAGCACAGATCGAAGTTCATCCATACTATTATATTCTATATTATGCGTTAAAATAATTACAAAATAACAGAAGTATGTTTGTACGTGTCAGTTCTCGTCCAAGGGCTAGGTTGTGGTTGAAAATCAGGGGTATCACGTGAAAGCGATGCCACAGCTGCGCCACAATTCAAGATCCCCTGTAATTACGTAAGTAGGCGGGTGATTGGGCAGGCATTCTGGAGCTTCCTTCAAGAATCCCTTAACCGTAGGTTTACGACATGCTGTCCTCAGCCGTCGAGTTGTGTATATGTTGTACCTATTACGTGCTTAGCTGCGAATGTAATTCTTTATTAAGCAGAGACTTACGCTATCACATAAACTGCCAATGGTCAAATTCGGCTCCCAATGGCGGACGCGACGCAGCAGGATTCGCCTCTGTCCATCACAGCTAACATCGCTGGCATTCTCACGTTCGTCTTCGCCATTCTAGCAGCGATATACGTACGCATCATGTATCTCAAAAACAGCGACCAAGAATATTTCCAGGTGAAGACATCGCTGTCCTGGTTCAAGACAGAGTCGGCATGGCTTGGGGAGCTCGTCAGGGCCACCGGGGAGCGGCCGGACGCAAAATACCAACCCGAGTATCAGATGTACACGTTCGTGATGGAAGACCTGGTCAAGCTCGAACAGAGACTTCTCGAAGTGGTCGAGGAGATAGAGACCAAGGCCGGCAGCGAGGATGACCTAAGAAAGGGCTTTCGGTGGGCGCTCGTGCCTGGTAACTGGGGCTTTACTAAAGCTGTTGCCATGGCGTGGCTACCTGTCAGAACTAAGGCGTTGGAACTAGTCCGGCAGAGGGACGCATTGACTTCAAGAGTGTCTTTCACGCAGATGAGCTTGATCACTTCGTACGTCTAGCTTGAACCATTTAGTGTGAAGCTAACAGTACCTCAGGAGGATCCGAGAGCTCGAACGCAGGAATGAGACGAGAGAGACGGAAGTTAATACCAGTCTCAAAAGGCTGGAAGTCATCGTTCAAGACCAGAAGGCTGAAATACATCGACTAGAAGATCTAGTGTGCCGAACTATGCATCGGAATCAAGTCGGCCAGGATGCAACAAGTTCGCCAACGAAACCGAATTCAAGGAGAGGGTCAGTTTCGATATTACACGAGGAAGAACCAAGTCCAAGTCGAAAACGACGGGTAGGCGCAACGTAGTCGTACAGAGATCATCGTCTAGATGAATATATTCATGCATGGCTCAATATGGTGCTTTGATTGTGTATCCGCCCTGGTAGAAGAATCCACCTGTGACAGCCAGAGAGAGAACGGCAAGCGGGAGGTTAAGCTCAATAACGGCCCAGACCCAGATACAGCCTACTGGCGGCGACCGCTTCATGACAGCGAGGTAGCTATACCTATTTGAGATGTGAATCAAATAGCAACCGGAGCAGATACTCGCAATGAAGAAGATGGCCTGCCGGAGAGGATCCTGGTATCTGAGTGGCAGCCCGGGGAGTAATTTCGGGGCCGCCTTATGTGGATGGAGTACATAGATGAGCAAAAGAAATACTGCACATAGTTTTAGTTTTGTGTATTCCTGCTGGCTCCATTTGATTGACTCGTTATACACGTACCAGCGCAAGCTCGCATTGTTCTTATTATGATTTCAGGCCAAATGATGGCGATGGCATATTGGTGCTGGACAAGCACATCAAGGGTGAAATGAAGCATGGACAGACTTATGCTCCAGAGGATTGCATCCATGATTCTATCCGCAGTTGGGGACAACAGCTCTTCATCTTCATCATCTTCGTCTTTAGCATCTCTCCTCTCCTGTCGCTCAGCTTCCTCGAAGAGATTGCGGTCCTGAGCGAGCTTCAGGAGGGTCTCATCGCTCGGAGCTGCGGATCGATCGGGGTGAGCTAGCTTGATCTCACTTGCCGCTTTCCTTTCTTTCCGAGTCCGAACCATGGTGAAATATTGATGGCCTGAACAAAAGGCCAGGATCAAATCAAGGTCGAAGGCGTCTTATGTACTTTGGGATGGTCGCGCGTCAATGATTAAATGATGCTAGGTACAGGAATAAATGTCAAGGTACGGAATACTACATGTAGGTTAGCTCAGAGGCTTATCCTTACCCTTGCAACCCCTACAGGGTCCTCATCGGCTTTGACGATAAGTGCTCTTATGTGCATATTATATGGTACTTAACCTAGCTGGTATCTTATGTCAATTGAAGACTTGCAAATGTCGGAGTGTCGATCTACTCGACATTGAAGCTCTGAACCTGATATTTCACTCTCACTTTTAAGACGCCGATATGCAAAAGACGCTGATGTTCTTGATCTTCTTATTCATAAATGTGAGATAGTGTTATCCCTCGCCACAAAGGCGTCTTCCTATTATCTCATAATTGCCGTATCCCCGATTTACGATAGGGAGTGCGACAAGAGGGGCACGTCCCCACAGACCAAACGCGAACACTTGATGCAGTCTCATCGTCTACCTACATACACTGCATCTCCAGCCGTCGAGTAATCAACCACAGCCAAGGACGGGTAACCAATCCCGAAATTCATTGACTGGACTCGATGCTGTACTCGGTACTCCTTTGTGACCATTCGACTCGTCTGCGCCATAGAGACGAGAGCTAGAATGAACCATGGCCCTCTCGACCCTCTCGACCCTCGGCGTCCTGGTCGTCCTCCTACCTCTCCTCTACATTTACACGGCTTCTGTCGCACAGATGCGCCTGCCCACGCTGCGAAACAAGCGCATCTGTCTTCTGATCGCCCACCCGGACGATGAAGCTATGTTCTTCGCGCCTACAGTGCTGACCTTGACTCGTCCTGAGAACGGCAACCACGTTAAGATCCTGTGTCTGAGTTCTGGAAATGCCGACGGCTTAGGGGAGACCCGTAAGAAGGAGCTTGTCAAGAGTGGCCTGCTATTGGGTCTAAGAAGGGAGGATGATGTCCTGGTAATAGATAGCCCGTGAGTATTCATACCCCTAACAAACACAGGAGCCTGTGACCCTCATGCAGAGTGACTGATCCTGAGACAGAGATTTCCCCGACTCCATGACAACAACCTGGGACGCCTCCAAGATCTCCTCCCTCCTCACCTCCGCCTTCGCGCCACACCTCGCCGCCCAAAAAACCCCAAAGGACAACTCCACGCCCACCGCCACCATCGACGCCCTCATAACCTTCGACGCGAACGGCATATCCTCGCACCCGAACCACATCTCCCTATACCACGGCGCGCGAGCCTTCGTCGCCTCCCTAACCCGCGGCAAGCCCGGCTGGGCGTCCCCCGTGGACCTGTACACCCTGACCACGGTGTCTCTGCCGCGCAAGTACTTAGCCTTCCTCGACGTCTTCGCCACCATCGTATCCGTGGCTCTAAACGGCGGCGGCGGTAAAAAGAGCGACAAGGGGAACCCGGGCGCTCTCGTCAGCGTGAGCGCTTTGGTAGGAGGCGGCCGCGAGAGCTACGGCACGGCGCGCAAAGCCATGACCGAGGCACACAAGAGCCAGATGGTTTGGTTCCGGTGGGGATGGATCGCGCTGAGCCGGTATATGTACATCAACGATCTGAGGCTAGAGAGGCTCAAGACGTAGCTGTCTAGATCTTCTTGGAGGTGAGTCTTACTGATGGTGTATATGAGATTCACATACTAAGAAAACACATGTTTGACTGCAAGACGGCAAGAATTTCCTGTATACTTGTTATACATAAGATTTCGCCTCGGGCGTTGAAAATCTGCATGAAGCCACGATTGTTGCAACAGAATATGTTGCGACAATAGTTATGTGCCAAATATATATGTATATATATATATTGTGAATCTAATAACGCACAGTCGCGTGACGGCTGCTTTTAAGAATAGTCATCATATCCATCATCTTCGTCATCGAGACCTTTCGTCAGCGGTCCAAAGTTATCCTTCCATTTAAAGTTCTTCATATCCCTCGACTCTGGAATCCTATTAACGGATGGCTTCAATGTTCTATCTGTGCTTGTGAGCAAGGCTGCAAGGCCTGATTTGGCGACTGGCGCATGGCCTGCTAGAGACTGGCTGGAAAAAATAGAGAGCTTCCTCGCCGCGGCATACATATACGCCGGTCTCTTCCTCTTGGGCTTCATCGGTATCCACATAGGGAGATGGCGAACAGACACACCGTGAAGACGTTCCAACGAGGGATTGTACAAGAGAATGTATCCTGTAGCGGTTCGATACTGGGCTGGGTTTGGGATAAAGGGCTGGAATTCACGGATAAAATCCGGAACAACAACAGTCGTGAGTGGGTTATTGGGGTCGTAACTTCGAATTCCCAAGAGATATGTCCGACACCATGTCCGGATCTCGTACCACATTCTCGCCTTCTTGAACCGGGCCTTCTCGTATCGATGAATAGAGCTGCTGAGACGAACTCCATCCCGAATCACTTGGACATATTCGAAAACAGCCTCTTCGTACTCCCGGCATTGAGCATCATAGAACGCAACCGCGTGTCTCATGAGAGGCAGGGCATTGCCGAATTGATGCCGCCCTAGAAGACTTCGAATAACGATGTTGTATTGTTCGAAGTTGGGCTGTATGTCATAGGAAATCATGGCGTCCCAGATCAATTTTACCGCGGAGGGGAGTGGTATTTTATATGGAATGCAGGCCTTTTTCCATGCTACGGACGTTGCCGGAGAACTCAAGATATAGGCCCACTCCAGTAGATCCTGCCAGACAGAACGTGGAATTGGAATATGATGTGTCTTGGATATATGATCGACGAGCTGCAATGCAACGGCAATCTCACCATTCGAACCATATGCCTCCACAACAGCTTCCATAAGCCGCAGTGTAGGGCGCACACGCCAATTATGACTAATAATTCCGTTCTCCTCAGACGGATTTTCGGTATTTTGCCTCTCACGGTATGTTAAGCGTCTCATATCGATACCGAAGTAGGCATGCAATATGTAAGACCCAATAAACCGCAGAGACCCAGCCCGACCGAAGGCAATGAGCAACGAACATAACAAGGGCTCCGTCATGGGATGACCATCCGAGCGCAACTTGAAGAATAGTCTGGTAGCCGGGCGATTCTTTCTCATCTTCCGCATTATATCTTCGGTGTGGGGGACATCCTTTAGAAGTCCCTTATACAGTCTTGCAAGGCGGGTGTTGAACCTAAGCCGATCCAATCGTCGAAGAACATTTCGTGGAAGCCGTATCCGAGTCTTGTGGAGATTTCTAGGAGTAACTAGTCTCCTAGTCTTGTCATATCCCGTAAATAAAGGTCTCGTGAGGAAGCGTGCGGAGGTATACTCGGTGTATAATTCTTCCTGCCGCGAGTCTGCAGTTTGCGTGCGAACCATATCGTTCCAGATCCATCTTGCGCCTATTGGATCCGAAGCAGCGCCAGTGCATCTGAGTAGATAGATGTACTCCTCTGCTTGCAGCACCTGTCCTGAGGCCTTCAATGCTGCGATGAGAACTAGCACACACTGGAGGAGCTGAGAGTACAGCTTCCGGACTCCCCAGTCATCAACAAGAGATTCCAGATGTAAGGTCTGATACATTCCAACCTGTATATGCGCTTGGTCGCTTGGGTCGGCGTCCCTGGCGACAGATAATGGATCCATGGCGCGGAAGAATTCAGTAATTGTAGTTCGTGGTAAAGCCGCAACAGCTTCTTGCAGTTCTAACTCCCCCATGAGAGGCACTCGTCGTAGATAGATGAGAAATCTCCGAGTATCTCTCTGTTGCAATGCCTCGAGAGCTTTTTGAATTGGATTGGGGAGTTGTTTCACCAAATCATCAGCTAACTCTTGCGCAGCATGGGTACCCGCCGTATCACGGCTGCTGCTCGTAGGACCACCAACGTCGGGGCTGACTCTGCTCGAGGATTTTGGTCCGGTGAGTAATCCATTGAAGAGGGCGAACTCCTGGTCTGAGATAGCGTTGGTGGATTCCACCGCTGTCGCGAGGCCACGAACAGAAGGGAAGATGATCTGGCATCGCGACAAGCTGCTAATATTTGTATGAGGAGTCGTTCTAGAATGTCGATAGAGACGGAGCCTGATAATCCTCGAACACGTTCCTTTGGGAGGCGTATGGAGAAGGGCTCTATGCCCGCCAAAAGCCACCACTGAATTAACGGGAAGCATTGCAAAGATCTCTAGGCCTTACCATGACCGGCGCGAACTGCTTACCGAGCCACGGCAAAGAGGCGGGCAACGGGACGATTGGTGATGGGGGACGCTTGACACGGGTTGCGGGGAGCCTAGCGAAGATGGGCTGGACTTCGTTTCTGGGGTAGTGGAGGGAGTGGAGGGGAGTGGAGCGCGTACATAGGTACCCGTACGGGGAAGATTGATGGCCACATGTACTCCTCCATGGCGGTTCCAATTTTACGGTCCGTGCGTACATATGGATAGCCTGGTATTCGGTACATGTAGTGCTGCTTCAGAACCCAACCCCGTTACAGCGATATCCGGCTTGGCTTGGCTTAGATTAGATAAGCTTTTGTGCAGGTTTGTGGGTCGGGTCGCCAAGCTTAGGTCTAAGGTACCTTAGCGAATTCGGGGGGGTTAGCTTAACGGTATATGTTTGGTTTACTGCATATAAGCGGTACAGATATGGCTTAATCTGATAAGCCGCTCACAGTTCATACGCTTAAGCATTAAGCCGCTCCTATATTAAGCCGCATACATACCGCTCTAACCGCTTACGCTCAAAAGTCCCTAAACGCTAAACTCAATAAGTGGTAGATCTACAGCTCAATCCTGGCGAGCCGCTCAAAGGGGTAATTGTACGGTTCAATTTGGCGAGCCGCTCAAAAATCGAGCGGTTCAGCTTCGCAAGCTGCATACATGTAATTAAGTGGGGTAAATCAGCCCCCTAAGGAGGGGTTATCTACCAAAATAGTCAGCGCATGCACATACGCGTAATCTAGTGACAAATGGCTCAATGGTAAAGTGTAACGCAACGAATTAAATTGCAACGTAACGTGACTTGTAATCTCAACTGTACCTAGGGTTCAATTGAACAGTAACAGTAAAAATTTGAATTGCTCTTTCAATTGAACCTGTATGTTACGCACCTAATGCGACGTACAGCTGTATGCGGGCAGGCCTTTTTCTTTTGCTGCATATATTTATTTAGAAAGAGCGGCTCAAAAGAAACTAAACCTTTTACATACATAAACGTTTGGAACTTTTGAACCGCTCCCGAGATGAAGCGCTCTGATTGGATAGAGGGGCTTAATAAGCTTACCCCGGTAAATAATCAATGCTGCAACCCTTCCATTTACGTAAATAAGCGGCTCAATCGGGGGAGCCGTATATATACTGTATATATACGGCTCATGCAACCCCCCCTAAGACGCTAAGGTAGGTTCAATTGCACTAACAATTATTCGAGATTCCCAAAGCTGCAAATCGTCCATTGTCCAACAATTCAATTCTCCATATAATCAGGCCTCACGGCAACCGAAGCTCGAAACGAAACCCGGTCTACCGGCGGCACGCTACCCGACCGACTCGCAGTCGTCTGATACGTCATCCATAAGCTCTCATAATGGCTGGTGAAGAGGGCCCAGCTGGTGGCTCAGTATCCGAGCCTCTTGATCTCGTGCGCCTTCTCCTCGATGAGTTCGTCTTCGTAAAGCTGCGAGGTGATCGGGAACTACAGGGCCGCCTTCATGTACGTGAATAAAAACCGGAGACCGGCCCTTCTCCAGGTCACTAACTACATTCCAGGCGTACGACAGCCATATGAACTTGGTCCTAGGAGAGGTTGTAGAGACCATCTACACCGTAGATGAGGATGACGAGGATGAAGAGATCAAGGTGAGTCGTCCCAAGACTCTCTAATAAGCGCTGCTAACTCGTAACTCTAGACAACAACGAAGAAGTCCGAAATGCTTTTTGTTCGCGGTAGATTGCCACTTTTCAATCCGTTAACTGAGGTTTTACCTAACAGCTAGTCCAGGCGATAGTGTTGTCCTCGTGTCTCCCCGGAACTCATCATGAGTTTTTATGACAGCAATCGGCTCGACTAAGCATTTTGCATGAAAGAATCATCCCAGGATGCTATTTGGTACGCCGGGGCCCATCTCCAAGTCTCGTCGGACGGGCTCAGACTTGACCTTGTAGTTTGGAGGTTAGCTCACCGGCAGGGAGATCCCCTTGTTGATGGGCATGTTGCAAAGAAGGCTTAGAGTGTTACGGGATTATGAATCCTCCGAATTAATTCAGGAAATCCTATCACTAACTGGGGGCTCACCTGGATGTGTTGCCGGATTTTCAGAGCATCACGGTCCTATCCCCGGGCAGACCCCTCACATATCGATGCTAGTCCCATGTACTCAATGCAACATTCCTATGCTATGGATGGCTGCCATGCATCTGCTCGATTCCATCTTGGGTCGTTCGTGCGATAATGCTCAAGTCTTCCCCACGCCCGCCTTACCAAATCCAGCCATCAGATAACCTTTACCAGATCAAGGTCTGAATATCGCAGAGCAGCTTATCTCGCAGCCTCCCTTATCTACCTGTCTTGCCCATAACGGTAAACCCATGCTCAATTGAAAAGGCTCCTCATCCTCTTTTGGCCCAGTTACTTCTCCTGCCCTCTCTTTCCAGGTTGTCATCGAACATACTGCTGGCTCTTCTACTCTATCCCGCTTTCTGTACGAGCGACGGTCAAGATCGTATCTACCATGGAGACTAAGACCGAGAAAGAGGGGCAAGTGCCCAAAACTGCCGACGTCGACGCGGCGCTCGAATATCTCAACCGCGAGAGCACTACCGTCATGACAGAGATCAACGAGAAGGCACTGGTCAGAAAGATTGATTGGATGATTGTACCCATCATGTGTTGGTGCAGAATATCAGCCCTATCCTGATAAACTCATCTAATGAATACACAGGGGCCTGTTATAATCTGCAATACCTTGATAAGACTCTGAGTAGGCCGACCCCTTTCTTCTGCCCTAGCCTAAGTGTGTCCGCGGGCTCACCGTCAGGCAGTCAACTATGCCAACGTAATGGACCTCCAACAAGATACTGGGATAACAGGAAATCAATTCTCTCTTCTGGCTACGCTATTCTACGTAACCTATTTAGCGTTTGAGTTTCCAACAGGATATCTCATGCAGAGGTTGCCTACAGCGAAGTATCTCGGGGCCAATGTAATTCTCTGGGTAGGTGAAAAAATTTGGAAATTCATTATCATTCCCCAAGGAGCTTTTCGGGGGGTTTACTTTATACCTGTTCTCTTTTCAAAGAGGCCTCGTATACTCTAGGGGCGAGCAGATTATGTCTATGATACAACTAACTGTTTTATTTCAGGGGTTGGTAGTCACCTTGAACTCTGCTGCAAAGAATTGGGCTGCTCTCGCAGCGCTTCGTAGCCTATTGGGGTGCTTTGAATCCGCAGTAGCGCCGGCGCTCATTCTCATAACGAGCATGTGGTATAAGCGATCCGAACAACCCGCACGCGTTGGATTCTGGTACGTTGGGACGGGAACCGGTACGATCATAGGAGCCCTCACGTCTTTCGGTTTTCAGCATTATGAGTCGGAGGTCTTCACATCTTGGCAGATTATGTTTCTCCTTTTTGGACTCATCACGATCGCGGTCGGAATTCTCACCGTGATCTTCTTGCCCGATAGCCCGATGAAGTCCCGTCTTACTCGCGAGGAAAAGATCTGGGCGATCGAACGCCTTCGCGAGAATCAGACCGGCATCGAAAACAAGCATTTCAAGATGTACCAGGTACGGGACTGCTTTACGGATCCTCAGACTTGGCTTATCTCTCTTATCACTGTCACGATGAACATACCGAACGGCGCCGTTAGCACTTACCAAGCTACTATAATCAGAGGCTTCGGGTACACACCTAAGGAGACTGCCTTGCTATCAATACCATCCGGCGTAATAGCCAGTGTAGCCGTCATCTCGGGCGGCATCACCTCAGCTAGATATAACGCCCGTGGGCCGATTATTATCGTCCTCCTACTCACCGGAGGCATCCTTGGCGGTTCTCTCTTAGCATTCTCGAGCCCGGATAATAAAGCAGCGTTACTGGCGGGAAACTATCTGACGAATGCTATCGGTGCAGCACTACCGCTACTCTACTCGTACTCGGCGGCCAACTACGCAGGCCACACGAAGAAAGTAACCATGAATGCGATGTTGCTCCTCTCTTTCTGCTTGGGCAACATCGTCGGCCCCCTTACCTTCCGCGACGCCGATAAGCCGCAGTATTTGCCCGCCAAGATTGTGATTGTGGCCTCGACCGCCGTAGCTTCGATGTCGACGGGTCTGCTCATGGCTTACTACTCGTGGGAGAACAAGAGGCGTGATCGACTGTATCCGAGACTTGAACACAGGGAGGACAGCGAATTCTTCGACCTCACAGATCGCGAAAATGAAGAGTTTCGGGTAAGTAAGACACATCACTAGGAGAATACGGACTTATATGCTAAGTTATGAAGTATCAATGGTAGTTTCGATGGACGTCTGCTACGATATTTGTCGACCTATGACATATAAGACGCCGAGAGAAACCTTGAAACCATCGTCTAAACGCGAGAAACACATCAACTAACCTATAATACTCCCGTACTAAGTTTTTTGTAGGGACTATGCTCACTCTTTGGAGCTAGATCTCTAGGGGGCCTACCCAGTAGCGTATTGTCTCAAGCAACATGTAGACGAATGCAACATAGCAGATAAAGACCAAAGTCAGTTCTGAGAGGAACCAGGCCATCCTTCCAGCCGTGATTTCCATCGGGATAAGAGCGTAGAGCATGACTGCCGAATAAATGAAAAGTGCGTACGAGAGGTAAAAAGTATTCACCGCAATCTCCATGCCTACCGACTCTTTCAAGCGTCTGGAGACCGTTTATATCTGTATGTGCAAGTGATGATGCTTGGAGACGTCGGGTTCATTAGGCAGCTCCATCAAGGTAGATTTATACATGTTACCCCAGGATGGCAGTTCGCCAACAATGATAAGATTGTTCAGAGTCTATCAAAGCCTGAAACCCAGAACAACTTGATCTCCTTTACGTTGGCACAATGCCTTTGTAGGCACTGTAAAATAACGCTCAAGGACATCAGAATAAAGAGGACCCGCCTCCCACACATAAGTTACTATTAGGTAGGTACCTAGTCAACTGAAAGTATCGGCGATAGTTGATCAATCTCGCCGTTAGTTGATAGGCTATGTGTCAATTCCATTGTTAGAATACCAATCGACTCAGCCTACAACACGTATCTAAAGCCCTTATTATCCAACTCAGTGACATCCTGCATTCCTTGTTCGATGGCCTCTTTCTCCTGCTCTGCCGAAAGTCCCGATCCGTATGTAGCAGCTCCACGGTCCCGTTTCCTGTTGACAGCCCACATGTAGAAGTATAGAACGGCCACCATTATTGTTTTAAGGCAATAACTGATAAGGATTCTGCCGCTCATATCAGCTCCTTACTTACGGTTGTAGGCTTAGAGACTCACGCGATGTAGGCCGAAGTATAGAACGGTGCCTCAGAGTCAATGAAGGTCTGTGGTCCTATGATATTTCCAACGCAATAGCCCACGAATAGGAAGGCCCCTGTCAGCTGTTTCTTTGTATATCCGGCCACATTACTGCTAACCATCGTCAAGCTCAGGCTGAAGCCCACTGATGAGAATGAGCACAGCCAGAGCGCTACAAGGCGCCCCCACCTATTTTCTGTCCCGTAAGGCCCAACTGGTAAACCGACCAATGCTGCGGCAGAACCAACACAGATGAGGTTGCCTATCAACATGACGATACACCGCATATTTGGGAAGTGGGAACTGATCCAGCCGGACAGCAGGAGAGAGCAGAATTGTACTACGTTTCCTGGTATCTGTAGATACTGTGTCTCGAGCACATCAAAACCAAAAGTTTCCAGGATGATGGACGTAAACTAAACCGAAAGTCAGCATTAGCTCCTGAACCCGAATCAGACGGGGATGTTGTACACTCGACTGGGCAGCATTCGGTATTTGCGAGGCGATAGACATGACGAATAGGATCCACGTCTTCGGGTCCTTGAGACACTGCCACATCTGATACGTCTTGAAGTGGTGGTTTTTCACGCCTTGCCTATTCGTGGCCACTCGCTCGACGGCTACGATTTTCTGCCTCTCATTCAGGAATCGCGCTGTCGTGGGAAGGTCGGGCATGAAAACTAGAAACATGATGGCCCAGGCCAAGCTAATCGAGCCGAATATGAGGAAGATGTACATCCATGGAGCTAGACCCGAGGTAATATGGCCAATCTGCTAGCATCAGCATAAATACGAAAAGGCGAGGGATTATGCTGTATATGCGCAGAAGAGCGACGAAGGGGAGAATAGATAACTGAGGGCAGTTAGGTAACGAACGTACTATATAAGTGTTAGAAAGTTTGACATGTCAACGTAAGGTATCATGCTAACCAGCGTAACCAAGTAGGCCACCACAAATTCCTGCGATGCCGTTCATGCTATAGTAGGTCGTCAACCGCATAGGTTGCTCGTCATGCCGCCACCACATCGAAAGTACGAGCACAAACCCGGGATTCACTACGGCCTCGAAGCATCCAAGTAAGAATCGATTCACAGCTATCCCGGCGAAGTTCTTGCAAGCCGGCGTGACAATGGTGAGCATGCCCCATACTGATATTTCGTCAGTTGGAAGTGTCTACGCAGGACAGAAAAGAAGCATTCTAACCTAGGGCAGAGCCGCCGATGAATTTTGCCACTGGGAGTCTCTGGAGAAGATAGCCAGCTGGCCATTGCGCTACCAAGTACCCTGATGGTAATTCTAGTTAGTCACCACTACGCGTCTCGGCTGCTTCCAGATTCCCCATACCAAGATAGAATATGGACAATGACCACGAATAGTCTTGGCCATGTAAATTGGTCCCTTCCCGCAGTCCAAATACGCTTGCAAAGTTTACGGTTGCTTTGTCGAGGTACTGGAGCAGATAAGTCCCCATCAAAAGGGGCATGATATGCCAGTCGATTCGTCGTAGCACCTCACGTGCTTCTTTAGGATCAATATCCGTGACATCTTGTCTTCGATAAAGCTCGTATGCGTCGTCCAGGTCCTTAGAAGAAGCCAATGATCCCCTTCCTAGCTGAGGTGGTACAGGGCTAGAGACCCTCACTATGTTGCCTGGGGCAGCTTCGATGGGCGACTTCTTCTCATTCATATCTTCTCCGGGACCTACTCAGTAATAAGAGTAGTAAGACTAGTAGCTACTCTACTCAATAAGTAGGTAGGTGGCAGGTAGGTATGCGAACGCGGGCGAACGTGATACCACATGGGCATGCTCCCTTATTGGTCCGACATCCCCTCTTCCGGGCCAAGAAGGCCTTCGCAAAACAGGACGCCGATAAGACTTTGATGAAAGTCTACAATGCAACCCTACGATCAGCAACGCAAGTCTATTATTAGTTTCATCTTAGGTAAGGTTGTCAGAGCGGCGAATATAGCACGGCAATAGGCGGGTGTACAGCGATGCCGGGAAGGGTGTAGATAGATAAAGGCGCCGTATAGACCATAGCTCGATCTTCTCCCCATGGCCCAAAGGAAGACTATGAATATAATTGTACGCCATTGAGGCTGAATTGCAGCTTATATAACTGTACTGTCCAGTAAAGAGTATATATGCGTAACCAATTGGTCATGCTCTATGGCACTCATTGACTCGCCTGCTGTGAACGCTTCTTCTTCTTATGGCTACCTAGGTAGGTAAATGCGTAGACTTGATGATTCGGGTTCAGACTACATCCATATATAAAATGAACATCTGGAATACCGACGAGGAGTATTCGTTGAATGCCACTTAAGCATGCTTGAATCGAAATAGCGAAGGTCGAAGTGTCGAAGGGGAGAGTAGCGACGTACCTGGTGTAGACCCACATTTTACAGGGATGGCCCGTACTCGCTGCAAAGCTAGGACCACATCAATGATGCGACCCCGAAAAAAGATGCAGAAGTGGAAATTCTTGCGTCGAGAGCTTGGAAATACATCTCCCACAACGACGTAGATCGCACGATGCCTCCACGAATACCGGTGCGGCTGACAGCTCAATGCTGCAGGGCTTCAATTGAGCAGTCAACCCATTCCTCGCTCGCCGGACTGTTCAGTGCGCTCTCAATCCAGACCCGAAGCGCCTCCATTCTCGCAAATCTATCCGACAACCCTGGCGCTTATCAGAAACGTATCCGTGTTGGTCGCGGTCCGTCTTCAGGAAAGGGAAAGACGTCAGGAAGGGGCCACAAGGGTCAGAAGCAGCATGGAAAAGTGAAGCCGTGGTTCCAGGGTGGTCAGACACCTTTGATCGTTCAGAGGGGAAGGCTTGGATTCGAGAACTTGTACGGCTGACCTACTGCCCTTGGTATTCTTATAATGACACCTCCAACTAACACATCAATAGTCGTGCACCCGTCTTGTCCGAAGTCAACCTGAACAAACTCCAGGAGTGGATCGACGCCGGCCGGATTGACGTTACGAAGAAGATTACACCGAAAGAACTAATACAGTCCAACCTCGTCGGGACGATCAAGGATGGAATCAAGCTGCTGGGAAGAGGAGCAGAGTCGTTGAAGCAGCCCATAGACATTGTCGTCTCTCGTGCTTCAGCTTCAGCGATTGACGCAGTAGAGAAGGCTGGAGGGAAGATTATGACACGATACTACACCAAGCAGGCCATAAAACGACTGGTGGAAGGCAAGAGTTTTCACACCGACAGGCCTTTGCCAACGGGCCCAGAACACGTCGGGCCGGTCCTAGAGGAGGTCCGGAAGAAGGGATTCCACTACAGGTTGCCAGACCCGACGGCGCGTTGGGACATCGAATATTACCGCGACCCTGCACACCGAGGATATCTGAGCCACACGCTACAACCGGGCGAGTCTCCTAGTTTGTTCTTCAGAGTGCCGCCTGCACAGGTTTCCAGGCAACAGAAAAAGCAGAAGGGAGTTAAGCAAGAAGAGACCAAACTCTGGGAGAAGCTATAGTATTATACTCGACATATTTAA
This sequence comes from Hypoxylon sp. FL0543, assembly GCA_022578575.1. Classification (NCBI taxonomy): domain Eukaryota; kingdom Fungi; phylum Ascomycota; class Sordariomycetes; order Xylariales; family Hypoxylaceae; genus Hypoxylon; species Hypoxylon sp. FL0543. The sequence continues at coordinate 285,276 of MU394014.1, read as the reverse complement.
GGAGTGTATCATATTCTGTACTGCTCTCGAAGATATCGTTGTGAACCCCGGGCGACTTAGGGTACTGCGCACTTTTCGTATATACCATGAAAACTGGTTCGTGAATCGGAGCCTTTTTGACGCAGATGATATTGATCCATTAAGCATGTATGCCTTTGACATCTGGTGTGGCTGGGCTCTACGTGATAAAGCCTTCTTGCTCTGGCTGTGATAGCGACTACCAAACGTTAAAGTGCACGGGATATTTTAAACGGTTCACAGGGATGAGATGAATGCTCCACTTCTATCCTCAGCTCCGCTGCCCGCACCGCACTTGCCAGTGCTGATCCCTCACGTCCCACTTGTCCCACCTGTGCTCCCCCAGCGTTTCAGCGCAGGCGTAGGTGCACGCAGGTAGCTCCCTCCGAGTCAACGAAGGCGCTGGCGTTCGCGTGTAGTATAAGACAAATCCGTTCATGGCTTTCGTAACCCACGAACTCCATATCGATCCCATTACACCTTTTTCTTGTTCTCTAAGATTTTGACTACGTATGCGTTCTCTATCAGTTCCCCTAGCCTCGTCGTTTTGTTGTCCTGCATCGTCAATTGCCTGCATGGTTCATTCGGTCTAGCTTAGCCATTACGAATCTATTACGCCACCCGTACCTCTTTAGGCCAGCTCGCCATCGTCCTCGATTCCGTGCGATCAACATACTTCAATTCGCGACAAGCAGCGGGGGACCCCTCGCGAAAGCAAAGAATGTCGCTCTTCGGCGCTTCTCCCCCGAATGATTCCTCGTCTTCCGCCGATCCAAGCATGGCGCGATCCCGAAACTCACTATTCGATGACGACGGGCCTATGACTCGGTCGACCTCGGACACTCTCTTTAACGATGACGATTTCGGGGGCAGTCGTGCTGCTTCGCCGTGGGATTTGCCTACGCCGAGAAAACAACAATCCCGTGCCGACCTTCTTCGGAGGTTGCTTGACGGTGTAGAGGTGCCGGACAGCTACGTCGAAGCATTCGATAGAGCCGTGCAAGAAGATGGCAGCGGCGGCAAAGTCACATCCCCAGGAGTCACCAAGACACTTGCTGCTGCTAAATTAGGCGCCGATGACCAGGCGCAAATAATGCGGATACTTGCACCGAGTGGTAATCTGGATCCAATTGGCCGTAGTGAGTTTAATGTGTTGATGGCTCTCATCGGTCTTGCGCAAGAAGGTGAAGTAGTGAGCCTGGACGGAGTAGATGAGCGAAGATATAGTAAGTCAAGCAATCCGTACATTTTTACTCTGTACATTTCCTCTTCCCTTCAATCTCAACTTGTTATTCACTGCCATGTTTCCTTTCATTGATTCACCCACTTAACGCATCGCATTTGTCGTCCAATGGGCTGGCCCAGCTTAACGTAACTTCGTTACTGCGCTGCCCTGTGCATCATCTTGCGGGGACATTTACGCTATTCGCCCAGAAATTACATCCTGCTAATGAAAGAACCACTTACAACTATAGATTTGCCGCAAGCTCAGTTATTATCGTCATCCATCAAGAAGCCTATTTTTCCAAACGCCTCAGAACTTGCCGCAAAACCACCTCAGCGACCTGAATCTCCACCCGCGCCATTTACTTCTCAATCCCGAGCGAGAAAGCCATCCATGGATGGCCCCGAAGACGATCCGTGGAGCTCTTCCGATCTCCACAGGAATCATAGCCATAACGACGCGCTGAAGACTAACGGTACGAGCCACGCTGACGCAAACGTAAATGGTAATGGCTACGGTCATTCCGACGCTCCCGACATGCATTCTCGCACAACCTCAAACTTTACCACGAGTGCTGTAGGCTCAACTGGCGGCGCCAGATCCCAACCTGCTGGTGGCTCGGTGTCTTCGAATCCGGGCGGCTGGGGATACTTTGATGGAAATAATGTCGGAGACTTTGGCGGACCGTCCTCAAATAACCCGACAAATCCATTTGGTGGCCCCGGTAACGGAGAAGGTCGTGACCCAGGCGCCAACCCTATCGTTAGCCATTCTCGAACTATTAGTGGTGGTCGAATTGGCAGTATGGTTGAGGAGACCATCGTTGTCACGCTCATGCCAGAGAAAGAGGGCGTATTCCTGTTTCAGCACCACAACTACGAGGTGACGAGTTCGCGACGAGGGAGCAAGGTGATTCGCAGATATAGCGACTTCGTATGGCTGCTTGACTGCCTACACAAGAGATACCCGTTCCGCGCTTTGCCTCTGCTTCCCCCCAAGAGAGTTGCCGTCAACGGTAACCATCTCTCAAACGACGGCGCGTTCATCGAGAAGCGGAGACGCGGTCTAGCCAGGTTCTTGAACACGCTTGTTCGACATCCAGTGCTAGGTCAGGAGCAGCTTGTGATAATGTTCTTGACTGTTCCGACGGTATGAACCGAATAATGTTAGTGGTGTCGCTTACAATGCTAACAAAGGTGCAGGAGCTTTCTGTGTGGCGTAAACAAGCTGCGATCTCGGTGGTGGACGAGTTTGCGGGCCGGCCGCTCCCCCCTGGGCTTGAAGAATCCCTGCCACCCTCCTTGGAGGAGCTTTTTGAGCGCACCAGACAAGGTGTCAAACGTTCTGCTGAGCTATACATCTCAACCTGTAACATCATGGACCGCCTTGTTAAGCGAAGCGAAGGTGTAGCAGCTGATCATGGACGCCTGGCCATGTCGCTCACCAACCTTACTGAGGCAAGCTCGGATACCTATGCAACAGACACGAACGATGTGCCTCTTCTGAATGACGGCCTGGTAGCGATGAGCAAGCACTTGCAAACGGCACAAAGTCTCATGGAGGACGAAAGCAAGGCGTGGGATGCGGGCGTCCTAGAGGATCTCAAGAGGCAGCGTGATGCTTTGGTCAGTATTAGGGACTTGTTTGACCGACGAGAGAGATTAGACAAGGACAACATCCCGTACCTGGAACGGAGGATTCAGAGTAATGAGACGAAGCTTGCGGGTTTGCGGGCTAAGCCAGACGGAATGGTCAAGTCGGGTGAGATAGAAAAGGTTGTCGAAGCGATCATCAAGGTTTGTTTCTCCCAGTCCCTCAGCCATAGCATTCCCAGGTCGTTCTCATGGAATACGCTGATTAACCCGCGGGATAGGACAAGGAATCTATCGTCAACCAGCACAACCGTTCCGTGTTTGTTAAGGAATGTGTCCGCGACGAACTGGTCTACTTCCAGCAGACGCAGTTCCATGTTAGTCGATGGAACCAAGACTGGGCACAGGAACGTGTCAAGTATTCGGAGATGTTGGCGGACAATTGGCGCCGACTTCTGGACGAGCTCGAAGGCATGCCGCTTGGCGACTAGAACTCTCGACAAGATATGCGTACGGCTGAAGTCAGGATTAGGACAACGACCACGACTACGACTATAGCTGTTGTTGGGTTAGGTATACGACGCGTGAAAGAATGCCAAGAATCAAGAGAGCGGCTACAGGTCGAGGAGGACGAATCGTTGCATCTTGGCGACTGATCCGTTAGGATGGCGTAATACTAAACTGCATACATATTTTAGGGGGTCTTGTACGGTGGACCTGTACCCCCTTTGGAGTTGACGGGACCGCATACTGTACCCTCTTCATTTTCAATCCAGTGTTTTCTACAACGGGGACGAGCACATCGAGGAGGAACACGAGGATGTCACGATACCCTTCTTTCGTTTCCAGTTGCACCTAATTAGGAATAATTCCTTTGTACCTTTGTATGGTAGTCATGCTGTCTCACCTAGGTGCGTATAAGGCATGCTATGAGATGGAGAATTGCTGAGGGTGAGAGAATGAGAATCGAAATAGTAGTCATTCTAGACGGAAGCCTTGTACACAGAGGTATAAGTGGTTTGTTTGTTCAGTACATTACCTTAGAGCCTTAGGCGACAGGTTGTTTGAAAATTGTGCTTTCCTCATTCGTTGGTGACATGTATCTCGAAATCACTGCTTCCCGGCAGAACTCCGTCACTACATACATACGGCCAGTGCGGCCGGGCCTACATATATGACGGTAGGTACCCTAGCAGGGATGTAGGTAGGTATTGGAAGGCGTTATCCGTGGGCGTCTTAGGTAATTGGGTCCTTCAGGCAGGGATGCCTTGATGACGCCCAAAGCGAACTCCTACCTCATCCATGGATAGCCGGTACGTAAGAGCGACCCCACCACTGAATACATGGAGGAGGTATCGACTCCAACTTCAACACCATCGAACCTTTAAACCTTTTGAGCACTCGGCCTTTGCACACATGCAGCTTAGGCACGCACGACAAAGACTCAAACAACAACCGCTATTGACTTATACGCGACTGCAGTTTCCGCGACATTGCGCCTCACCTATCTAGATTCAATCTCTCCACGATCCGAGCGTCTTCGTTTGCGCCCCTCCCTGCGTCGCAACCCCTCCTTCAGACCCAAAAAGTCGAACCTCACGTTACGAAGACATCGCACCGAACCCACGTACAGACGGGACAAACGCGCGACCAACTTCTAGCCCAGACAGAGAGTCCTCAAATACCCACTACCGAGAGGGCTCGTTTGAAATCCGGAGAAATAGGAGCCAATACTTCTCTCGTTTCCTAAAGATTTTCGGTTGCGCCATAACACGACCCCGCCACGATGCCTCCGTCGCTAGCCCAGAAGTCGTCGGCGGTTTCCAGTTTTATATCCATAACCGGAGCTTCAGACAAGATTGCATCGAGAGTACGTCTTCCTGCCTGTCCATCCGCCTCCTGGCGAATACCGCGCTCGGGTTACTCTGTTTCGCTACACCGTCACGGCTTAGAACGCCTCGTGGTCATTGATCTCGTGCTAACTTACGGCTGATATAGTTCCTTAAGAGCTCTGGATACAAAGTAAACGAGGCGGTCGATGCGTGAGTGGACCCCATCTCTCTTTTTTTCCCTCTACCCTTTCCACATATCGTCCAGAAGAGCCGCCTCCACACCTCAACACTCTGAATGGGGGATACATTGGATGCGCTTCTTTTGGGGCAAGGTGATAATCTTGGTCATTGTAATATCCGGCGTGAAAACCACTTGAGATCAGTGCCACAACCCTTCTCCAAGTCCGAACGAAGTTGGGTTTTGACATAGCGCTGTGTCTGGTAACTAGCGTCGCCCAGCCTGTTTGGCAGCCTGGAGCCTTGGTTAGTTAGACGATACACTGTCTGGCCGTATCTTGTATAATGTAGCTCGCGTCGAAGTTATGTTACGCTGTCTTGCATTGCTGGCTTTTGTCCTACTCCAGTTCCCTCCTATACTAGTTACTCGCTTTGTGAAGCTCTCGTTCACGTCTCCACACACCGTTTTGGTTCATGATGCTAACCACTGTTATTCAGATTCTACCAAACCACAAGCGGTGTGTCCACTCCGCCGGCCAAGGACTCACAGTTGAATAAGCTGTTCGACAATCTCAGAAGTACGTTGGTCCAATATTCATTTTCCACGCTCACAGCTTGCTGACTTGATGCAGATGACCAGGAAGACGCGAAGGACACGCTTGGCGCGGATTCGTCTATGGCGTATCTAAACGCCATTGGGGTTGACCTTGAGGGAGCGTCGCTGTTCCTCGCTTTGGAACTCGTGCAAGCCCCTACGATTGGCGAGATCACCCGGAAAGGCTTCGTGGAGGGTTGGAAAGCTCACTCAGGGTAAGTTATTATATGACCGTCTTGTTTCATCAGATTCTTCAGTCTGGACTCGAGGATCTGATGAACGGCGTATCATGATACTCGACCCCTTTCAGCATCCGCTCAGTTCAACTTCAACACACGAGACGCTTCTACCGTTCGGCAGTACAAAGCTAATTGGCTGTAGTGTCGACGCAAAGATAGAATCTCAGAAGCAGCACTTTAAGCGTCTCGTCGACTCATTGTCAAAAGACCGCGCTCTATTCCGAAAAGTGTACAGATACGCATTTGTCGTCGGAAGAGAAGGAGATCAGAAGGCACTTTCCCTCGACAACTCAATCCTGTACTGGGAAATGCTGTTCAAGAAGCCAGGCCAGGCCTGGGTCGGGAACGCGTCGGGTATCAACTGGCTGAGCGAATGGATTTCGTTCCTGCGTGAGAAATGGACTCGCTCCGTCAACCGCGACATGTGGAACCAGACGTTCGAGTTCGCGATCAAGAGCAAGGAGGACGAATCCCTCAGCTTCTGGACCGAAGACGGCGCATGGCCGGGCGTCATCGATCAATTTGTCGAGTGGTATCGCAAGAAGTCGATGATGGATGTCGATGCTTAGCGCGCCGCGGTTACGCTTTGGGAGTTGGCCTGCTTGCGATACCCAGGTTCTGTAGGTAGTTTAGGCCTAAGGCGATGAAGGGGTGGTATGGCGCAAGCGCCGCCCAATTACCTATCTATCGAGAATTGCTCTTCACATCAATATGGCGAACGGGAAGACACGGGAAGCTCTATCGAAAGAGTTCCGCTAGCTGAGAATTAGAGGTATTGACGGTGGTGAGAAGCAGGGGATTACCTGCGGCTGCCTTTGCGTTTTTATCTGCATGCCTACGGGAGAGGAGATGAATTACAGAGACGGAGAGATGCAGACGAGAGCGTCGCGTAGACGGGCAATAAGACATCTACTATTGACATCTTAAGCGAAGACCCGACTTAATTCTTTCCTTTAGGAGGCTTGCTAATTTATGATTACAACGGCAGCTCTGGTCTCCAACATGCGAGCGTCTTGTGAAGGGGCTATAGATAGGAGAATTTGAAAATAACGGCGGGCCAGCAGTAGTAGGTCTCCGTTGCTCGCTTTTGTGAGGTAAGTGAGTGCCTGAAAAGGGGCCTAAACTAGGTACATGGGAACCGGCCAGGTAGATGGTAATGGGTTTGACTGCGCAAATGGGGTTATTAAGATCGGGCTGGATGCCTACACGTCCCGATCTCCTACCTGCCAAGAGGCCTACGGGCCAAGCCGTAGAGGTTGAAATCATAGGTATACCGTTATGTATGGATACGAGGTTGTACATGCCGCATGCGTGAGATGTATGCATATGCGTCTATATTCTCGTACCTATCGTATCATATTTGTACAGCGGATCAGCAGAGATCGGACCGTCTATACTGTCTGATGCATTATTCCTCGTCACGCCAACCATTCCGCTTGTTTCGTTAGGTTCCTCCGTTCGGTCGAGAAACGCCCTCGTACTGCAGCTTGCTTCGCAATGGGAAGTCCCGTGCTCGCCCATGGCGTCCACTCGTTCCCTCGTAGAGCTGGCAGCCGGGGTAGGCATATACACACGCACACGTCGCGCCGCGCCGAATAAAACGCAGACCACCTAGGCCCAAACTTAGGTAGACGGGGGCCGCCTAAGCCGAGTGCCACTCGGGCGCGCCGAACCGGCTCATGGTCTGGAGCTTGCCGTCGCCCAGCTTGACGCTCGCGTGGCGGATCATTCGCGGGTCGAGGGCCAGCATGTTGCGCACGGCCTGCTGGGTCTGGACGCTGCTGTCGAAGCGCATGGCGAAGTAGTGGCCCGAGTGGTGGCGCATCTGGTGCACGCTGGTGGCCTTGGGGAGCTGGAAGACGCCCCAGTTGGATATGCCGCGGATGACGCCTTTCTGCTGCAGGATGAGCTGGCCCGCCGTGAGGACGATTCTGTGCGGCTTTTCGTTAGTGGACGGTGGTCTGACGTGTGCATTCCCTGACGCCTGATGCACGTAGTCGTGCGGATCGTGTGTGCGGCTTTGCGATGGACGGGGAGGAGGAATTGAGAGTGTTAAGAGGAGACTCGGTTGGTATTGTTTCGTGCGGCAAGGATGGGAACATACTCTTTCACCTCGGCAAGGTTGCCAGGTCGGACCTGTGGCTCGCTGTTAGCACACTCCCCGACGTATTCAGTGGACGGTAGTTTGGAGTTGAGGGCGTACAATTCCGATTAGTTCGTACAGCATCTCGTCGGCTGCTTGCTCACATAGAGCGCGGGGAAGACAAGTCTATCCTATCGGCGGTCGACTGTACAAGTTTCCTTGCACCGGAAGGATAACGAGTCGAATTGAACAGTAATCGCCGCTTCGAGGGTGTTGGTTTCGCAGGTTCTTGCCCGTGGAAACTGAATTGATAGCAAAGTTGCGAATCGCGATAATCGATAAGGTCGCTAGCGGCGCCCGGCACTGGAGAACTTGGGATTTAGTGGGGGGCCGGATCAACTCTACATGGCTTTTCCGGCACAGCTTCATAGGCGGGTCCACGGGTACGGGCCGGTCTAATGGTATCTCAGCGACCAGAACTAACTTCATGTTGCGGGAATACATATGTACATTATACATGCAGGCGGACATTATAACTTCTTCCCTTGCCCATTGGGTGTCTGTGAAAAGCTAGACCTGTTAAGACTTTCAATATTCTATGTATGACTCTAGGAATCCGCTGTCGGAGTGCCAAATTGAGCACTGAGAATTATCCTCAAGCAACCTCACCCCTTATCGAAGAGGCGTCATGGGTCGACGTCACCAATGAACCGAAATGTGAGTCCCCTGACCGTCTCTTCGCCGTCGATTCGGATTTCGCATCGAACCACCTCATACTTGTCGGTCTCGTATAGCTGGAGGCTATGTTCTTGCTGCTGGTCTTCTACGAGAAATGCGTGACCCTGTACCGTCGCGCTCTCATCGACAGAATCGACCAATGCCTTGTACTTGCCGCCCCACGTCTTTAGGACACCACGAGACACACTCGCAGGCTTGTATATAGGATCGCAGCCTAGGAGACGCCTCAGGACAACAGGGTCCGCAAGTGTCCCGTAGAAAAAGTACCAGACAGGATACTCGTTTTGTGTTGGCGACAACTTCGGGTCATCCATGGAGTCCGGACGATGCTGCGGCATGGTGGTGTCAACGCTGAGGGTGGGATAGGCCGATCCTGATGGTAAATCCTTTTCGGCCTTCGAGTATCGGACGAACGTGGGTTGAAACCGGGATCCTTGTCGGGAGAGGAAGTCTAGAATCTTGTCTTTGCCTTCCATGTCGATTTTACAGAACGCCATAGGTTCGCCTGTGTCATCTGTGCCGCTAAGTTCTGTGGGGACTTCGTCGAGACCAGCGGCCGCCTTCACCTGGTCCACGCTGCTGAGGGGCCCTTCAAGCTTTAATAGATAGAAAGAGGGCCTAGTGGTCTTGCTCGTGACTTTCTGAGGTATAGCCAAGCTGGCCCGCGTCGCCAGGCTACAGGAATGCTCGTAGGCTTCCTTATCATATCCCTGTGCCTCTTTCTCGGCGCGCACGATTTCCCAGTGAGACTCTGTGACCAAGATGCGGGATAGATCCGATCTATGTTCTTGGATCTTCTGCGCTGCTTTGGCGTAGGTATACCCAAACAAGGATTGCCATCTTTGGATAGCTTCGATATCTGCTTCGTCGGACTGTTGTGGCTGCTGGACGGCCACCTGGGCCATTGACTCTAGCTCGTCTAGGAAATCCATTACTGAGCAGTAGAGGCAGTCTTCGTCTTGTTGCAGAGCTGCTTGAATATATCAGAATATCGAGTAATTAAGAGATGAATGAGAGAGAGCAAGATAATCAGTTTTATTGTCTGTAATTTTTGGTCAAGACGAGAACGTTGGACTGGATGTGTGAATGTCTGCCTGAGAGACGACATATAGGCTGGAAAGTAAAGCAGTTTTATGACATCTCACCAACTATCGGAGATAGGTACCTATGAGTAAAATTTGAGTTGACCTCGAAGTTTATCCCAAAGCATCCGCAAGCCGCTCTTTCCACGACTCGTGCTGATAAGACTGCACAGAAGACGAAGACATCACAGCAAGTTCTAGTTTAAAGGATGACATCCAGCGTAACTGTGATATTTACCTAAACATGCCTAAGGCATGTATATTTTGACCACGCAGCGGTGACATGCCAAATTCCTATCTTTAACTCTCTGCCAAGTTTCGGTAGAATTACTGGCCATGGATATCGCAACATCTGAAGTTATCAACCTCCAGCACGAGGTTCTTTCCCCAGGTTGATAGAAAGAGGACATCGCGACGCCTCCCCGCTCTCTGCATAATTCCGTAAAAGCACACTAACATCCACACCAATCCGGCATACCGCTCAATCGAAACCCGCTCCTCCCTGCTGCATGGGAGCGCGCTTCCTGCCGTCTTGGCTGCCGCCACATGTACCTGAATAATCTGCTCCATGTACATTAGGTAGGTAGGTATGTTCTTACATATATGTACCATGTACGTAGCAGGGGTTCAAATGTTTTCAAGGCCCATTTGAGCTGAAATAGGGAAAGAAGAAAAAAGCAAAAGCGACAAGAACACACATCTATGGATAGCAAACAACACAAGAAAAGCAGAAAAAGGGTGGGCGGGGCGAGACCGCCATTTGGGGGCCGCGCGCTTCTGCCACGAGGGTACTACCCCAAGCCCGAGATCAGGGGGCCCTACCGACATGTCATGTATCCGTTGATGTATTGACGTATGTACCTAGGTATGTATGTATGCCCTGTCCGTGGGATCTGCCGCTACTGTACGGAATACATGAGGTACCTACATACATGAGTGCCCTACGCGGACGCATCGCAGATTTCACAGGGATCGCCTACGTACATACATGCGCCCATGCCAGAACGTCGGTAACGCGTGTGGGGTTTCCCTATTGAGCTCTTCATGTGGGTGCCTCGATGTTCTCGCGAAAATGCGCAAATACTTCGTTCCCCTTTTCCTTTCGCCAACATATAAGGTCGTTGAAGGACTTTTGAGTACAGATGGTGGCAGGTACGCAATAGTGGCAAGTGCGACGCACTGTGGCCTTGTATATAAGCTCTCACTGGAACAGGTATCCTGATCTTGGAACCTCTCCTAATACAACATCTCTTACTCCCACTTATCTAGTACTTCACGAGGCATTAGAAGCGCCTTGGGTGGCTTGGTAGCTAAACCGGTTTAAAATCAATTAATACGCCAAATGCGTCTTCATTCAGGTATGCTGGTTCCCCTTACGCCTTTGCCATGGACACCTCTCTATGCAGTTCGTATGGGTAGTGTGCAGTATAGTGTACAGTCTCCCCGTCGGAGAACAAGGTGATATGAAGTTAATGTGAACACGCAACGGGGCCCGGTAAGACCAAGTTCTGACCTCCGTGCAAATACATAGTGGTCGAGAAGGGGGGTGTGTTGCCACCGCCAACGCCTCTCTCTTCCTTTCTCGATCCTTCGCGGAAGCCTGATCTTCTTATTAGCCTGGGGCATAGCTTGTCCCACCCTACCTCCCTTTTGCCCTTCCGTTCGTCCGGCCTCTTTTTTTCCGCCCTTCCAATTCATCCTAATGGTATCCGGGGGAAGTATGAAAAAAATTAAAATCAAAACCACGGCGAAGAGCCTCCTAATTCCTTGCGGTGTTCCTTTATTAGTTGCCGTTACAATCAGTGGGAGCTTCTAATGCCGGCAGGGGTGTCACAATTCAGGTCTAAAAGTAGTTCAAAGATGAGCGTCATGGTGTAGAGGTGTAGAGGTATAGATGGATGTAGATGGGTGGTATAGAGACGACGCTGTCGAGTGGATGAGTTTAGACGTCCGAATCTTCTTCGTTAGGCATCGTCTTGGATTCCATGGTATCCCATTCCTTCTCGAGTTCGTCACTATACAGTTTCCATTAGCAAGAGACCTTGTAGACTAGGTAGCTATTCGCGCGCAATAAGGCAATTCGCTTACCGGGTACTCTTCACGAGCTTGATGCCCTTCTTCTTAGTGAAGGCGAGGAACCGCTTCTTGGTGCGCTCTCGCTTGAAGTAGGCGAGGACGTTGCCACGCTCCTCGTTAGCGATGACTATCAGGATCTTCTGACTATCCGATGCGTATTGGATCTCCTTCATTTCCCCGATGGAGAGATCAAAGTTGATCGGTTTCTGATAGATGCCCCACGTGACCTTTGGGGCCACATCTCGCAGCACTTGGTGCTCGAACGAGCCTTTCTCTGCCTTCCATGTCCAGTACTGGGTAACTGTACTGCTGGTAGTGAGGTCTCGCGTCTTAATCTGGTACACTCTCCAGTCAAGATGCATGATCCGCCCGGCAGAGAAAGAGTCTGTCGACGTCCAACCGCTGTAGTCGAGATCGTGCTCTTCAGGCTCTTCTTTGGGAGGCGGGGGCTCGGTACGCTGACGCTTCTGCAGGCGTGGCGTCACGGGTTCGAGGTATTCCGGTTGCGGTTGGTCAAATCCTCCCTTCTGCGTATCTCCCAAGCTTGGTATATTCTCCGGGTCGACCTGGCCAATAGACCGGCGAGCTTTACGTCGTCCGGAAACCCCAGCGTCAGACTCCCGCTTGACCTTCTTGTCTGCGACCTTCTTCGAGTTCTTCTCGTTCAGCTTATATCCGGCCGGTCTTCCGATGTTGCCATACCCGTGCTTTACTCTCAGAAACTGTAAGCCCGGATCGTGGTATAGGTCATGTATAGTGCGAGACAGTTTGAAGTTGTCACCCTGGGCTTCGACGAGGTCGTACATTCGTTGACGTAACCACTCGAGCGGAGTTACATCCAGGTCGAATTTCTTCAACTCGTCAGTTACGCTGACCAAGCGGAATAATGTGTCGTAATTGATGAACGTCTTGTAGAACTTGCACATCATCTCCTTGCCCACGAACTGATAGGGATGCCACTCCGCGTTTCGAAGGAAGTCCACGATGGCTTGGCCTCGGTTAACTTGACGATTGGCCAGGAAGACCTTTTGGCGTCCAGAGTCGTCTTGTTTAGACTCCTCTAGCCTAGTCTTCCACTTGTCTAGCTGCGGCTGAACGACTTGCTCCAACGGCTCCCATTCCGGATCCCAATATGGATGGTCCTTGTCGATACGCTCGAGGGGAATACCAGCGAATAGGGCCGGTTCAGTGATCACTTTGCCATCGTCCTTCAAAACCAACCTCGCACGTGTGATTTCTTCGACGTCAGGAATTGGCGTGGCGCTGTCAGCGGGAGGTACAGATCCCTTCGCGTTTGGCAACGATTTTCGGCCAGACGAGGACTTGGCCTTTGTTCCGCCGGACAGCTCAGAGTCGGCTACGAGAACAAATTAGTGAATGGGAAGCGGCCGCACATAAGACTGGCACTCACATAGTTTTCCATTCAGCGAACGGGGTGCTGGATAGCTAGGTAAGCTGTGGCGCTGCTTAGGCTTGATAGGTCTGTCTTTTGCGCGACCTGCTAGATAACCCTCAGCCGCATTCGCATCCGTCTCGGTGGGCACACCGTTCGGAGCCACACCATTGGAGGTCGGGCCGGGACGAACACGGTTTCCACCACCGCTGCGTAGGGGCATGGCCCTGCCATTGATGGAATCAGCCTCATCAACGGGGTTATGGTAGATACTGCTCAGAAGATTGCCCGGGTCTGCGGGGGGCTCTTCTTCCTCCTCTCGGCGGCCGCGTCGTCGTGTACCGTTGATGCTCGTCCATCCAGCTCCGTTCGCTTGCGGCGGCATGTCGCGAATAGATTGTCGACGGCAACTGCTGCTGCTCTTAGGTCTTGCAGTTTCCCTCGACGCCGCGTCCTCATGTGCACGTGTAAACCACTTCTCCTGCGCTTGGTCATCCTCTCGACGCTGGGCCGCGATCTGAAGCGTATTATCCTCATACGTTTGAGCTAGCTGTTCCTGCCGTTCTTCGTAATGTGCGATGTTGCCATTGACGGCTTGCAAATCACGCTCGAGTTGCGCCTTCGTATCATACAGTTCCACAAGACGACCTCTCAGTTCGTCTTGGTGGATGTGATACTCTTGGGTCCGCTTAGCATCTTCTAGCTCTCGGGCGTACTTGATCGTCTCCCAGTGGGTTCTCTCCATGGCGCTCAGGCTCTCGTTCTGGTCCTGTCCACCAGAAGGTTCCTTCCTGGCGGACATGGCGCCGGCTCCGTAATATAGGTCAACCTAGTGCCTTGTTGCAGTTGTGCCTTCCTATGTGGCATGGGTTAGTAGGTACCATGGAGTAAGTTTTCGGCCGTAACGAACAATGTGGGACTGCACAAGGCAAAGGGAATGTGATGACTATTGTTGAGAGGCCCAGTCAGCGACAGTGGGGCATAGGACATTCATGTGTATAAGTCCAGTGCGGGTAGATGTGTGGTGGGGCCGACCCGAGTGAATTGTTCGAACCGGCAGCCAGAACATATGAAAGGGAAGGATGAGTAGAATGAGATGAATAAATACAGACAGGGCGAAAAATTGGGAAATGCGCAAAAGAAAGGCGAAATAAGGCGATGCATCCATGATATAGGATGCTATAATCATGGTGGGGCTTGCGGGTCGCTTTATGATATGTGGATAGTGAGGCAAGGGTCCATTAGGAAAGAAAAGCAAGAGCAAAGGGAGAGCGATGAGAAATACTGAGTAGGCTTACCAGTCTAGAGCACTCTTCAGACCAGAGCGTGATAATGAGGTTGTTGTTGACTAAGTTCGTTGGCTCATCGGAGAGGACAGGTCGATATTCTATGGATGCTGACGGTTAGATAAGTGGGAAGGCGCTTTGAGGAAATGGAAAGTTGTGTGTGCGCCAAGCGTAGGTGAGTGTGGAAAGTAGTGAAGTGTGAGAGATGAGAGCATGGAAAGACAAAAATCGACGAGTTAGAAAAAGGCTATCGACTTGTATCGAGTGCCTGTGGCGTACATTGACGCGACGGTGTGTGCACCAAAAAGGCAATAGATGTTGGTTCCTCAGTTGATGGAGGTTGAGGCTCGTGCATGCACCGGTCACAGTGAATAGGAGGGTGGCCAGTGCATGGGGCATCTGGACGAGTATTGAAAAGGAAATAAGGAAATAAAGCCTGCGACGAACGTAAGGGCCCAGGTATCTATGTACATAACGATATTAAAAACCTTCCAAGGTATATATAATGAGTGGTAAGAGGGGGAATAGTAAAAGGGGTGGGTGGTAGGCTCGAGACGCCAAATAAAACATAAAACCGATGTGCAGGAGATGAATGTGACTGATATACGTGTTCGATGAGATATAATAACACACTTGCCTATAGAAGAGTCAGTAAGATGGAGCACTAAGTTGGGAAATTATTGATGACGGACCTTGGAGTGACTAATCGAATCGTCAAAACCGCCTCTCCTTGGATGGTGGGATATTGCCCTATTAACATGCTAGGTTAGAGGAAGCGCACTCGCCCTTGTTGGAGCCTTCTTGCGTATGTATTTGGTGTTTGAAGAGGATCAGCATCGAGCGATGCCAACAGTTTGGCCCATCCACGAGGCAAGAGCAACAAAGGGAGAAACACGAAATCGTGCGAGTGTAGGCTATAATGTGGAGGGACAAGGCGGGTGCAAAGGCTCGAGAATTCTGGGGAAGCGAAACGCAGCTGAGAGCGTTATGCAAGCGTACCGTCTCTGCTTAGGTACATGCTATAGGTTGAAGGTATAAAACAGCTGTGTAGGCAGATGCACGTGGTGGTGCGAAATGTGGTACTAGGATGGTTGAATGGCCGAAAGGAGTATAGGAGGGTATGCAGACGTTATAATCGAAAGGTTAAGAGCGGGAGAAAATAGGATATTCCAAACTTACCTTTGAAGCAGATCGGTACTGATCAGTGATAGGGACAGATACCTTAGGTAGTGTAAGGTAACGGGGGTGGGTATAAAATCTAGTCGCAGGTACCGAGAAAAAGGGTGAGTGTTTAATTAGGTATTCGTATGCTAGACGAATCGAATAGTCTTAGTTTGACCCGATCCAAACCAATAGTCGGAATCGGATGCAGTCGATCTCTCCAAGTTTGGATCCCCGTTTCGAGCAGGCCTGTTGATGCGGCTCCCATTTACAGGGTCCTAGTATGGAAACTCGACTCGCGATGGGTGACGGGCATTCGGCAACAGCAGCGGCCTTGTCCAAGGTTGAGGGTTGAGGGTGCTGATGATGCCCAGCCGCGCCTTTTCCCCCTTGACCGAAAAAAGATGCTCGTTTAGGAGGCTTACTGCGCGCTGCGCCCGTGTTGGAAGCTTCGCGCTTAAAACGATGACGACGAAGGCAGTTCCAGATGCTGGTAGATGATGCGCGTTGGAGAAACGCGCCCGGGGGGTGGTTGATGGACCTGAAGAGATGGGGCTTGGCAGGGTGCGTATGTACACTAGGTACAGGTAGGTAGGTCTGGAGTGTAGCTGGGAAGGAAAAAGGGTGACGGGGGGTTTGTTTCCAGAGGGCTACAAATTTGGAGAATTATAGCTAGCTAGCTACCTGCAGGTTGGCTACTGGGCCATTCATCAGGTAGACCGGACTGCGCAATCATATCATATTGGATCCACGGAAACATGGGAGACATGGGTTGCTATCCCTTAGCGTCGATGGGCATGGAATAGTCGTCCAGATCTCGATTAGACCGGATATGTTTCTATCGAACTAGAGAGACTCACGCCCGACTATGACTGTATATGAGGGTGGGAGGGCGCACAAGCGACTGTGACTGACTCGAGGGCCGACAGTAAAAACCTGCGCGAAGAAAGGGTGCGCGGAAAAGGTTCGGTTGGGAATAGAGCAAAAAGTAAAGATGGTGAGGTAGTAGGCAAGGTAATAAGGAGTAAAGGTGGTAAGTAGTAGGTTTGTATTCCCCCTAGAAGCTTTCAATCCCGTCAGGTCTGGTTCGGGTGTTAATATCCATTCAATGTTGGTAGGTTGGCCACAGATAATACACCCGTCTACACTTTAATACCCCAGAAGACGATGTAGGAGGCATCATGTACATACTTACATTATCCATATCTACCTTGCCATAAGTAGATGTACGTATAGCAGTTCAACGAACTCCTGCTAATATCTACATAATAAACTGAGGTACCGCGCCAGGGCACTGACCAGGGGTTGGACAATGAATATTCCCACAATTCGAACGAACATGACACTAACGGAGTATGCATCTTGATGGATTAGGTATGTATATAATGTATAGAACCCTTTTAATATCGAATGCAGGGATGTCATTTCTCTCATTCTTCTTCCTTTTTTTTTTATAGATTGCCTCAAATTTTCTTTTTTATTCTCGTCTTCCGTTTTTACATGAGGGGTGAGGAAGAAGAAGAAGAAGAAGGGACAGTAAATGCGATAGGCGGCGGCAATGCGCCCAATACTACGACTTATTATTGGCGCGGTATGACACTATTATTTCTCTGACGTTTTAGGTAGAGGTCACCCATGCATTAATAGACTCGGGCCACGGGTGTGCATACATGGGAAACATTAAACAAACATACAACCAACCCACACGACGGCCGCAGGTGTAAGGTATGTATGTACCTATCTATGTATGTCTGTCTCTGAGTACGTAGGTATCCATAGGTATGTAGGTAGCAATGCATGTATGTACTGCATCGTATATCCTCGACCGAGTACATGATGATATGCAGGTACCTACATGCGCAACCACCATACCCACAGAGGGAGAGGTAGTATACGGATTGCCCACTGCGTATGCACATAGTAGATGCGCTCGTATAATGATACAGTTCATGCGTACATACATCCTTACTATGCCCCTGACGAGATATGCCCAGAGAGAGCATTACTAGTGTACAGTAGTCCCCTATGAACAAGGGACCATCGTACCCGTCATATCATGTCATCCATCCAAGTACGCAAGTTGGTCCGCGTCAAATTGGAGAAGGAAAGATAGCTACTTACATAGTCAGACCCAAGATGAGTATACGTGTATGCATGATTTTTTAGGGGTGGATGTGGTGGTGGTGGAGGGTGAGCACTAGGTATTATCGAATTGGCCATGCTTATTACCTACATACATGTACGTATATAGCGTAGCGTAGCGTAGCCGTATCTTACACGAGTACGTGTAATCCCGTTGGCACGGAGTACATGCGTCTCATGGGAATAGCACTATTTGATGGATGCCTGCGATTGGCAGCTCGCGTCGTACAAGAGGCACCTATTAATGCTTCTTTCGTCTCGTCTTTACGGAGATTTCGGGCAAGGGGGCGGGGTCGTTCGCCTTTTTCTCTTATCACGTTTAATAGTAATACCTGGACGATCCAATATTAATACACGAGCGCGCGTAATGCACCCAAGTTAGGAGTTAGGGGGGGATTATAGCGTGAGGTAGGTATACCGTAATATCATGGATGTATGGAGGGAATACATGTAGGGAAAACTAGAGCGATAGGTAGCCGGTACA
The DNA here is from genome assembly GCA_022578575.1 of Hypoxylon sp. FL0543. Lineage (NCBI taxonomy): Eukaryota > Fungi > Ascomycota > Sordariomycetes > Xylariales > Hypoxylaceae > Hypoxylon > Hypoxylon sp. FL0543. Next base: position 267,153 of record MU394014.1, on the reverse strand, counting down.
TCCCCGTGGCTTGCTATACTTCAACCAAGTACGAGATAGCCAAATGTTAAATTACCAGGGCTATCTAACATTATACCTAGCACAACTGAACCATCGCTGTGTCGTTGGCGGCCTCGTAAACTTTTTCCCTTTTCTTTTCCTTCTATTCCTCTCGACCCCGGGCTTAGACTTCCAAAGCCACAGCGCATGACGGAGGCATCATTAATTGGATTCCCCGTACAATGCACATACATACACACACTCTATCGCTCTCTCACTCACTGTGTGCACATTCATACAGTATATGCATCTTTTCCATAGGTAGGATTTTGGAGGACGCGTTGAAGGGTGACATAGGCTGGTATAAAAATAGAGGCCCGGTCTCACCATCTACCAAAAGCTGGTGCCATCGTTGATTCATGCTGCATACTCCGTGCCCCCGTATCCGATCTAATCTATAAGACTTGGCAGGCTGCTCATTATAATACTACACTAGGTAATTATTACACTGCACTAGAGGCAATTCGCCTTTCGCCTTTCACCTCTAGCACCTAGGCTAACACGAGCTGGAAATACGTACATATACGTGTATGTAGCTGCCCCCCTACCTAATTAGGTAGGATTATATCACCATCCCTGGTAGGTTCCCAATCGTCTTAGGAGGAGGTATTCCATTATCCGAGGTTGCACAAATTCGAAGCCTACCTGAGATATATAAAAAATATTTCAATCTCGAGTTCTAATTCTAGCAGTCTCCTATACAGAACTTAGGTAGGTAACCATAGGAGCTACCTAGGTCATAGAAATGTAGTCTCCACCCTGGTGTACTTCATTATAATCAATTCACGCTGAAGTATCCGTATACCTACGTGTAGGTATAGTGCAGAAAGCAGACGGTTCGGTATACATATCTGTGGCTAGGGAGCAGCTACATAGGAAGGCAGGGATGCTTGAATTACGTGCCACGGGCCACACAGATAGGGGATAAATAATTGAAGTATGTATACTTGGCGTCATACGTTCAAAATAGTCACAGGCAACAAAGCTGGGTAATCAGCATAGCCAGCCACGATGCGTAAACTAATTAACAAGGGGGCAGTAGAGAAGCAATGAGAACACGTGCAGCAGCTGCAAGGTTAATTGAGTTCTATACAGCCTTCGTCTTCGTCTTCGTCTTCGTCTTCACCAATGTACAAGTTTACACCTTGGCGCCTCCCCCTATGCAGCCTCTACCCTCACGCCCCACACCAACTTTTGCAATCTCGAAGACGCACAATGCGTTTACCAGTACTCGGGTTTGACGTAGTTGGCAAAGGTCTTGGGCTCCTCGTAGCCGTGGTGGTCATGGTGGCCGTGACCGTCGTCCTGGGGTCCGACGTACTCCATCTTGTAAACGCTGCCGCACTCGGGGCATCGCTCCATCGGCCGCTCACGGGACATCTATGCAGGTATAAGTCAGCCAAGATTCAACCACCTTGTATTTGTCGATAGGTGAAACTGCATTGGCACTGGATCCGGAGATGACATACACCGAGCCAGGTAACGACGTGAGAGTCAGCGGGGGAGCCAGTGCAGCCGGCGTACTGCTCGTCACCGGCAGACTTGACTATGATGGGGTTGTCGACAGTTCCTAGAATGCAACCGTGAGCCCAGCTGTTCTCCGTAGTTGCCGGTTACAGCAAGTCTGTTCCGCACCTTTCCGCGAAGAATCGAGAGGCCGCATGTCGAAGATATCCACACCCTCCATCTTGCCGAGAATTTCCAATCGCTCCAGACCAGTGGACTGCTCGATATCGGTAGGGACGGTTCCGGGCGCGGCACCGGGTCCGAGCAGATCTTCCTCGGTCTTGATTTCTGTATTGCGTCATGCCCAAGTCAACAATGTTCGTCCAGCACGCCAAATAGCTCAATTGGGATGCGAACAAGTCGTACCGCTGAAAGTCTTCATCTTCTGGCCAATACTGGCATGGGGCTCGACGTCCTTCGCATCGCCTGAAGTTGAGAAGTCAGTTTCGTTCCTGGCAGCCGGTGCATCGTACGATGCGTCTTCGGGTATTGATTGTTCTTACGGCGGATGGCTGAGACTGCAAAGCTTCGTCTGACGACGGGAGAGACGGCGGCCCTACGGGCGATAGCCACGGCGGAGCGCTGTAGGAACATGGCGGCGGCAATTGGAGGTCGATGGCGGGAGGTGCGTGGTTGCGGTAATCGGTGACGTTTTGTGTTTTTGTTGGAAGTTTAGAAAAGAGGGATTTGCGAGTGGTCTGATTTGAGGATCCCAGCTCCCGAAGCTTGGAATTGCTTAGGTCGGGTGCTGCTGCTGCCGCTCCTACCACCCGATTGCCCAAGGTCCTCCAGGCTTTCCCCATTTCGGCACATTAGGCGAACCGACGAACCCCCACAACGTTAGTCATCACGTACAACTGTATCACATGATTTTGTGTACCGTTACGCCGGTTAACCTCCAGCGACGAGACGCTTGTAGGGTTGTAAGGTTCAATGTAAGGTTACCAGTCTAAGGTACCCACATTTTAATCCTCAAAACAAGTCGACTTTGAAAAGCATCCACCATCCATCTTCCATCTTCCATCATCAGTCGCATGCCTGAGCTATTTTCTGTCTGTTGGCGCATACATACCCACGCAGCCGGATGTGTGTTGGCAGATACCGATAACTCTATCCTTAATCATCTGCAGAATTCACGTCCCCCGCGTCGAGGAACCTACCTAAGGTACGTTATCGGGGCAGTCTAGAACACGGCCGTACCGATGGTCCAGACCTCACCTTAGCATAACCTCATATAGTATCGCATACATCCACATACATATCTCGATGTCGATGAGAAGCATATGCAACCGGGGTGAAGATCGCCTGATTTTTCTGCTGCCTGTCATCGAATATTGGAATTCAGGTAGCAAAGTGCCGCCTACATGCCATATATGACTGCCTTATGCATGTCATCTATCTGCAAGATGCCAAGATAGCGGCGATGCTTCGCCAATCACCACCTATACCAGGAGCCTTGGAGGGTGACAACGCGTCGAGCCATTCCAACGGCTATCTCATTATCGAAACGCCATTGGAGTTGAGAGCGGTGTACTATTCACGACTGGCCTGACCGCTACAGCTTACGGCCCAGCTCCAGGTAAAAGATTCAGGTAATAAGGTGCTCAAAGTTGATCGATCAGATTGATATGTGACCTCTAGCAAGGTTCCCTACCGGTATACGTACGCCAACGCGATGACAATGGACAATGTACCAACTTACAGTTGCCTGCCTAAGAAATCTACCCAGCATCCATGACCGCACAACCAGACGCGTTGTAATCCACTCAAGGCTGTCCTCCGTTCCTCAACTTGAACGCCTCGTAGACTGCGTCCCGCTGCTCATTGAACGTGTACTTGAACTCGACCTCGCCACACTTGCCAGCCCTGGCTTCCTCTTCGGTGACCCACAAGTACGCCTGGTGCTCGTTCGGATCCAGCTTGACCTCGTAGCCGTCGACTTCAACCAAGAAGGAGTACTTGCACATGCGCCGATTGCCCCTGATGAAGAAGGGCACACCCTCGCCGATCAGGGTCACGATCGACTTGGCGCGCAGTCCGCTCTCCTCCCACAGCTCGCGTGCCACGGCGTGCAACAGAGATTCGTCATCAAAGTCGCAGGCCCCGCCCGGGATCTCCCAGAGAGATGGCAAGGAGTCATGCGCCGCTCGCTGCACCAGGAGCAGTTTGCCATCCGGGTTGAAAACGAAGGCGCCGACGGCTATTCCGTCGAACTCTGGATGGCCCTCCAAGTATGCCCGCATTGGCTGTTTGAAGCTGGCCAAGCTGGGTGACGAGGTAAAGGTAGTGGGAGCCGAGGGCGCGGATCCCGAGGGTGCATCTGCTAATTCGCCCATTTTTGGTGATATGAATGATGAATTGTGGTATTTTTTATAAACGATTTGAGATTGTATGAGGATAAGTGGTTGAAGCGTGCCTTCTTTTTTTTCGGGGAGTCTAGGCAATGGCTTAATATCTCTCAAAGTCGGTTGCACTTGTAAGTCGCTGTTGACGGTGTTGGTTGCACGGTTATATACAACACGGAAAGGGGTCCAAGCCCCGGACCGATAAAGTCGTCTTTTGCGTTACCGAAAACCATCAGAGTTTTCGAACTAGTCAACTGATAGAAAAGTGACCAGTCAGAATTATGAGACCTTTCCATTTACGGCTCCCCCGTAAGACGGATGAGGCCGAACATGGCAGACAGACATGTTAATTCTGGAAGCCTGAACGCTTGCGCTTTCTTTTTCCCCATACCCACATGGATGGCACTAGTAAACATCCATGGCGGAGCCGTCGTCGACAATTTTGCTCAGCTGGTTTCAGGCAGCTATCAATTGAAGGGCGACCTGAATCACCGCGTTCCGAACAGACCCACTAGACTGCGGTGGCGACGGTAGTTTCAGCAGAACCACGTAGTAGGAGAGTTCCAGTAAGCTTATTCCGAGGAGATAGAATATCTAGCTGTCTGACTTCAATTATTAGTAGGTATACATCGAAATGTGTGAGGCGTTGCTGTTAGAATATACCTACCTACCTTAAGAGGTAATTAAGGCAAGACGACGTTGTTTGGAATCCATCCCGCTAAACACCCAGTGCAGGGATTAGCCGTATAAGTGAGATGGGCTGAAACTTGGGACTCATAATAACTTGACGCTTTCAACGTACCTTACCTAAAACCTAGGGAAGTAAATGAGGGCAACAGATCAGAAATGAATTCTCAAAGCTCAAGTTAACGAGGTGGGCTGTATGATCTGGTTGTAATATGGCATACGCGGTATGAGACCACCTGAGTATCTACATTCGACTTTATGATATGTGATATTGATATTCCTCTCTACAGTCTCTAGTGCACTGTATTTTACCATGGATTTATGCACTTTCGTGACTGCTGCCTGCAGAGCGCATTCGCGGTGTAGCGACGTCATGCAGGTTCCCGACCGCGTCTCATACCGTTTACTCACAATATGACTCTTCGACTTTTCCTAAATGACTATCGTATCTCGAAGCTATCCCTTGAGCCTTGTGGAGTATTCAATTTGAACCTCCTGTATACAGGATGGCTTCTCATAATGCGTACCTTTCATATAAGCGTGATATTCAACACTTGCTGTACTGGATAATCCATGCCTCAAATAGCATTGTCAGCTCTGGGGCTCTTTCGGGAGATGCTGAAGTATCTCTGACTCTGAACACGACTGGCAAGGTCACCTTGCCGGTTCTTGTGTTAATGTCTAAACTCATCGCGAAATATATTAGCCCTATCCCACCCCTCATCTTTTATTTATTCCATCGTATCCTTGGATCGAGATGTTTTTCATGTTCCGTTTCTCAGCAAGGCTTTTATAATGGCCCGGATCCGGAGACTGAGAAGAGTTACGTCTCGCACCATCAGTTCATCGACGCCTTAGCCGAGGCCTTTCAGGCCTTGGGGGGTAACGAGTGGGCAGCAAAGCAGGAAACCGGCGTGGAAGACCCCGAGTACGAGGGCGCCCTTGAGGATATCATCTTCTCTCAGAAGTTCTCAAACTTGAAGCTCAACGAGTCTGAAGATGAGGAAGGTGACGAAGATGAGAATGACGAAGAGTCAGGCCAAGAGACCCGTACTGCGATTTCTGTCCAGAAACGACAACCAAGGCCTGGGAGAGGGAAGAAAGGCAAGAAGGGGAAGAAGTCCAAGAAGAAGCAGAAGCCAGCCAATCTGGACGAGGTACCACTAGAAAGCTATGGTATTGTCGAAGCCAAAAATGGCACTACCACCAACTATCGGATGGCCGTTCAAGCACTCTGGAAAGAGTGGTGTGAGGTTCGGGCTTTTCTGCAGAACGTCTGGCATGAAGTGGCGTACGACGACCTCAATACTGCAGTAGCTGGGCAGGTATCCAACTTGGCCATTGCAATGATTAAAAGATCCGAGTCGGGCATCTTCGCCGAGTTCCCTGATCAGGATTCGTACGAGGCAGTCATGCTAGCTGCTATCGGCCACAATCTAGACAAAGTCCAGAGGAACTTCACACTCAACCTTTTTGCCATCGGCCTAGATCCAACGAAGTATGAGGGTCAAGATATCGTCGTCAAGGAGCAGCTTTTGGTCTATGCATATCAGGACTTTGTCGACTTCGTTGAGGATTTTCAGAAGACTCGCAGCGGCAGACCAACGCCATCCATGATGGCAGAGATCCGTGGTTGGGACCCTAATCTCAATCTCCAGAGGGCCAGCAAAGAGCAGAGACTCAGATGGCGTCGGTCCTATACAATCAACTGGCTCTACGATCTGGTCAACCTGTTCTCCCATGTTGTCGTGCAGTGCAATACCATGAAAGGGGAAAAGCACGCGTATGAAAAAGTAGACTGGTCCGTTCACGGAGAGTGGAATGGGCACCGGAGACTCTTTGGGCTGAACGAGTTTGCTGGTGTCGTTACCAGTCTAGCTATGCAAATGCCTGGAACGAATTTCAAGCACAAGATCCTACCTCACCATGTCTTCCAGCTTCAATGCATCGTCGATTCTATGACGATATCTCGCGGGTGGTCAATGAGCGGCCTCCGGGGCCACATCTTGGAACCCCCAGCGCGAGATTTCCGTCCAAGACGAGACGTCGACGAGTTCCTGGACGCGAGGAGAGAAGAAGGCGAAGGCAAGGGATTTCTATTAGGAGTATTTCAACTCAAAAAGGCATTTGGCAGAGACAGCGAGTTGCATGGTGATCCTGATCGCCATAAAGTCGATAGCGAGCTGCTGGGAAGCCTCCAGGATGACTTTGCCCATTGGCTCGGGACATCAAAATACAGATACGGGCTAGAGACGATCCCTCCTTCACGCTTCTCTAGTACAAACTCGAATGGACTCTGGGAATACTCGCCATTCCTATGTGGAGTAGGTTTGATGGATGCCCTAGAATTGGCATACCTTGCAGGAATTTATATTTGGGATCGAGTTCCCGAGGTTACGATGCTCGTCCATCTTCACAACATGCTTGTTGTGAAGCGGTACATTAGTCCACCAGTCAATCTATATTCGACCTTACAGGCTCTTTATCCAACCGCATTCTTCGCCGGCGGGAAGGTTCCGTCATTTGATGCTCGCGCGTGCGACTTTCGCGACGCGTTTCTTGCAAGAACCCACAAGCGCAGCTCACATCGTGTAGGTTCTGATCGACATTCTATAGCGAGAGCAATACGTGAGAGCCCAGACGGACACGGCATGTTGAACCCAGACGCGAATCGCTTCTTCAAGACTAGACCTCATGTTTTAGCTTATCGCCAAGTAGACTGGGACTTCAAGCGCATTTCGGACGAAAAAGTGAAGCCTATGGATTTCCTTCTAGCCACGCTCCGTACCTTTCAAAAGGAACAGGCAGGTGAAGCACCAGAAAAAGGCAAGAGAAAACACAAGAATGGGTGTGAGTGCTGTGCTGCGGAGTCGAAAGACGAGGCCTCAAACGAAATAAGTTCAGTGTTCTCTGGCTCACGCTCTGAGATCAACCTGTCCGAGGCTGAGGACAAGGGCACGCCCGACTCTACGGGATACACGACAGGATCAACGTCTGACATCGACGATAAGACGGGGGCTGCGGTGCATTCTAACGAACGCGTGGATGGTATAAATTTCTCCGGGCGCGGTCTACTGCAAGTCTTGAAGCATGACATCTCGTCTGAAATTTGCGGGACCCAGTTCCATCTCAGCTTCAGTCCCATTGAGATTCTGGCCTTTTGCAACGCCTTATTCGAGCAGATTGAACTACGACTGGCGCAACAAAGAGATCCTCTCTACGTGCGAGCGTATGAGGAGGACGCGGCGAATAGCGAGCTGCGAATTGCGCTAACGGCGCTGGCACTATATGAGCAGGATGACGAATGCTTAAAGGTGATGGCCGATGTGCTTCAGAAGCGCAGTACAAGTTTTATGGATTTCTGTTACTGGGATAAGATGAACTTCACTTCACACATACCTGAAGAGTTGGCCGGCGAAGATGTCCAGCACGAGAGAGAAGTCGGTGCTGATGCTTGTGCGGTGATGTAGCAGAGACGAAGAAAAGGTAGCCAAGCCAGATGGTGAATCAGGAGTCGGGATTCTCGTCGGAGTCTGTTGATTGGATACGTGTTTTCGAATTGAGCTGCGGCGTTGGATATGAAAAAAAAATGAAAACCAGACAGATCCGGGGATATCTAGGACGAACCATGAATGACGATACAGGATTCAACTGAGTGAGTTCATGTCATATAGATAGTCAATATCAATAACGCACACCTTCATGCTGAGATGATTAGACGCAAGCCCGTAGCGACAAGAGCGGGACATACGGACAAGCTACTCCTTAAAGTCGTCAGGATGGCAAGCTCCGGAGCCGAGATCCATTGCCATTCGTCGTGATCTGTTAACGTTGCGGCGTCTGCGAGCATTCCGCGCCTCGTCGAGAGCTATCCGTCTGCTCATCTGGTTTGAATGGAAACTCGATGCACTGTAAACTGCATAATTAGATTGGCGACCAATGGTTCTCGAAATACTGCGCAGCGGGGGACTCGTCTGAGTCCGAGACATTGACGGAGAGGTTGAGACGAACCTCCCCCACAAAACGGAAACATGTAGAATACGCTACTTCTAGTGTGCACCTCTAGAGGTACATGTACCTAAGGCAATGCCAACTCGGCAAGCATAGACGTAGTACCATTTCATGTTTCCAAGTGAGAAGTGGCAGGTTGTTGTCGAACCTTATTGGGGTTACAATGGCTTCAATCAACTCATCGCGAAGCTGAAACGTTGAAGTCTCTTACCCCGTAGGTACCTACATGTATGTACCTACTACATGTATGTACTGAGGCAGTTTAGACGGAGTGCGAGGAGATTTCCCAGGAGAAAGAGCGACGAAACTAACGCTAAATGGATCGATCAAACTAACCTAATCCAATTCGGGAGTCTCGCATGGCTTGTGTTACCCCCTTCGAACCATGGACCCTGCGGCTGCCCTGTGACTTCGTAAGGTTTTCTAGCTGGTGCGGCTGGACCAGACTGGTAAATTGGTACGTACCTAAGGTAGGTAGGTAATGGCTGTGCAAGGAGTTTCTACCTATAACCTTGAACACTTCAACTTCACACATGGACGAAACCATGAACATCGAATCTTTAAGTTGATCGCCCTTGGCCATGTCCTTTGACGTTCGATAGACATACTATATTGAACTATGTTCAAGCACAGCTCATATATGCGACACCGCGTCCTTGAATGGAGGCTTTTCATTATGCTCCAGCAAAATGTGACCGACGATTTACCTTAGAAGACTGCGGGCTGTTGCTGAATATAGTAACAGTGGATGCCTCTGCTTTCGCTGAAACGCCCTTCTTGATAGTAGAAGCAGACACTGGTGGAATATGGCCAGGTGTCTAGGGTATGCCATTGGTAATTGGTAATGCCCAGAGCCGCAACGAGTCGGAACCCCCTGCGCCATACCATTTGAGGATCTCGGCAATGGAAGGCTGGCCTTCCAAGCTCGCCGGGGGTCTTGTGAGCTAAGCGACATTCTCCAATTGAATCTTCGTTACGATCTTCCTCTCGCTTTCTTAGTCTGCTTGACACTTCTCGTCCGCCGTGGTTTATTGCTACGGTATTCCCTTTTCTCTTGGTTTTCATATTGGTGCCCGACCGGTCGGCTCTCGGCAGTTTGTTTACTTCTTCTTTAATCTTGCTTCCAGCCCTATACCGAGCCTGGCTCTCGCGTGCGGTCGTTCGTTTCGTTATTCGGGTATCCTAGAAGGATCGTTCATTCTCTCATTCAGATCTTTAGAAATATAAGGCGGTAGCTGCTGGGCCAGCGACGGATCGGCAAGTCACGGCAAGTCCCACTGCGAGCGTCGAAGCTCTAGGTCTACTTCCATTCGTATCTTGAGATCGAGCTATCGCGAGGTCTAGCGAATCCATGCAGGGATTCAAGCGGTAGCATCTACAAATTGTTGATCCTGCCAGAGATGGCAGTCCGACTTCTCCTATTCCTTCACCTAATAATAGGAGCTTACTGTCACGTCTCTGCTCTCGAACGTCGCAATGATCGCTACGTCAAGCTACCAGTTGTACACTCTACGAATAAGAAAGTATTCGCAGACTTCGGGGATAAGCGGGCGATAACCACCGTGCCGCTGGCCAACAGATCTGATGTAGCATATTACGCGCAGCGTTAGTAACCACCCACTCATGACCGCCTCACTTATCATGGCTCTTACTAAGTCATCATAGTGGACATTGGCACTCCCGCGCAGCAAGTATATGTCCAACTGGACACGGGATCGTTCGAGCTCTGGGTGAATCCGGACTGCTCCGATCTTCAGGGCTCCGCAGATATCAGGTTCTGCAAGGCAGTGGGACACTACGAACCATCGTCCTCTTCTAGTGCGACTCAAGTAGCTGGTACGAAGACGCTGCGATATGGCATTGGAAGCGCAGAGGTCCAATATGTCACGGATGACATAGGCCTTGCAGGCACCAGTGAGTTCGTCAAGTAGGCCTGTCGTTAGAACCGTAGTCTAATATTCGACTAGACTCAAAACTGAAAGGGGTACAGTTCGGAGTAGCGACAAACACTGTCGACGAGTTTGCCGGTATTCTGGGAATAGGTCACGGGCTGAACGTAACTATACGCTACAAGAATTTCATAGACGAATTGGCGGACCAAGGGGTAACAGGGACGAAAGCATTCAGCTTAGCCCTCGGCAGCAAGGATGAGCAGGAGGGCGTTGTCATCTTCGGCGGCCTGGATACCGGCAAGTTCACCGGCACCCTCCAGACGCTACCTATCATCCCCGCGGAAGAATCACCGGACAAGGTCCCAAGATACTGGATAAACATGACGTCTCTGAGCCTCACTCCACCTAGCGGCCAGACGAAGCAGTACGAGAACACCACGATGACTGTATTCCTAGACAGCGGGGCCACGCTCACCCTGTTACCAACAGAACTAGCGAATTCGATCGCAGCGGACTTTGGCGCCGATGCTACGGACTCTAATGGATTTTATCCGGTAGACTGCTCTCTCAACGATCTTCAGGGTTCGCTCAACTTCGCCTTCGACGGCGTCACGATAAAGGTGCCGTACAACGAGTTGGTTAGGGAACTTCAGACGGGCTTCGGCACACAATGTTTCCTAGGTATTAGTCCAAGCGACGATTTCCTCCTCCTCGGGGACACCATGCTACGCTCTGCTTACGGTAAGCTTGATCCCACTACTAGACTAGACAGGCATGTAGTGAAAACTAACGCGCCCCTTAAGCTGTTTTTGATCAGACCAACAACGCCATCCATTTGGCTCAATATGTTAACTGCGGCACGAACGAGATGGAAATCACGCCACAGACAGACATGACAGCCATCAAAGGCGATTGCCCTACACCGGCCACCAAAAATGCAGTAGCTACGACGAGTACGAATGGCATCCCTGCCGCGACGGCGACGGGTGGGACAGGGGCAGCGAAGACCACTGTCACCGGCTCAAGTGCGACTTCGGTTGCGGGGGCTGGAGGCTCGACGGTAGCAGATTCGTCAAGTTCTCAAGAACAAGTTGGGTGGTGGATATGTTTAATCTTAGCCGCATTCTGGGCTGCCTTTTCTGTGTGAGATCTACGTTCGAAGATACAGTTCTATAGAAAAATTCTGATAAATTCGAAAATGAGCGGTGATTATTTGACAGGTAGCTATCTGTTTCGAGCCAACGTGTTCAAGGTTACTGCGCGATCACGGCCACACCGGGAGAGATTCGTCGTCGTCCAAGGCTGTGCTGGGATAAATTATCGCCCACCTACCTCCTATGAAGGACGAAGCTTGCTTGTATCACGAGCAGGGTCCTACCGCTCCTGCAGACGACGAGGGAGATCTCGGGAGCTATCAAACTCAACAGCCGGGTATATCGAGCGACGGACGCTAGCTGTCTTATGGTTTCGGTAGCTCTCTTCTCGGACAACAGCCCACTGTCACAGCTCGTGGATACCCAACATATGAAGTCGAGATACTCGAATGGGCGCACCCAAAGTCACTCCTATCCACCTAGCAGTGAAATAAAACAACCACCTGCCTAGTTAGGTAGGTAGGCATTGATTTCCAAAGTAGGTGTATTAGATAGCCCACCATTCATACTCATCAAGAATAGATATCACACGCTGTCTTCCAGCAACGACTCCTCTCAAAAGCACAAATGCCTTACCTAATCCTCCCGACCCGGCCTAGATCTACATCTGTTACACCGCTGGCCGCCCCTCCCAATACCACCTCGGCCTCCTGTGCGCGGTGACGGATCTCGATCGTGCGCCGTCGTACATTGTTACGTTACACTGCACCGGTTGCCGCTTGTGCTACTCTCTCTGCACGACGTATCCGGACGAGGGTCCGGATATTCCAGCTCGGCCGTTGACGTCAGCCAGAAATCTTTCGTCCGGCTTCTGGATGAGTCTCTGCTTTATTTGAAGGTTCACATCTTCAAGTGCTCCAAATTTACGCAATTTCTTTCTCCTGAGAGAGCCTACGGAGGCTTGAGTTACTAGACGGCTGAGTTCAGCGCACCGGGATAAAAATAAAGGAGGACGATCTGATGAAGCTCGCCTCTGTTGAACGGCGCGACTTTTTGGATTCATGGGGGGATCTATATAGGTACCTAGATGTAAATATGCAAAAAATATGTGGTATCTTATAAACAGTAAATACAAATAATTATAAAAAATACGGCGGACCTACGCCCTGCGTAGATTGGGTATCCCCCTCCCTATGCAGAACCCCCATGATATATGCTATATGCTGTATGCTTGCCAAAAAAAGAAAGCTGCTACGAATCCTCATTCTCTACCAAATCCTCTTCGTCCAGCTCCAGTTCCTCGTCGTCGTCATCCTTCTCCCAGCGGCCCCGACCGGGCCACAAGCCCTCGAAGACCTGCGCCATGACGTCGCGCACGCGACCGACCTGCTCGGCGCTCTCGGTCATGACGTCGTCGTTGAGGCACCACTGGCCGAAGACCTTGCCCTTGCGGATGGTGCGCTCCAGCAGCTCCGTCTCGGCCTGCTCGGCGTCCTTGACCATGACGAACTTCATGGCGTCGGTGTCGACGACGGTGTGCTGGTACTTCTTGAGCGCCTTGACGATGACCTCGCGGTCGCGCGCCTTGGACGACTTGGGCGGCAGCAGCGGCTCCAGCCCGCGCGGCTGCGACGCCAGCAGGAACTTGATCAGGCAGTCGCCGCACTGCGGGTGCTGGTACGAGAGCCGCGAGAAGATGTTGGAGGCGGCGAAGTCCGGGTTCGAGGACGTCGAGTCCGACAGCGACGACGCGAACGAGTCCCCGAAGCACTTGTCCACGCTGAAGTCGCTGCACTTGATGTTGCGGATCGTCTCGGGCCCGTCGAGGGACGTCCACAGGACGTTCACGTTGGCCTTGGGCGGCTGGAGGCCCGCCTTCTGCAGGATGTGCGGCAGCTTGTAGTACATCCGGTCCCTGACCGGGCTCTGCGCCGCTGGCTTGGAGGAGTCTTTTGTGGCGAGCTGCCGCCAGCCGGGCTCCACCGCTTCTAGGATGTGTTGCCGCTCCGTCCAGTCGAGGTACCCGTCCGAGTTTTCATCCGATCTGGACATGATGAAGGACCAGAGCAATGCTTCCCGGAACCTCTCGATGGTGTAGTGGAAGCTGGCATACCAGGGGTAGATCTGATATTTCGACTCGCCGCGGAATCGCTCACAGGCGCCTTTTGCCGCCGGCTGCGGGAAGGAGGCCATTGCTTCTTCCATCACTCTCCGGGATACGGAGTGCCCGAAGTGAGCCTGAACATGACGGTTGCGCTCGCCGAAACGGTGGTTCAGAAGGTACGAGGTGTAATACACAAACGGCTTCTCGCCGAACGACGGTATGGAGTCCTTGCCGCCGAGGTGCTTCACGTTGTAGTGGTCGCTCTTGAAGCCCATCGTCGGGCCAAATAAGGGGGAGTAGAAATCCGACGCCGCGTGGGGCGACCCGAGGAACATGTCATCGGATAACGCAACGAGCTGGTCCGTGGAGGATGGTGTCATGAATATCTGGGATTCGATGGAGAGGGAGTTGAAGGTGGGAAGGCATTCCTTTTCTTGCTCCCGGAAAAATGACTCGTGGCTGAGTACCTGGACGTGCTGGTTGGTGTTCTCGTCATCCTTAAGCCAAGTCGGCCGTTGCGGACGCATGTTCTTGCCGTCCTTGTGGTACGAGCCATCGCTGACCGAGTTGACCAGAAGCTGAATCTTGTTGATGAAGCCCTTGGCGTAGACGTCGAGACTGCGGAGCGAATATCTCAACTCGTCCCAGTCACGGTACCGGTTGATGCTGTGCTCCGATATCCACTTTCCCTCTCGATCGTTCAGGGGCGATTCTAACTCGTAGTTATGCCGGATGCCCTTAAAGGCGTCCTCGGATCCGTTAACCCAGTTATAGACAAAGTCGATTTTTGGCTCGGCCAGCGGGCCATGTTTATCGACGTTGAAGTTCCCCGACGAAAACCACTCGTCTTCCCAGCCTTCTAACTTCATATCCCGAACTGCTTCTTCGAACGATATTCGGATGACGTCCGGCAGGACGTGATAGAGAGTCTTCTCCTCCTTCAGGGGCCGAGGCGCTTGTTTTGCGTCATCCTCCAGGCCCTGAGTCACCACAACAGCACCGCCGCCGACCCACTGCGACGGCTTGCTCTCCAGCGCGGCATGGCGCATCAGCTGAAAGGTCGTATAGTTCTGCCCTTCCGAGTGGACTGCTTCCAATTTATTATCTATCATTACCCATACTAATGTTAGAAAGAGACCAAGTAATATCACCCTCCGTATCCGCCGTGAAGTGAAGGTGCCCTGTTCTATAGGAGAGTTTGGGACTTTTATGAAAAGCCGTGGTAGCATTCTTGGCGACAACATGGTCTTGGAGTATTCGACTGGGCTTTGGCTCCGGCTTGGTATAGACAAGTTTTCGCCCGTCCACACCATCCTGAACAAGATAGATGACGCGGCTGTCTTGTTGAACTTGTGTGCCGTCTTATCGTGTCTAAAAAATATGTTTCTTGCTTTCTTCCTGTTTCCAAAACAGGCGGCGGCCTTCCCTTTCTAGTATATCTCCAAAACGCTTCTCGGGGAAATTCCTGTCTCGTGTGTATGCGCGCAAGGTTTTTCTTCTTCTTCTTCTTACAAAAGAGTGGAATGACAAAACAAGTTGTCGTAACGTAACGATCGTGAATCGCGTGCTCCGTTTCTCACATGCTCGGTCCGGATAACTGCAGGGGGCGTCAACTTGCGAAAGCCAATCTCGACGTCGAAGTGCTCATGGCCGTTATCAGCTAGGAGGTGGTGGTCTCACGACGGTTGCATCTATCGATGAGAAAGCATTCTCATAAGCTGGTAGGAGGCAGACCGAATAAACAGTATAGGAAACGGATCGACGGCACACGAGCACTTGCCTACTACGACCGACTAACATTATCATGCCCACATCCCTAAATTTCACCAAGCGGGCGAATCACCTCGGGAGGGCTCGGATGGGACCTGCATTCAGCAAGGTCCACGGTTGTGGATAGGCGGCCGAAATGCATGACGATGATCCCAACTTCTGGGATATAGCAAGCTGCCTTCCAATCCAGGGTTCCAGAAGTGCCAAGCAACTAGGTCGACAGTCGAGGTGAGTCCCCCCCACGTCATGGAGGTAACGATAAGGGGACATACAAGATCCATGATCATGGGCTATCTGTATCAGGAAGCGCTCAAGGTGAGCCCGCCAATCACAAGCTTGATTGTACGAGTTGGCCCAGTTCGGCCTATGGCGACGGCACTTGGGATAAGAATTCAGGAGACACGCGAGATCTGTTGAGGTCGGCAGCTTACATACGTAGGTACACTACCTACTGTACATGCTCACCAGCTCTGCATCACCTGGCACCAACAACTCTACAACCGCGCGATCTTCTGAGTCAGAAGTCGTGAACTTTTCATCAGAGATCGTCATCACGTCGCGATGGATATCAGGTATCATCAGGCCTCGTTAGTTGACTCTGATGCGAGTTTTCCTCCTCCTTCTCTTCTGGGGAATTGCACACGTGCTACCCCGAAACTTGTCCTGTCGTTTGAAGTCGCGTGCGGCGAAACCCCTTTGAAAGACCTTCCGGATGGGGCTATTCGATATTGGAATGGAGTGATGTTATTTGGTCGGGCGCATGACTATCTCGAGGGGCTAGTTTGGTTGTAGAAGTGATCAGCTCCTGATAACCGTACAGCCGTAGGGGAAGAGTATAAAAGAATCAGGAATAGGCGTTGGATAGGTCGACAACATCTACAGGGCTCGCCAGCCTGCGACAGCGCAGCGGCTTGGCAATATCTTGGCGGCATCTTGGCATGCATTACCGTCAGTCTTGGCACCACGTTTGCTAAGCCTTTTCAGAGCTCGACCTGCAGATCCGGCATTCCCGTCGCTTGTGATTGGCGCCTCGACGACATGCCGCCTTGGCCTTGAATCTTAATCTTCGGCGATCGACTTGACTTCTTACCGGTTCAGCGGATCTCATTTGAGATGGTGTGAAGAATTTTGAGGCCGACCTGGATACTCAGTAATGATGCATGTACTAGGTAGATGAGTCTCCTATCTCGAGGCCAAAGGCTTGACGCCTGAACCAAACCCCCCCATATGTGACGTTCCGTTCAGCAATGTCCCGCGTCGGGCAAGACACTGCGGGATCGAACGTGAGAATCCTGCTTCCAGATCCCCCTCCCTGTGATATTCTCGGCGGCTTTGGGGAACGTACATGGTGCTTTTGTCTAGTTCTACACATTCATTCCCTTACTTGCTACTACACCCTTCCAGCGCTTGTCGAATACTCCTCTTTTGCGACAATGCGATGGTAGGGTATTGCAATCCTGTAGATTGATCACAACAACTTTATTTGATAGACTGTCGCTCATTAGGTAGCCCTGTTCGTGGACCTGGTCAATCTCACGGTAGGACATCTTGGCTCGTACCCAGGATATGAAAACGGCTCTCGAAGATCCGGCTCATCATTACGTAGGTAAAGAAATCCAAAGATTTGTTAACATGAGGGGTGCTATGCTAAAAGGAGGGACAGTGACACTTCTACCTCTCGTCAACCTTGAAATTCATAGGTCAACCGGGGGGTTAAGAGAGCGCCCATTGAGTAACGTCGCCAAACGGGAACTCGGCAGCCATGTATCTACCAGGTCACCCAGCAAGAGAAGATGAAGAATCCCTTCTCCCTCTATCACCACCGGAAGGGTCGCCTCGGACTAGGTCGCCGTCGAGATGGGGAAAGAGTTTCCATTCAGTTTCGCTTCAAGCGACATTCTGGCAATGCCTCGCTTTCATGAGACCAAGCTTCCTGGGTAAGCGGTCGCCAGCTTCCGACTCATCGGAGAAGACCAATGCACCATCCAGGAAACCGCACTCAACCGAGTATCTCGATGGCGTCCGTGGCGTCGCCTCTCTGATCGTCTTCATCCTACACTGGACTCACATCCCATATCCGTCGGTGAACTCGGGGTGGGGATACAAGGACCACACGTCTCTCTGGCTACTTCCGTTCATCCGGATCATCTACTCTGGCGCTGCTATGGTGTCGGTCTTCTTTGTCGTATCCGGCTTCGTGCTTTCGCATCGTTTCATCCAGCGGATGCATCGCCGGGAGTACACGGAGCTGTTCTCGGGGCTAACATCGCTCACTTTCCGCCGGGCCATCCGTCTGTTCCTCCCGGCTTTCGCATCTAGCACGATGGCATTTATCTGCGCGTGCCTCGGCATCATCAACGTGCCGAAGAAGGTAGACGGCAAACCGTTCGAGCATAGTCTGTCTTCGTACCTCGAGTACCTCGACATGGAGTCCAACCCGTGGGACTGGACGGCGGACTTCTCCGGATTCTACAATCCTCAGCTGTGGTCGATCGCCGTCGAGTTCCGCGGCTCCATGGTTGTCTTCCTTCTGCTCGTCGGCCTGGCAAAGACTCGGACCGCGGTTCGTCTAGCCGTCGAGGGTGTGATCATGGCGCACTGCTTCGGCCACAAGCGATGGGACGTCGCTCTTTTTATTGCCGGGATGACGCTGGCAGAACTCGAAGTATTGCTGAAAAAGCCAAAGAATTCGACGGCAAGGAAGCTGGTTAATGCTCTTCTTATACTTACCATGATCCTCGGCCTTTTCCTTTGTGGTTATCCTCGCGACCACAACACTGAGACGCCCGGGTACATGTGGAGTAAATACGTTTGGCCCTTCACTGCCTACCGCCGTCGATTTTGGCTGGCCATCGGCGCCATGCTGTTTGTAGGCCCCGTGGCATTCTTACCGTCAGTTCAATCCGTCTTTCTTACTCGGCCGGCCCGATATCTTGGACGGATAAGCTTCGCGCTCTATCTAGTCCATGGCCTAGGCAATCGAACGATTGGCAAGTGGCTGCTCAACACCTGCTGGGCTCTGATAGGAGAGGAGGGTCTTTGGCCGTATGCTATCAGTTTTGTCGTGTCTACCACATTGTATTTCCCTATAGTTCTATGGGCCTCCGACGTGTTCTGGAGAGGAGTCGATGTGCCTTCGACAAATTTCGCTAGATGGTTTGAGAAGAGATGTGCTGCGCCAGAGGGCGTAAGATAGGGCCTATACCTGGATATGCATGGTTTGCTTCCTTTTCATAGTTGTTCATAGCATCGCATATATTCAACAATTCGAATATTAGATAACGATCACATATCTTGGCTCTTCCATGCCTGAAGTTCTTGACATACTGATCAATCGTGACGAGATATATGTGATATGACGACGTTGATGCCGAGATTCTTACGGCTATATTGCTCAGCGATAAACAGTGTTCAAGATTGGCAATCATGATTTATTAACAGCACTATTGTCAGTGTTGGCGAACCCCCTTCCAGGCAGTGAGGTATATTATAGACAGGTATGTAGGAGACGGAACTTGCATCTCCCATGAAAGAGCCCTTTACTCAATACAGTATTATAGGTAGTCTAAGGAATCAGATACAAGATCGATGTAGAATTACGCTTTAGATGTTTGACACTTTGGCTACATAGAGGTACCCAAGGTATTTGAGTGGTGTAGATGAGTATAACCTAGTAGGTGGTAACCATAGCCCAATAAAGGCTCTCTCAATGCAAACATCTTAACGCACTAAAGCCATCACTCCATCTCAAGCCACCCATAATAGCCACCATGCAAGCCAGCGCAACTACGACGCTGGTGCCACCGTAGATGTAAGCATGGCGCCTCCGCAAGGCAGTCAGCTCAGCCACCCAAGTAGACACGGTAGTCAAGCACCCGCAGAATCCGTCCTCGATCCCCTGGAGCACTTGGCAGCTTATAACACCGCCAATCGGAACATGTGCGAGGTCCCACGCCATGCCCAAAATCGCAGTGCCGAAGATGTTGACGGCGAAGGTACCAAGAGGAAACGACGGCAAGTACCCGTTAAGGTAGAGAGAGGCATAGAATCGTCCGAGGCACCCCAGCGGCGCAAAGACTAGAGCAAAGGTTGCGCGGCCACGCCAGGTCTCTGCTGCTCCTGGGTGGTTAAATCTGTCAGGTGGAAGCACGGACAAGAGTATGGCACCGATCCATGCGCCCCATGCGAGTAGGACAGCAAATCGATCGAGGAATTTGCGGGTGAAATTGAAGGGGAGTGAGGGCGTGATGGGTTCCAAAGCTAGGGCGAGCTGGGCTCCAAGCATGAGACCAGTGATGGATAAAGACACGGTGGTGATGATAACGCCAAGGAGGGCCATGAATGAGTAGCCGCCGTTTCGGGGAGTGGTGGTTGAGCCCGCGTCTGGCGCGAGCATGTCGTTAGACAGAGCTAGGAAGATGTCCCGTATAAACGAGGAGAAGGACGTAAAAGAGCCGCAAAACCCGGTAGCTAGGCCGATGTAAAGCGGTATGGTCTTCTTGGTAGCCATATGAGCCTTCTTCGCCGCAGCAAGGTTGACAGCTGTCCTATCAGAACCAGAACCAGAATTGCCCACCTCCTCGTCGGCACCGTTTCCTTTCGCCCTGAGCAGCTCTAACTCGTAGTTCGGCGTGCCCCATTCGAAGCGGAACAGCATACGGTCTTCGGCCAGGAAGCCCAAGACGAGACTGCCTGCAAAATTGGACCATACTGAGCTGAAAGAGACAGGGGCCCCAGCGTAAAATGTTAGAGCTTGGAGTCCGAGCCGGGCAAGTGTGCCGAGTATTGCGAAAAGAATGAGATACGAGACAGTGTAGATCTCGGTTGCCAATCTGGATACCTCTACTTGTGCTCCCCTTTGTGGCTTCTCAGGCTCTCGCTGCGCTTCGCCACTCCGCCGTCGGGCTTCTTGGTGAATTGAGAATTGCCGCTCGAGCTCCCTTCCCTCCTCAAGTGAGGGACTGGGCCGCCAACGTCGTTCATCCCGACTTGGGATAGGCGCTATCTCCTCTAACTCGGGTACATTTACAAACGAATCCGGGATGTCATAGCTGGAACGGGATGCGGACGAACGGCGCCGCTGCATCCGCGTCTGAAAGCGCTTCTGTTCTTCGGAACTGGGCGGTAGCTCTGGGTCTAGACGATCCGCATTTTCGTCCACGTCATGGAGGTTCCCGTACTCCGCCGGCGCGTCGTAATCTGCCGAGGACGGCCGTGAGCCGCTATGCCGCCGCGCGGAATGAACAGAACCATGCTGTGCTAGGGTAGCGCCGGGCACAGAATAGGTGCTGGTTCTGCGTACAGCATCTCGTTTGGTGCTCGCCCGTGAGGGATTATGTGGCCCACCATCGTCCATCTCACCGTCTTCCCTCGCGATGCAATCTCATTTGAGAAACCCGAGATGCCAGACGAAGGAAAGAGCTATGAGATCTAAGGACAAAAGGAATCCTTCACAACTACAATCTAAAGATGAAGGTCTCAATCCTGAGATATCCAGGTAGTTCAGATCGAAATCCTGAAGGTTGGCGTTGTTGTTGACAATGCCATGATGTCGCTGGGATTAATTCATCTCTTGGCACGTATTTCCGGCCATTGCAACGAGGATTAGAGATGTACCTAAGCAGTTAAGGTAATTCCCGACAGTACAGGTTCTGGTCCGTATTGAACGGTTATCCTGGTCAAATAAGGCAGCTGTTCCGTAACTTGACGTTAGTCTTATCTGCTTCGTTATCGGAAATGGTTCCTAGCGCTGTCACGGAGGGGGGAAGCTAGAGCAAGGTGCCCCGCGCTGCTGCCCCGCGTCCGGAGCTCGTTGATAGCAGCATCCCCGTGCCAATGAACGCATGCCGCATCTCGCACTTGCGAGCTAAGCCGCTCCAATGTAGGCCGGAAGGAAACAACGGACCTCGCATGATAGGACAGACCCATTTCAGCCCAGCGGACCTCATTCTCTTCTGATTACCTAGTCTTCTAGAATTATATCTTTATAGAGGAACTGCTATCCTGGATATCTCCCCTCCCTATCAGCAGTCCAAGTAGCTACCTAACCTACTATAACATTACAACTCCAAATCCACGATGTCGCTCCCTTCAAACGTCCACGTCTCCAACCACCCTTGTCTAAAGGGCAAGCTCAGCCGTCTCAGATCCAAAGGTACCCAGTCGCGCGAGGTCAAGTATCTGATAAACGACATCGCTACGATTCTTGGGTGCGAGGCCCTGGCTACGGCGTTGACCGCTCACGACGGCCCCAAGGTATTCATTCCTCAATATCCTCAATATCACCGAGCTCGGAGCTGCGTAGGCGGTGTATAAGGCAAAAGTAGTTGACGCACCATACCGCCACAACAGGACGAGACCCCGATCGGATACGAATACACTACCACGACGGTGCGGCCGGAAGCGCTCTCAATAGTGCCTATCCTTAGATCGGGCTTGGGCATGGTAGAAGGTGGGCGTCACCGCCTCTCGCCCTTTACTTCCAGATGGCTCGTAAATCTAACGTTGAATGCGATCTCAAGCAATACAAACCCTCCTCCCCGAACCTGTCCCCGTTCACCACCTAGGTCTCTACCGCGAGCCTAGCACGCTCGAACCCGTCGAGTACTACAACAACCTCCCCCACCACATCCCCTCGTCTTCCAGCGAGCCGGGCTCGAACGCCTCCAGCCTGGCCATCGTCGTAGACCCCGTCATCGCAACAGGAGGAACGTGCGCGGCGGCCATCCAGACGCTTAAGGAGTGGGGTGTTAAGAGGATCATTGTCCTGTCTGTCATCGCGGCCGCGGATGGCGTGCGCCGTGCTGCTGAGGAGTGGCCCGAGGCTGTGGAGATTTGGGTCGCGGGCGTTGATGCGGAGCTCACGCCCAACGGCATGCTCAAGCCTGGCGTCGGAGATGTGGGCGACCGCTTATTCTTGACGATAGGCAAGTAGTAACAAGAAAGAGATTAATGGTGGGTTCATAGCTGGATGCATTGGATAGATAGCAGCTACATTAGACTAGCAACTAGATATGGCTTGCTTTGCTACAATAGCTGATCCGTTACAACGGCGCGTACCTCTCCTCGTCCACCGTCGTGCGGTTCTTCCAACAATCCTCAACCCATTGACGCGAGACTACTCTGGGAACACGCGATCTAGAACTGATAACCGACCGCACTTCTGCCGCTAGTTCCATCTCACCAGCCTCGGTGTCACTCACAACAACTACGTGTGTGATACTTATGTCGTCCAAGTCATCGGCCACCGCTCCACCTCCATACTTGATCCAGTTCTTCATTTTGAGACACAATATGGGAGAGACGTTTTCTGTGGTTGCGAAATGCACCCTTGCGCCCCTGAATATGTAGCTTCTTAGACCGCCAATATCATGGCCGTGCTCCGCTAGCTGGTTGAGGAATTCCTCCTTGTTGAAGGGATCCCCGACAATGACTTCCTTTTTAGGCATCGACTTGAGCAGTTGTCTTAGCTCCGAGAGGTCTAAATCTCTCGCATAGCTATCACCATATTTATCAACGTTCTCCTCTGCGTGGCGCGCCGTGGCCTCGGTGGCATGGAACAAGTGACCTGTCTCGTAGGGTAAGAGGAAGTCCTTATCGCGCTGCGCAAGGCAATCTAATATCCACTTCGGTTTGATGATGTCTACGTCACCGGCTTTCATCAGGCTGGCCACCTTGACTACTTTCTTTTCGGCAATAAGAATCATGCCTGTTTCCGGGGTGGCTCTCTGGTGTATCTTGCCGCCGTTCTCCTTGATAAGCGCCTCGAGCTGCGTTTTCGATTTCTTGACAGGGGTCGTGCAGTCTGTCAGGACGCAGAATTCGAGCCCTTCGAACACTTTCGTCTTGGGTCCCTTGAACATCGCCGGCGCAGTGTTGTCCTGGCCAGCAATGACGATGTCTCTCTTGGTCCGCTTGGTTGCACGTTTCCGACGGGACTCCATGTTCATAGTCTTCTCCTCGTTTTCCCTTTCAACCCGGACCTTCATGTCTAAGAAACCCTGGAAGTCCTGACAAGAATCCCAGCTTCGGTCAAGTCGTAAGCCCCTGAACCGTGGGAATCTCAAAGTAATGCCCTTAGCAAACTGATCTGATTCCCCGGCGCTGGCTGCCTTGACGGATATCACGAGGGATTCGCTTGGACGAATCCACACATCCGGTCTGAGAATCTGGTGCTTCTCTCCGCCGGCAAGCTGAATATATTTGCTCGGCGGCTTCTTCGGATCCCAGGGCTTCCATTTTCCGTCTGTGTGATGCCGAATGTCCGCAAGATCTTCTGCACGAAAACCACCGCCGACTTTCACGAAGCTGAAGAACGTTTCCGGGTTGTGCCCAGCCTTGATGTCGTTCTCTGAAGCGCGAAGACCGCAGAGAAAGGAACCTATCGCGCCACCACGATGTCCAGTCCCGTAGTATCCGCCGATAATCACGACTTCTACTGACTCGCCAAAACCGCTCATGTACTCGGGTTTGACTTTGATCCAGTTATCGCTGCGGTCGGCTAGTGAGTACATGGACCGCGGGTTCTTGATAACCAATCCCTCGGAAGCGTCAGAGACGATCTTCCGGAGCATGGGTTCGATCACATCCGCCGAGTTGGCCTTCTCATATTTGTGAACCTCGAGTCGGTATGGCACACCTGGCACAGCTTTCTCAAGTGCTTTCCGCCTATCTCGTAGTGTGTACTGCGTCAGAGGTTTGTCGTTTAAGTACAGGATATCAAAGACCCGAAGAACCGGTCGCGGCGCATTATCATTATGAGGGTTTCGCTGTTCCGCGAGAGCGGCCGTCTTCAAAGTACCAAACTGGAGTACCTTATCAAGTTCAGGGTCCCATACAATCATCTCGCCGTCGAGGATGATGTTCCGCACCCCGGGCGCAAAGGCATCTCTCAGGTGGCGCGTGAGAGAATTTTCCCCTTCAAAGCTTTCGCCGTAGAGGTATGTGTAGTCCTTGGCCTTTCTAGACCAGAAGCGGAATCTCTTCCCGCCGGGAATATCATCGTCTTCTTCCATATGCAATTGCATGCGCTCGCCGTCCAACTTCTCTTCAATCCAGAACTCGTCGTCACCTTCGACCCGGTTGTGCGAATTCAGCTTGTCAACCATCTTCTGGAAAGACGTAGACATCTGGTAATGGCAGAGCATGGGCTGAAAGCATTGCATTAATGTGACATTCGTTTGGCCGTCCGTGAGGCGGAATTTAGGGTCGTAGAGGTCCCAGCATACTTGGCGAAGACTCGAAGACACGCTGAATAGATCTTGAGCGTCGGGATGCCATACTTCCATGAATGTCCTCTCCGTAGCCCCGACTCTCATCTGCTTCAGGATAATGCGGATGAGCCACCTCAATTCTTCAGCATTCATGCGCTGGTAGAAGATCTCGAATATAGGTAGCTGCTCGCTCTCACCAGAAGCGGCCGCTAATTTATCTAACATCTCGTTAACATCGGCAATACGCATATCGCCAGGCTCTATACGCAATGGCCTCTTGGAGAGTACGTCGTAGCATCTGCCGGCGAAGTCGCCAGCGGCTCGAGCGGTCGCCGACCGGAGTGGTTCCTTCCAATGCAGAATACTATAGCCATCTTCAGAGTTTCTGTCGATCCTCATCAACTTCACGAGAAGCCTGCCAATATTCCCCTCCTTGAGCCCGTACATGCCTCTGTCACGGTCTGCATTTGGTAGGATCAGGCGCATGGCTGGGTAGAAGTCGTTTCCAACCTCGGTCCGCCATTTTGATATGAAGCGCTCGATGACATTGCGTTTGTACTCCTGAGGAGACAGCTTACTGGGTCTATGAGGTCCTCTTGAGCGCACGTTTTTGGGGCCAGATTGTTGCTTGTTCTCACTTAAGGGGTTGAAAAGGTTTATGAACAGCTCCGAGAAGAACAATGTGCGTGAGTGGTTCTTTGGCCTATTTGGGTATCTAGACAGGACGTTAGCTTGATGACGTTCAGATGCCCAACACTGTTCAAGACAGTTAGCTCACTTCGCATCAAGCTCTTCAAGAGTCTGGCCTCCTGTAGCATATTGCCGACGTTCCTCATCCACAGCACCCTCGTCGCGAATTCTATTACGTCGTTGACTCATTTTGTTCTCCTTTGTAAGAATGGCGAATCATTTGGTATTGGCGTTGACGTTGGCTGTCTGGATGCGACTCTGCGGTTTTGCCACATTGCCCCTTGGCGAGATATGGATGTGCATGAAGGAACAAAGCTGTGCCTGGGTTCAGATTTGAGGAATAAGCTGCCTCCAATGTTAAAACATCTAAGTCCATGTTTCGAATCCCGTCATTGCCATCTTATGATTGAGGATGGGGACTTGATGAGAGGTTGTAAAGTTCAACTTGGGAAGCTGTGGCAGCCTGGACGGAACGTGCTCTGCCTGTTTGAGTTCCAATGTGCTTAGGTACATCGAGCAACAGGAACCGGTGACGTATCTTTTGTGACCCCGTTACGGTGGGATTACGTGCAGGTGCGACGGAATCTAGCCGATTTGCAGGGGCAAAAGCGACGAACCACTGAGTCTCATTGGTCAATGGTGTGCCCTATGAATTTTAGGTACTGTGGAGTCTAATCAACGCGCTTGCAACACCCCCCAAAACGCCAACGCGACTTCGATATTGAATCTAGCATGCACAAACCTACCGTACCCACTTGCAGACGAGGGCAGGAGCGTCTGCCAACCATTGACAAGCACTGTTCTATGTTTACAACTCCCAAATTGACCCGCGGACTTGACCGTCTTCAACTTCTGTATGACTACAGGTCATCTCCGACTCCTACCTTCAACACTCCTTCGCCTTCGCCTTCACCCTCGCCCTCGCCCTCGATACATCTTTTCGCCTCTACATTCCGATGTATTCGCGTACCTGTCGACATCTCCTCTTAACACGATGTTAAGCAGGGCGGTGGAAAGGAAGAAGGCGGATGCGCCTCCGGCCCCCGCCAAGACGAGTCTTGCGAAGCAGCTGTTTCCTTCAAGTAGCCCCTCTACTCACGATGGAGATATTTCACAGTGGGCATCCTCCCATAAGGGACGTCCTACTCCATCACGTAGCGCGTCAGTATCTTCGAAGGCGGTTGGCAGCAATCCGCTCCAACCTAAGTCCAACAACCTACAGCAAGCTCGCCGTCAATATAAACCCCTCTCTCCCGCCACCACAGCATCAAATGTCTCTCGACGCTCTGAAAGCTTCGCGTCCCTCTGTGGCAATGCAGGGGCATTCCAAGAAGAACCCGAGCCCGCCCGTGCTCCGTCTCATAGCAATACCGGTTCATCTGCCTACTTCGTGGAAGACGACTTCAGCGACGACGACGCGTTAGAATTGGATATGGAATATCGGATGCCAGAACCGTTCCCCGAACCTGTCGCGCCAAAGCTGTCCGCCGCTCCTCCTCAGCCACCTGCTAGTCAGATACCTTGGTCTTCTTCGCCACAAGAACACCTCTTTCCAAAGAACCCTCAGAAGACTTTGAAACGCGATTCGTCAGATGATGGTGCCCGACCGGCTCCACCTCCAGCAAAGAAGAGGACTTTGTTTTGGAAGCAGGATGACGCTACACGAGCAGACACGAACGCTGACAGGAATGACACTTTGAAAACTGAAGAAGCAACTACTCCAGCAGTTAAGAAGAAGGGCGAGTTACCATGGGATGCATCGCAGAGCGACCTCAAAGAGCGCCTAAAACAGCTCAGGAATCAGAATAAAAAGGCTAGATCCGGGATGGAACACTCAGCAGAGGAAATCCGTACCGCTACGGCAGATCACGCTCGACAGAAGACCAAGGTATCTGCCATATCTCTAAGTTCCGAACAACAGCATGTCATCGATCTTGTGATTCAAAGGAAGCAAAGCGTGTTCTTCACCGGTCCAGCAGGTACTGGTAAATCTGTGTTAATGCGAGCAATAATTGCCGAGTTAAAGAAGAAGTGGGCCCGTGATCCTGAACGTCTCAGTGTTACGGCCTCTACCGGCCTTGCCGCTTGCAACATCGGAGGTATGACGCTTCATAGCTTTGCTGGTATCGGACTTGGAAAGGAAGACGTTCCAACGCTGGTCAAGAAAATTCGCCGGAATGCCAAAGCAAAGAATAGATGGCTTCGGACGAGCACTCTCATTATCGACGAAGTTTCCATGGTTGACGGCGAGCTCTTCGATAAACTTGCCCAAATAGCACGCACTATTCGAAACAACGGCCGACCGTGGGGTGGAATCCAGCTGGTTATCACAGGCGACTTCTTCCAATTACCTCCTGTTCCTGACGGAGGTAAGAAGGATGCCAAGTTTGCATTTGAAGCAGCCACATGGAATACGTCCATCGACCACACCATCGGATTGACGCAGGTCTTCCGCCAAAGAGACCCTCGTGAGTTAACCCTATTAAGTCACATACTTTAGTCTGTCACTGTATTAACGCCATGTTCTAGATTTCGCCAATATGCTGAACGAGATGCGTCTTGGTAGGATCAGCGAAGATACAGTCAAGACATTCAAAGACCTATCACGGCCGCTAAGTTTTGATGATGGCCTAGATGTGACCGAACTGTATTTCCCATTCTTCCTAAAAGAACATGCAGGCACTGTATGCTAACCCTCATACTAGATTCCCGACCCGTCAAGAGGTCGAAAAATCCAACGAATCGCGGTTGCGTAATTTACCTGGCTCAGTATATCGTTATGAAGCACTCGATTCGGGTGATCCTGCTATGCGAGACAGGTTACTTTCCAACATGATGGCCCCCAAGTCTATGGATTTGAAGAAGGGCGCACAAGTCATGTTAATCAAGAACATGGACGACACCCTGGTGAATGGTTCCCTCGGCAAGGTTGTCGGATTTATGAACGAAGCTACATTCGAAATTTGGGGTGCCCGCGAGGATGAGGTTGGTTTAGAAGGCGAGGTCGATGCAGACGCTCGCTCCAAGAAGAAAATCAAGGCGTTTAGCCGCGACATTGAGAATATAAAGGACAACAAGGAGTATCCCGTTGTCCGCTTCACCGCGACAGACGGAACCCACCGAGTCCTCTTGTGCATTCCAGAGGACTGGAAGGTCGAACTGCCCACAGGTGAAGTTCAAGCCTCAAGAAAACAGCTACCCCTTATTCTAGCTTGGGCTCTCTCTATCCACAAGGCTCAGGGGCAGACTCTAGAGAGAGTCAAGGTGGACCTCGGTAAGGTGTTTGAGAAGGGACAAGCGTATGTTGCACTCAGTCGAGCTGTGAGCAAGCAAGGGCTCCAGGTGCTGCGTTTCGACAAGAACAAAGTCATGGCTCACCCCCGAGTCATTCAGTTCTACAACAAGCTCTACAGCGCGGAATCGGCAGTCAAGACGAAGAAGCCATCGACAATATCAGATTTTGCCCGCAAGGGGTCATCGGTAGCTGCCAAACCTGCCAAGGGCACAAGCACAAACGTTATCGATCTGGATCATGATGAGGAGGAGGTCATGGCAGCATATGGTTACTAGACGTGGGCATTTGAGAGGCCACGCGTAGATGTTTTCACTATGAATCCATTAATGCCGGTTTGGCGCCAGTAGGCATGGATAGCTGGCATAATGGGGGCCTTGAAGAAATGAATTCAACAGATACCAAGTGTCGTTATAGTTAGTACCTTAGGTAGGCAGCTACATGTAGACACAAATGCACTGCTCCCCCTGCTGTGAATTCTTAAACTGTATGAATGAATACCTACCTCTCAGGTATCTGGCCTATACCGTCATAACAGGAATTGCCTCTGTACAGCTGAAAGTCTTACAACATCTTTGATTTGACGCTTCTTGATCAAGCAGCCGACCCTATGATTTGCGATAAATTAATTCTATGCCCATGGAATTATTGATACAATGCATGTGGGATGCTGCCGTAATAATTGAAGCTACATACTAATCGTCGTTGTACCCTAAGGTTTTTTTTCAGAACGTACACGCACATGTTAACTGGTTGTATTCGCGGCGGAACTCCTTGGCAGCCCCTGGTAACGGCGTGCACAGAGCACCGCCCACCGCACTCCGTCTAGATTGGACAGTACCCTAATCTACGTTGTTTGACATGTGATTGGTGCCGTCACTGTGGAGTTAACGCGTCCTAGAATCTAGTACATAGCGCGCCGTATCGATAAGAAAAGCTTAAACTCCGGTGCTGGGCTGCTGGGTGATGGCCAAAAAACAAATCACGGATTCAACCCAAGGTGGGATTTCCTCTTCACAACATCGCCGAGAATCTTTCACCTTACAACCTCTACAACTTGGGATCCGGCGCGCCTTTCCAACAGTAATCGACCAACAACTCCAGATTCCTGTGTAAGTCCATCCAGCCCTTCCCACAACCTCATAAAACCTGCCGACAGCCTTGGCTTCCTTTCTGTACAATGCGATAGTATGACTGACGTTGCAACAGTCCAGAGTCTTGTCGCACCTCTGTATTCTGTATTCTGTGTCCTGGTCAACACCAACTGCACCCGAATTCTGACCTCTTCTCTTCGATCGCGATAAGAGTCAACGCTTGCCCTGCTCTGGAGCTAGTATCTCAGACCCCCGCGCGGGTCCCTTGCCGGGATTTCGTGATAGCCACTCGAAGGGGCTCTGAAGTTCAACACTTAAGGTATACACTGGCACTTTCTTCCACTCTTCTAATACCCTAAGCAAAGAACCTCCTTAAGCTAATCAAGGAGTCCTAGCTCTGCCTGCAAGCCACGATGGATGAACGTGTAGCCCTCGCCCACTGGTTGGGCTCTCAGTACAACGTGGCCCTCAGGGACCCCCCTGGCCATGTTGTCCAAGGAACGTTGGTCTCTCTTGTACCTCTAGACGGCCTCGTCCTAGACTCGGGTAGGTTGGAAGAGAGCGACCTCAATGCATGTTCTAGCTGAGCTAACACGGACATAGCTCGAATTCTCAACACCGGCCAACTCTTCCCACAACTAAGGATTCCCGCGACGAACGTCCTAGACATCGGTCCCAGCTCAAGCAACAACGTACCGGTGCCTGGTCCCATACCGCACTTCCCGCACTTCCCGCAAATACCACCGCCGTATCAGACGGGATTTCAAGACCCGGCAATTCTAAGTGCTGCTCCTAGACCGGACTCAAGTTCGCACCCTCATGAGCGCCATTATGCGCAGCCCAACGTTGCAGAGAAGCGCGACCCGCCGGCCATTCCTAATCCTGCCGATCACCTGACATATTCGTCTCCCGATGAGGTTACCGACGCGGCCGGCCCTAATGCCCTGCGAGTCTCGGCGAACTCCGAGTCTGTAAGTCACAGCAAAGCCGTAGTCAAGGCAGCTGCCGCAGTTCTCGAAGGTGTACCAAACCCTAAGAGGGGCCGAGGGCCAGGCACACGCGGTCGGGGTCGCCGTAGAGAGAGGCAAGTGGCCAGCAATGGCTCCCCGATAGAGATGAGGCGAGGCCCAGGCTGGAGAGAGACACCAATTTTGGAGTCCACCGCGTCGTTCCAGCCGTTCACATCACTCAAGAAGAGTCAGAAAAGCCGAGCCGATGCGAATGCTGACAATGAATGGGCGTCAGAAGATGTCACCGACGTGCAGGAAGCGGGGGACTTTGACTTCGAGGGCGGCCTTGCTAAATTCGACAAGCGCAAAGTATTCGAGGAGATGAAGGCACAGGACGAGATCGAGGATGCCCAACGTCTGGTTTCTCACAACCGCCTCCCTCGACCGAAGCCTGGTACAGCTGGAGGCAAGAATCTGCACTACACCGAGAATGTCCTGGACGTGCCTTCGATCCATTCAAAGGGAAAGGCGCCTGCTGGCGACTATTGGAAATCCGAAGCGGACGACGAGCCTTCTAAGGGTGCCGACCACTCCGGCAGTGGGCGTAGTTCTCGGTTGAGGGGAGACTCGCGATTATCAACGAGCCGTCGCTCACAATCGCGCAAGGCGAGCACCGCCGCAAGTGTTGGTGGCTCGAGCCGAGTCAATTCGGGTGTGAGTGTATCCCTCCGCCACAACCACAGCCTTCTACTCTCTTCCAGCCATCAATCCCATCAACTAACCGGCCCATCGCCGCAGTCTACCTCCATTCCTGGCGGTTTCTATGCTGTGAAGACGAATCGACGAATCGAAGCGATCGCCCATCTTCCGATGCAGACTCTTGAGAACGTGGCCCGTCACGAGTTCGGATTTACCGAGGATCTGATGGCAGAGAATGCCGGTCGTGGCATCACGGAAGTCGTCCTGCTTGCTCTTGACGATCCTGCGATCAAACTTCGAGCGGCCGCGACGTCGCCCCCGACGACTCCCACCATCGTAGTATTAGCCGGTAACAACAAGTCGGGAGCCCGTGCTCTAGCGGCTGCTCGCCATCTTCGAAACCGTGGTCTCAATGTTCTAGTGTGCGTAGTCGGTATTGAACGCGAGCGAGAGCTGTTGGAAGACATCAAGAAGCAAACCCGGCTTCTTCGTAACTTTGGTGGTGCCATCTTCACCAAATCGGAGCTTTTCGACCATGTCAGCCATGCTAGCACCACCCTGGCGACGGCATCTCAAGGCTCAGTCACCCTGATTATCGACGCTCTACTGGGGCTGACCACCCCCTTCGAAGAGCTGCGAAAGTCTGACCAGGCTACGACCTACGAGTTGATGGAGTGGTCGAACAGGAACGAGGCTTTCGTCATGGCAATCGACCTCCCCAGCGGCATTGAGCCCCAGACTGGCAAAGTCAACGTGATTGATGGTGCCAAGTTGTATGTGCACCCCCGTTACGTAGTTGCCCTCGGCGCGCCAAAGCTCGGTCTGTTGAAGGCGTTGGAAATGGGCGACGAGCATGGTGACACGGTGATGGTCGAGCAGTGGAAGTTGTTCCTAGCAGACATCGGACTTAGCCCTGTTATCTGGCGCAAGGTGGCGACCAAGATCCGTCGCGGTATCGAGTTCGACAACAACTGGGTGCTGGAATTACGCTACCAACCCCAGACGAATGAAGGCGACGAATAATACAGCCTCCTCTTCGCGTCTAGACGCGTAAGGGCCTGAACTTATTTGTAGGCAAACTTCGCTTTGCCTACCAGTTGATCACCATTTGATGAGATGAACGAAGTCTGATTGATTTTTCGCGTTGCTCCCGAGGCCTGTACCAGAGTCATCGCAATATCGGTGTGTCTCCAGAAATGGACAGACACTATTACAAGAGTTTGAAAACTATAAGTCACGAAAAGGGAGAAGGAAACGCGAAAATGATGATGTTGTTTTGAAGTGGGAATACCACGTCTCAAACCATCGAACGGCAAACATGTGGAAGGGAGATGATTTGAGCTCCAGAATGGGACGTTGTTGCTTAGGTTGATTTGGTCTCTGCACAGTATTGCAGTGGCATCTCCTACGCGACGGCCCCTATTTGACTCGCGGATATCGGATTTTCCCATTCCAACTTTTACGAATTATTACACCCTGTCTGTCCTTGAGAAATCGACAGAATCCAGATCTCTACACACCTGACCCTTCTTAACATACACCACGCATTCACCATATTCTCAGGCCTCGCTCCGTATTTACGATGAAGACACGAATTTTCCACGACGCATGACGCATGAGAGGGAAGGAGTGAAGTTGCGGCTGTTGACGCTTTGATGGGTCATATTTGACCATCGGCACGGGGGAGACTACGAATACCCCGAAGTTCTTGCATTTTCGACGGCGTTGGAGGTTCCAGCTACATTGCCGCATAGTCCTTTGCTGAATGATCAACGCATAAGATGCGTTTATGACTGTACCATAATTTCGGGGCAGACGTCCCAAGAAAACCGCAAGGTTCCATGCCATCGACAGCTGTTCGATCGATGGCCAACGTCTGTCGTAATGTTCAATATGACATGCCTTTGCAGCATCATGAGGACGCCTTCGTAGGATGGTATGCACTACATATATGCTAACCTGATATTCGTAGAAAGGTACCTATGTACATACCCAGCGCCCGGTAGGTAACATTGGCTCTTCAACTCCGACAGAGACCGGTGTCTAGCCCGCAGAACCCTCGCGACGGAGCATCCTATCCCTGCTAGCTTCAAGACCTGCCGCTGCGGTACCCAATAAGACGCCCCAATTTACTCAGCAAAATGCGCATTGACAAGCGACAGGGGACAGCTCAGCACCAGCCCGTGAGCTTCAAGCGCCGAGCTGACTGGTCCAATGGTGTCATGCATGGTACAGTGGCATGTTCCTCCCCCCTCGTACGAGAAGCTTCTGGGCTAATGTTATAGGCTCGATTTACACAGGCGTCAGCGAGGGTTGCGTAGGCGTGCGTCTTGCACTCCGACTGTATGCTCCTGACCTACCTCGCCTACCTCGTACACCTCGTACGTAGATAAAAGCTGCCGTCCTCTTCCAGACAATCCCGTCCAGCTTGTAGCCTTTTTCCACGATGACACCGCCTGCAAAGCTCCAGTCAAGGCGGAGCATCCTGGACAGACCGATACTGATTGCTATTCCCATCTTGATTGGATTGTTCATCACTCGATCTCCTTTCTTCATGTCGGCCCCAGCTCTGGACCCCGCGGCTGCGGACGCGAAGCCGTGGGCGGATGCCCCTATCAAGTTGGTTACGACGCCACAGTATGAGACTAAAAAGGTACTTTTCGACGTTCCTCCTGTTCGATGAAGGCGGAGGTAGCTCAGTATGATCTAACCTAACGCCTTTTGACTATTTAACAGACCGACATCTTCACCACCGGCGCGACGCACATGGCCCTGCTTCACAACGCCATCCTCCGCGGCTACAACTCGATCTACCAGCAAGCGCCCCACGTCAAGCCGACCGACAAATCTGACTTCATCGGCTACGCCCTGACATGGCACAAGTTCGTCGCGACGCACCACGACGACGAGGAGGCGACGCTGTTCCCCAAAGTCGAAGAGGTGCTCAAGGACAACACGATCTGGGAGGGCACGCATAAGGAACACGAAGCCTTCCTCGGCGGCCTCGCGAAGTTCGAGAAGTACCTCCGCGACGTCGAGGCCCAGCCGGCGAGGTTCGACGGCGCGGAGCTGGTCAGGATTATGGACGGCTTCCAGGAGCCCTTCGGCGAGCACTTCCACAGCGAGATCGCCACGATCGCGGCCCTGGCCGACCATCCGAACGCCCCGAAGCCCGGGTCCCCCGAGGAGGCCGCGGCGTCGGCGACGTTCAAGAGCTGGGGCAAGAGCACGGTGACCAAGGCCGGCACGCTGGACGTCGTGCCGTTCTTCCTGCTGAACCTGGACGGCACGGCCGAGGAGGGCGCGTGGGCGAACTGGCCGCCCATCCCGGGCCCGATCAAATGGGGCTTGGTGAATATCGCGGGGGCGTGGCACTCGCGCTGGTGGAAGTTTAGCTCGTGCGCTGGGGGGCGGCCGAGGAAGTTGTATGCCCTGCAGTAGGAGGTTGCGAGGTGAGGAGAAAGGTGAAAGAGGGGAGCGATATGGATGTTATGATACCCAGATGGTGTGGCTTTTGGTGGGACATTGATTGTTGAGTACCTATCTAGGTATGTTGGATGATAGTGTAATGGCAACTCCTCTTTGAATGAAGACATGAGACCGTACGGCGATAGATGGCAAGGAGGTTTACAGCGAGCCCCATTTGTTTTAGCCCCTATATCAGTACGCTAATACAAGTAGAGATCTCGAAAATAGTATCTACGTCGGTTACTGTATGAGTAGTAGTGGTGACGGCCTCATGGGTTTATTCCAGGGGCTGACGGCAATATTAGTAGTATACTATTCTTGTTTGCCAGGCGAAGGATGCTCTACAGTCGATATCATACCTATGCCATGATACAGCGTGTCAAAGTAGCAGATGCAAGGGCTACGAAGTAACACTGACGGATCAAAATAGAGTGAACTAAGACTTACGACAGAATCAAGACACCGCTTCAAAGTAGTCGTGTAGACAGGAGATCTGATCCATTGACAGCCCAGATCCAAGTGAAGCACTCAGAAAGCGTTCGGAAGATAGTCACGTTCACTACTAGGTACCCAGAGGAGCATAACACTAAGGGGTTTCTACTATTTTTCTTCTGGCAACCATATCTCAGCCAGTCTAGATATTTGCCATATAGAACTTTCTATGAAAGGGTTATGAAAGGTTGATGTAAAGGGTGAGGGTACGATCCCTGAAGGCCAACCGAAACGACAAGATTGAGAGGATCGAGTCGAGAATTCCGCACACATGTAGACTGGTGCCCCATATATGACCATTCCAAATTTCCATATCTGTCCGATATCGTCTTCTTCGTCATCGTTTTAGCTAGCCTCTAATCAGCAGAGCGTCGTGTACGTATTATGAGGTGGTGCCATGGTCATCCGCTCCTTCACCCGCGATTGTGATCGTAAATTCGTCCCTTTTTAACTTCACAATTATTATTACTTCATTTCAAACGTACAGAGATGGAAATGGGGAATATGACATTCTTCGCATACCTTCACAGAGTATTGACCGGGATATTTCCTATCAAGATACTCCTTCAACTGGCTGGAGCTAACTTTCGACGCTGAAATACGCATAGAAGTCCCTCGATGTGGGCTTTCCGCAGCTTTCTGGGACAGTATCCTTTGCCATAAGGCTCTCATTGTCTGTTGAAAAGGCTTTTTTCGGAGTGCGCTGGACGGAAACTTGATAATAATTTGTGATTGGCCAAGTGGCGCAACCGGTTCACGAGGACAACTCACAGATTTTATAGATGATCATGGCAAAATTAAGGAGGCGGTGACTACGGAGCACCTAATGGTGGCGCAGCTGACAGATGGGGGCTTGCCGATATCGCCGTCGAATTCCAGATGACGTTGCTCTTTCAAATATATGTGCCATATCCCACCGTCTCATGGCATCTTTATACGACTGCATCGTAGGGCTCCGTAGCTGAAGGAGTGTGCCTTTCGCCTTTGCCGACCGTACGTGGAACGTTCTACTTTGCAAGGGGGCCAGTATGAGGGCTGATTCGGGAGAGCGCCTCCGCCCGAGCAGAGTGGATTGGCCGGAGCCTCATTTGGAGGTCGTTGAGGCGACCTTCGTGGCACCGGTAAGCGTATAGGTGCACAAATCACTGCGCCTTTGCCTGCTGCAACAATAGTAAAAGAATGTCAGAATTATTTTGTCTCAAATTTGCTCCAATGTTATTAAGAAGCGAGTTACGGAGTGCCTTGAATCCAATATGGTCAATGCGTGACAAAGTTCTAGGCGGACTTCCAGGGGGGGTTTGTAGTTGATTGGAGTCAGCCAGTCAGCCAGCCAAGCTGCACCTTTGTCAGCATCTTGACCGTAGATCCGCCGACTCCCAGAGCTGCCTGAGAAGTCATGATTACCGAAGCATGGAATGGGTAGGGTATATAGGTAAGTATCAAGGGTAAGTAGTGGTAAAGGGGGATTCCCAACTAGGTACCTATACAAATGTAACAAATATCCCAGCAGCGACTAAGGCATGACAACCCCAGACAGCAAATGCAGGAGAGTTGGACGGGCTAAATGTGGCATTCTTCTTGAATCCCTTTTCTAATCCAGCTCGAGTTTGCTAGCTGAACTTCGCCCAATATTGTCGGATGTCTACTGGTAAGTTATGTTCGTGGGCTTACATTCATGTATGATACTCGTGTCGTCCCCTGTATACGAACCGCATGTTTCTACACATCGTCAATAGCGTTACAAGGATTATCGGTCGCGAGAACGCCTCATATGACCCCCCTTAAGCCACAGCTTGATTTGCCCGTCTCTTACTGGGCTTTTTCATGCTCGGTGAGATGGCTGGCAGAGGGAGCGACCAGTTCTGCGGTATGATAGGAGGCGTTGGCAAAGCCTACTGGTCTGCCCGATGCCGCTGCGAGTGAGATTGACGCTATTACTGCCATGTGGCTTGCCAACTACTGCCTACTGCGTGGTTCGCGCACCATGACTGTTTAGCCTACCAGGCGTCCATCGCAACTTGTATTTTAAAGGCAGGCAGGCAGAGTCAAGCGGGAGGGAGCCAACGACTACATTGTGCAGATAGATGCAAGTCACGGACTGGCGAATCTAAAAACCACCTAATTCTTATTTCCCAAAACTTGCTGGCGAATTCATTATTTATTTTGTATCTCGTCTCCTCCCGATCCCAAGGCTGCCTCACCATCCTCCACCCAAGACAGGCACAGTTTCGTCTTCTAGCCTAGTTGGCCCCGTCCCCGGCATTTGGTATAATCTCACAAGATATCTCCTTCATTGGCCTCCAATCTCCGGACTACGATCCCGGATTGACCCATTGGCCTCCTCGGTTACACCTTTACTGGGCACCATGGTGTCCAAGCCGCCGCTTGGACTGGATGATTTGAGAAGGGTTCGACAAGTTTCTGACCGGGGCAAGAGTGACCTCCGTCCTCGTAGCCGTACTCCACCTTGGACGTATGAACCGGTTCCTGATGATAAAGTTAGTTGTCTCCTGGGGGAAATCGGGCAGGAGCTTGACGAATCAAAAGTCCACAGCGCTCCAGATTTAAACAAGCAGTACATTCCTAGGAACCGTCTCATGAAAATATTGACGCCTGGGCGAGTTCGGGCCATCGTAGGACAATTACACTTCGATGACTCTCCAGACAAGGACAAGCTGACAGAAGATATCTGTTTTGGGCCAGAGCCTTGTTTAAGGCTCTTGGCCGTCCTCATAGGGACTGGAAAGACAGAGAACTTTCCAAGCCTTCTGAAGGACAGAATGCACGATCAATGTCTCCCAATGGAACCAGAAACGTCTCCCCAGAAGAAACTTCGCTGCCCTCATCACAAGACGCACCATCCCACTGTCAATAACTACCGTCGGCCTAACGATAGAGATGAATTCTCTCGGTGGTCCTACATCTTGAACGCTCCCTACATCAAGTATAACAAAGAGAAACACTCGCACTACGTCCTGCACTATGGCGATGTCTTCCCTATGGAAGTCGTCGATGGGGGGGATACGCCAGGAACTAATGACGCAGCCTCTATTAGCAACATAGCGCAATTTGGAGGATTCAGTGAGGTGTTCAAGGTCAGGATGGAGGAGAGCCATTACGACTTCGGGAACGTTGGGGTATGTGCTCAATACGTGTAACCATGCATCCAACGTGAGGAGCTAACTTCACGACTCTCCTAGATGCGCCACCGGCATAAATTGTTCGCGTTGAAGAGACTCACTTCTCACGCCCGGGATAATTTCAATCTCGAGCTTTCGTCACTGCTATTCTCCATGGATAATGCGTCCGGAAAGACAGCGAATAACCACCTAGTCCAGCTCTTAGCAACATTCGAGGTACAGAAGTCTGCGGCACAAGGGTCGACGTATTACCTCCTTTTCGATTGGGCTGAAGGAAACCTGAAAGACTACTGGAGGGCGAATTCACACCTCGTCGGGGAGTTGAGTCACTCCAAATGGATGGCTCAGCAGTTCCACGAGATCTGCCAAGCAGTCCAGTGCGTACACAACGAGCGTGAGGAGACACTGAAGTCTACCGATACTAGTGCGCTCCTAAGAGGGCTGCCCGAACGACCATTAGACGTACACAATCTTTACGGGAGGCATGGCGATATAAAGCCGGATAATTTTCTCTGGTTCCAGCCGGCACATCCCTCCTCGGACCTCCTGGCCCTGGCTGATTTTGGACTGGGGAGACTTCACACCAAATTATCTCGATCAAATCAAGACCCGAAAAAACTCGCGTTCACAGCAACCTACGTAGCCCCTGAGTTCGAGCTACCTGATGCTAAGATTTCGCGCACCTCTGATATTTTTAGCCTTGGGTGCGTACTCCTTGAATATGTAACTTGGTACTTGAACGGCCTTGACAGCGTCGAGAACGAGTTCCCACTTTTCAGAACCGCCAAGGACAGCTATGGCTTCGACGCCGATAAGTTTTTTGTCATCCGCCCCGAGAGACCTGGTGGTCCCCAGCTACCATTTCTGAAGCCCAAAGTGAAGGAGTGGATAGCTGAACTCCTAGCACACGAGAAATGCACCCAATACCTCGTGCAGCTCCTCGAGATAATACGCGACATGATGCTTGAAGCTGATCGACGTAATCGAATCCACATCACAGACCTTATCACGCGGATGGCCGATCTTCGGGAAAAATGCGAGGTTGATCCGACCTTCTATTTGAAACCGATAGGTAGCAGAGGAGGCGTAGCCATTGCGAAGGCTATGCGAAGGTACTAGTAGTCTAGCGCATACTCTTGTCAAAACAAAACTCCGCAGAGGTGGAAGTTTTCTGGCGTAAGGAACTCCATTCCATTGATACCCCTTTTCCCATGACGTCTCATGGACTCATACTTTCTCTCCGTCTCGCCTTTCGTGGCCACCAACCATGCTCACTCTCAATACAGTGCAAACGCTCCGCTGGTGCGGCAGTTCCCCATGTTCCCTGGATTAACCTTAACCGTTATAATGGAAGCGGATTGTCGCCTCTAATTCGGCCACTTGAGCCTAGATGATAGAAGGTTTGAGCGCTGTCCGTATGGTTGGTATCTGGCAAATTCACCTCTCGGAGCGGCTCCGGCAGTAGCAGGATATACCGGTTGGATCTTATCTGAAGAGTAGAAGAGTCAGTCCTTCTTCCTCACAGCTTGGGAGGGACTTTCTACCTTTACTTCATAACCCCCTTGGCCGTACATACCATCAAGGCAGTTTTTGAGTTTCAAGGGATCGTTATATTTCTGCCTCAGCACTATTTCGTGCCACGCCCTGTGTCCTGAGAGCGGAGCAGCCATTCTCGGCGCGGACGATTGGCGTCGAGAACTCACGCAGGCCGCCGGCAGGCTTTCCGTAGAGTTCTCCGGTTAATATACCGATTTCCGATGCACAATTAGAAGATAGCTCACAATCCTGTACTGCGCGTAAGCCTGAGGAGTGAAAGCCGAGCTGTGAAGGAGGCAATTTTGCAGTGGAGGGTGGACGACTCAGGCCATCTCTACTATGACTGGCAAACAACAAGAACGTCAGGTGAGTATCACTGCATAGCCAATACGACACGCCATGGCCAACCGAAATGCAATGGGTAGCGAGCATCTTATGTGCGTTAGTGGATCACTGCAGTATCCGCCCAGTTAGACCAATAGGGGTACATGATGGCCAACTGCCATGCAGGAAAATCGGGTACACCCGCCTAAAATTGCGGTCGCCAAGGCAGTACGGAAAGCCTTACATCTCGTTGAGAAGAACGAGGCGTCACCTTTTCGGGATAGTTTTATGCGAATTCGTCGAAGCTTACCTGGGGCTGCCTGGCTTAGTTTCACAAATCCTTCAAGTTTTTCTAATAGCTCCGGATACACCTATTGATAAGAAATGGATTGGCCTCTAGAGGCTGCAGCCTGGAGCAGGCACGACTTGAGGAACTTTGAATTCCAAGCTCGTCCTACTGTAGTGCTTCAAAAACTAGGGCATGATACGGCAAGTACGCTGAAATGATGTTCCACTAGCACGTTGCTGACGGAGGTGATGATAGTCCTTGAAAACACACATGCTTGAAGACAAGAACGACTGGGATAATTGGTTTCATGATGTATGAGAGCGAATATCATGAATACCTCCTATCTCACAGGCCGCGCCTGAGGCTAATAGACCGCTATGTAGACAACGAACACCGAAAGAGAACATGAGGTTTACCTCGTGTAGGAGATACCTTGCAATCAAATCGAGATCAAATATTGACTGCGCCTTTGCTTAGGCTCTTCAGCAGAGCATGGCCTATCTTTGGTGGAGATGCGCCGGTCTCTCATATATCGGTCACAGGGGACACGTGGGAGAGGCTTACGAGGTTGTTCCATATCCATCGAAGCATAACGCGGTCTATAGCGAGACAGATTGCTTGCTTCACATCTTCTTACGAGGCGAGTAAGGGGTTAAGATCGAAGATAAGTGAGTTTATGATGTCTTTCCCTGGCACGATATTCAGCCTGTTGTAACATGTTAGGCTTCACTGCTCGAATGTCGCAGCACCTTCCCCAGGATTTGGCGTTGTCCCTCACCTACGCTCCAGATACAGATTCGACGTTCGCGGTTGTCTACGGATGTAATGAACACCAGACGCGAGCAATCGGGCAACGTGTCCAATCAGTTGGAGTTCAGACCAGTTACCCCTTGTCCATGCTCGGAATCTTTGCCGAACTTGAGCGGGAAAGACTAGTGGCTATGGTCGACAAGCTAGTTGATGGATTTGCTCTACAGTCCGGGCGTCTTGAGAGCAGAATGACAGACATGAGTAATGCGAAAGCTCTGGAGTATCTCGGGCTTTGCCTCGAAAGTCGAAAACTCGTCGACAACATCCGGGCTGTCAAACGGCAAAACGTCAAGCTTCTAGCAGAGATAGATGAGTTCGGAAGTTACTTCGCCTCCTTGCACGATGAAGCACACCCTGATGCAAGAAAGAAAGCACGCCAGTTCAAGAAGGCTGGGAATCAGATGAAGAAGAGGTTGCAAGATATTCTCAACGAGTACGATGATAAGATAGACGAATGTAATATGATCGTGGGAAACACCACTCTCGCGATGCAAACGGTGGGTTACCCCCTATATCTTCTGGGGTCGTCGTAAAGTACTTACTCATGGTTCCTAGGCGTGGAACCAAATTGCGAGGCACGACTCGGACCTCAACACCAAGATTGCACGTGCGAACACGACAATTGCACTTGAAACCAAGAGAGAGGGTATCCAGATGAGGTCAATCGCGTTATTGGGGATGGTCTACTTGCCTTTTTCCACCATTGCGGTAAGTAATATCGAAAAGCCTTACCAACTCCAACCTGGTTGACACCAAATAGGCCGTGTTTTCGATGGACATGTTCAACTGGGATGCCAAAGACGGCGAAACGGTGGTGTCCAAGTACATCTGGGTCTTCGCCACGTTCGCTATAGGGTTCACTGCCATCACCCTCTTCGCCTGGCACCACATCACTTGCAGGCATGAGAGGAAAGCAGATGAGAATGCTTCGGAGATTCAGAACAAATGGTTCGAGCTCAACAAACTGCCATGAAATAACGGGAACTACGACTACACCATAGCTACAACAATAATGATTTATGAAATCATCTACCTAATGTTCCTCAAATACCTAGGTACCTACCACAATAATCTATAGACAAGCCTCGTGTATCACCACTGCAGACCAGCGTTCAAACTAACTCGATCGCAGAGTGGGCGTTCCCATAAAATCTGAACCAGATGCGCAGTTATCCATTGACATGAACGTCTACTGGGAAAAGGGGTAAACCAGCTCCAGAAGAGGACGGTTCCACTCAAGTGTCGTTAGCCGCTGTTATACGAAATCTAAATCCGATATGCTACACATAAATGAGCCGCATGACCTCACATACACGTAATTCACTGAATTCGGGTTCGAGACCAGGTTGGCATTCTGAATTTTCATTGAATCTAAACCAATTCTAACACCTCACATCACGATACCCAATACATTAAAAGGAGTTAGTAAGGACCGACCAAGTGCTATCCGAACTTCCCAGGACGACGAGGGGGCCACTTAAACCGTAATGATTGCAAACGCCCCTGATATTATGAAGTAATCCGTTTGTTTAAGTTCATTAACAGTGTCTTCGTCCCATTCTTTGTTGGCGAAAACCTTTCTTCTCTTGCGTGGTTCCCTCCTATTCCCCGGTCGTTGAGTGTCGTAAAATTCGTAACAGTTTAAGTTGATATGGCTCTTTTAAGTATCCCTGGAAAACAAGCATTAGCCCAATGTTACATTCTAGGAAAGGTATAAACGGCAGGATGGGACATACAGAAGAGCCAAGGTCAGGTCACCGTGGATGCGGGCCTTGAGAGTGACTTCGACCTCGAGGTTGAGGTCGAGACGCAGACGGAGTGTGTCAGATTTAGAATCATTGCCTCCTTGCTGCTGCTGTTGCATCATCTGCTGCTGTTGCTGTTGCTGCATCATCTGTTGCTGCTGCCTCTGCTGGAGCATCTGCTGGTCGTCCTGCGGCTGCATGGGTTGAACAGAGCCGGGGCGACGACGGTTGCGACGGCGAGTGCGTGGTGGTCGAGAAGTCTCGGACATGTGGTCCTCGGAGTTTTCAGAGTGATCCGTCTCCTGGGTGGCAGTCTGCTGCCTCTCGGGCTTCTCCTGCTCCTGTTGCTGCTGCCGCTCGTCACCGCTGGAAGACATTGTGATTTACTGTAGGTAGGTAGATAGTAGTAGGTAGTTACAGAGGATAATATATGAAGTCGATGAATGAAAGTTGACGAAGTATTAGAATCTCTGGTATTAGTATATAACGTAGGTACGGTTGAGAAGATGGATGATGCTTTAATGGGATACCTGCGGCTGTCTCGGAGGCGCCCTGACGTGCGTATTTGTAGTGAGGCGCATGGCTGAAAAAACTTGAAAAGGACCAAGGTTTTCCAACATTTACGTTACTTACGCTAATCGACGATGGCGGCTGAGATTCAAACGTCACCGCTCGATGTACCCTTCCCGCGTGTGAGTTGGTTTGATTCAGAGTGGTTCAGGACGGAGGTGTACTTGGCCGGTCTGGACCAAATCCTGATTTCGAGACTACTTACATCATGAGGCGATCTGGGGGTGTCGGGACTCCCTTGCAGAAAATCCCCGGCCGGCGAATCAGAGGCCATCGCAGAAGCCCTATGCGGTAAGTTGACGTCGGAGTCCCCACCGTTTCCACTTCCATCTTCCACCCCGGGCTCTTTCGCTGTCGCTTGCCCCACCACCCTCTTTCTTCCTTTTAATGGGACAGACAGGGAGAGAAGGACGAGAAAAGGAGTCAAGAGTAGAATCTTGGTTCTTTCTATTCGTTACTCATTTCATGTTTCAGAGATGCAAAGTAGGCAAGGGCATCGAAACCAGAGACCATATGACCGAGATAATACCCCTCCACTTCGAATTACGGAGGGAGTGGTAAGAAACCAAATGCTGCCACAACAGTGTACGGACTCTCACTAGTAACTCTACGAAACGGCCAGATTTCATCGGTTCCCGACGTAGAAACCCTAAAAGGAAGTCTTAATCAATAGCAGGAGCGTGTTAACGTCAATCCTCGTATGTGTCTACAGGACGCGAAAGTTGCAAGCGAGATTCCAGATCATCCTTTGCGACGCTACGCAAGAGC
The DNA here is from genome assembly GCA_022578575.1 of Hypoxylon sp. FL0543. Lineage (NCBI taxonomy): Eukaryota > Fungi > Ascomycota > Sordariomycetes > Xylariales > Hypoxylaceae > Hypoxylon > Hypoxylon sp. FL0543. Next base: position 222,626 of record MU394014.1, on the reverse strand, counting down.
AAGTACCCTTCCGAGACAAAGACATGAGATCGAACTTGAGCGTCTCGTCTCATCCTACACTTTCGTAGGCAGGGTTTGAGTCAAAGTCGACGCACGTCCATTCCCACTCCGCCGGCTTGGAGCACCAGTGGCAACTACCTGAGCAGTCGTCGTCTGTATCGCGTTGCTTGCCGCATGAGTCCTGGCGGCCGAAGAGAGTTAGGCCCTAGGTTCAATGTAAGTAAGCTACTTGCTATTTATCTACCACACTCGAAATGAACGGAGTTATCGTTTGCACATCATTAACAGCCGAGACCATGATGAGCCAAGTGGCCAACATTATGAGCTGTGTCTTCATCATGTCGGGTTCAAGGGCTCTCGTATTGAGACCGCCTAGTTGGTAGATCAAGCAACCATGATATCCGATGGGACTACTCGGGCAGTTTTATACTCGCGATTCAGGTCTTAGTATCATTTTGACTCTTCAAAAGTTCCCATTTACCATAAAAGAGGTGGAGCACGAGACGAATTTCGCCCCTAAAATCCCAGTGGAGTCGAGGGTTCTGCAAGTATCACGCATATAGCCAACTTAGCCACACTCATCATATATCATTTACTTCATGAACATACGCTAGTAAAGTGTCTGTATACAATTACTTGAGAACATAGCCCTTTCGAGTTACTCTATGTTCTCAAGCTCCCTCATATTGACTTATTACTAGGAAAGAATGTAACCGCACCCAGAAGCCGAATAAGACGTCGAACTCCTTCAAACGACGGGGGACGTCTCGGGTTGTGAGATCGAATATGAACATTGATTCATGTTTGAACTTCTCGGCCCCGAAGCTGAATATTCTAATAGAGATCTATAGGCAAGGGTCGTGATACCTTGCTAAAACAACGCCCAAGTATGACCACTAATCTATTTGCTTTGCCCATAGGACCTCTACGGACAGATGCCTCTAATCAGAAAGCACCAGCTCACGTGCAACAGATGGGAAGCTAATCCTGACAGCTAGCGTAGCTGAATGCCTCCCAAATTCAGTCCAACCGTCCATCAAACTCCACTGACCAGTATAATCCGACGCGAAAACCCTAAAGCACATTATTATGATACAGCTGACTTCTTGGATGTGTATCATGCAACCAACCGTATATGGTTTATCGAGCGTAGCCGTTGCCAACAATTTCGATCTCGTCGTCTGACGAAAGCCCAGACAGCTCCCTCTCTACCCATGCTGAGATGCTCGAAGCAGCTTCAGCGGGGCTATCCAGATACAACTGAAAGAAGCCCTGTAATTTCGAGGGGGTAAATGTGTCTTCTGGAATCTGCATGGCAAATTCTGATGCAAGTCTTTGTAGTTTCTCACGATCCAGTTCTTTTCCATGGCTCCCACCTCGTTTCTCGCTTTCCTTTTCGGAAGATGATGCTACGCAGTCAGCATCTAGCGTGAACATGCGGAGAAACATTTGCTCGGCGGATTTTTGACTGATATTTCCAAGCAAGATCTTCATATCGACGCGGCCGGGCCGCACCAAGGCGCTGTCGAGCCGTTCCGGCTTATTCGTCGTCATGATTACAATACGACCTTCCGGGGACCCTACACCATCTAGGACATTGAGCAAGCCGGACAGCGTGCAGTTCGATATGACTTCATTGTGCTGGTCTTGGTTGGCCGAACCGCGTTTCGTCCAGATAGCATCAATGTCCTCTAGAAGCACGATACACTGCGGCGGTACCTCGTGGAACATCTGCTCCAGATCCTGGTCGTTCGGTACGCTTGGAATCTTTACTTCGTACAGATCGAGGCCGAATTCTCCCGCGAGGGCGGTCGACAATGACGACTTCCCCGTACCCGGTGGGCCGTAGAATAGGTAGCCTCGACGGTAGGGCATACTGCGAGATGCGTACAATCTTTTGGTGTTGGGGCTCAGGTACGTCCTCACATCGGCGAGGAGTTCCCGTTTAAGTTTGTCGTCGAAGTGGACCGTGTCTAGACGACGTATTGGCTTGCGAGACTTCGGCTGCCAGGACATTCTAAAACGCGAGTATATGATGACATAGTATTGGGCCTGCTTGTCAGCATATTCCTGACATGTCTGGAATAGCCTCTTGATAGGCTCTGTCGAGCGTCCAAGGCAACCGATAGTGATGTCATCTCCACCGACGCCATCATGGGCAGGATTGGTCGTCAATGGTCTGAAGGCATCGAACTGCCGCCAAACGACGAACAAATTCCCATCATGCCAGAACCAGACAGTCTTGAAATGAGGCAGGTATTGTATATTCCCACGGGTCTTTTTCAACAAGGCGGCTCGGTCCGTAGAAGTGCCGCCTTGCAGCTGGGTGTGGGCCGTGAAAGACTGGATGCTCCGAGACTGTACTACATTGGCCAGGACCCAGCTTGTCACAGGTCTATTCAGCGGGTCCTGACCAGGTATTGCGACGGACGCGATGAAGAATTGTCGTATCCAGCCATACACGTCGCACCAAGCTGCCTTCAAAAATCTCCATGCTGCGGGAGCGGCGCCGACACATGCGGCGAGGGACCCTAAGCGCGTGACGTCTAGCCCAGAAACCCAGCGGCCAATGAGGTCTCTCAGAAACTCGAGGCCATGCATCGACGGGTCGAAGAGACCGTGGCTCGCTGTAACCCCAAGATGAAAGGGCCGGGCCATTGTGAGTGGGTGCGCCGCCGCAGTGGATGATCCAAAGCAGCTTTGATTCGCATCCGCATCCGCATCCGAATCCGATAATCGCGTCGAAGCTGAAGAATGAAATTGTAATGAGAGATCTAAGAACACATTAAAAAAAATGAAAAGGAACGACTGAGGGTCTACTAAGAAATAATTAATCTCTCAGGTTAGATTACATTGATACGATCATAAAGCCGGACCATCCAAGGGCCCGTCGGAACGGTGAGAATGAGAACAGATTTTCAAAGTTCGTCGGCGCCACAAGCACCGCCATATATTATCTAAGCAGTGGATATTTCGATATCGCGTTAGGTACATAGAGGTAGGTATCAAAGGCACTTATTCCGCGCTTGTGCAAGAGTCAAACCTTATTACTCATCCGCGACCCCGCCGGCTTCGGTTTCACGACGGGATGCTCGCCTCATTTTATTTTCTTCCTTCCCCCTTTCCATCCCTTTCACCCAAGGGCAAAGGGTAATGGTCAATGGGTTGGACGATGAGCTGGCATCCAAACCCATGACTTCTGCATGTGGGAGACTCCTCCATCTCACTGAGGGGCAGCGGGCACAGAAGGAGCTGCAGCGTCGCCAATTCTAATCCAATCCCACCAACATGCGACGAATCACCGCAGGACCCAGGCGCGCCTCACTGGAATATCCCCATTCTTGGGACCAGCAGCTATCACTCTCAATCCTGGGCGGTGATGCCTTCGGACCAAATACCCGGATAGGCCTTCTGTGTTAGCTGTACCACGACATTCTCCGGTATCAGTTATCCTTCTCTGCAGCTTCCGTCTGGTCATGTTCTGGTCGTTTTCGCGCCGTGGAGTATGTGCTGTGAAATCATTCCTGCAGTTCTGCAGCACCTAAGCAATGAACGGTCGCACGTTTTATCCGGGGAATACTCGTTCCATTGCTGTATGCGCATACATACCTACTTTAGCTCGGCACTCGACTCTTCTTACCTGAGCCAGCCCGGTAAATTACTGCACCAGCTCTGCATCGCTCAAGGATTCTGCATACCGTTCAGATCCTGCCTTTATGGCAATCTACATAATGTAGGCGCCGAAGAAAATTCTACGTGCGGGAGCCTACAGCATGCCAGCTCAAGGAACTCGCAGACGAATAAGATCGTCTTGTAACTTGCATTGGTCCTATCACAAACTCCCCGTCCGTGGTGTAGGTATTGCTTCCCCCAGTCTATCATCGTTGGCTGCTGTCATACAGTCAGAGACGAATGAGATTACCGTCAGCCTTCATCAGCGACCCCGCCATCGCCGTCACTTGCTCGGCTGTACATCTAATGTAGCTCCCTCAAGTGAGTGAGTGGCCGTCGACCCACGCAAGTCACCGTTCTAGGAGTGATTGCTAGTTACACATTGCGACCTTACTCGAAGTTGGAGTAGCTGCAAAGAATAAAACCGCTCTCAACACCCAACCTCTTCTGAGGAGGTAGGTTCTTCTTCGTCGCCACCTACCTACTTTGACTCTTCACACGTTCCTTGCGCCTATGGCGCACCACGTTTGGGCAACACCATCCATAATCTCCCGCCCCATCGGAAATGTATATACCCCAGACGAATCATCCGAATCCCGACTCCTCCCTGGCTCCGGCCACAGGGGTCGGAGAGGGCCTGACATCCGCGCACGAACTAGTCACAGACCACAATCTCCCCTCCGCCATCGAGTCCATCTCAATTGTACTAGGCCGGCTCGTTACTCGTAGCCTCAATACGTTTTCAACTACGCTCGACCGTTCAACGAGACTCGGGAAGCGTTCAGGAAGCAGCGTAAACACCACAATTGGTGTAGTGGTTGGCATTCTTCTAGCAGCTTTTGTCATTGGCTTCTTCACGTTTATATACTTTTATGGGAGATCGATCCGCTTCGCGAAAAGGAGACGCCATCGGCGTAAGTCATCCGGTTCAAAGGGCTCTAAGAACTCGGAAGCTGCCCCTGCCGGCGGAGAGCCTCCCGCCGCCGCATAGCAGGCTGGGCATTCTCCTTGGACAATTATCACGACACACGCGGCTCGGGAACGTTGCATTGATCGGTGCCAGCATCCCTTAAATATGGTGGAAAGGCAGGCAGGGTGGTGGCCATGACGGTCGACAGGAAGCTTTGGCTTACACAGTGGCCAATATCGGATTCGGTCAGCTCTCGTCGTGTGCTACAGGTAATTGTGTTTGGGCTCAGGTTTGTCATGTTGTACGATATGAGTGCAAGGTTTGTACAAGGCATGGACGGAGTTTCGGGTTGAATTGGCATGATGGATCATGGTTGTCCGCGATATTATTCTGATGAATTTCGTACATGCTCACGATCATCCTCTCACCTTCACATTTCCATATTGGGATCCCGCTTGATTGCTAAGACACTACCTAAGGTGAGTGCAGCCATTTGAGGAACAGGTCCAGAACGCCTCGCTCCCCCACGCGTGAGGATCGTCCATCTAGCGTTGATGCCCAACGGACTGCCTACTTGTGCAACCACCTTCAATTATATCAGGCCGCCCTATCTCGGCCACATTTTATTGTATGCCAACTCAACCCCTCAGTCGCACAGGATCGCTACACTCAGCCAATCAAAACGATCCTTAGCCAGCCCTCAGGACTCTTCCACGATGATTCTGCCACGACCTGTTCTGTCGCACAACAGATAGTCGTCTTCTGTGCATCAGGTACGGGTGGATCATTTCTGACACGATTTCACAAGTAAGTTGCCAACTCTCATTCCTCATGCCGACTTCAAATAAGCGAGGCCTATCCATCGCAGATCTGAAATGCGTGATCCTATAATGCAACAGTCTTGACATTCTGGGACTCGAACACTCCGATGGTATGATTCTACTGGCGGCGAACATACTCGCGTCAATACTGTCCATGGCATCGAATAGAAATGAGAAAACTGGCTGCCATTTACCCGAGACACGATGACGATATGTTCGGGCATTTCCTCTTTGCGGGCTAATGGGCCAGACACTTGGCTCGAGAGGAAAACCCTACTTTGCAAACCATGGACGCTAGTAGGAGCAGCCGGAGCTAAGAGTATCGACGCGTGTGCTACACAAGCCAAATCGAGTCACTATATGATGTGTCCCGTCTCAAGCTGGCGAAGGTATCCCGATTAGGGTCGTCGTCGATAAAGACAGCAAAACCGGACTAAAAAAGAAGAGACGTGGTCGTTTCCTCATTCAGAAGTAACTAGAACATAACGGAGGGCGCTGATACCTTGCCTGCAGGTAGGTATGCTTTCATGGCTTCCCAAGGTTCGCATGATGTTATCCGTGTTACCCCTGGATATTGGGTATTGTTCATATGTCGTGGTTGACCGGTTCTCAATTGAGCATATAGACTTCAGCCATGCCGGAGTGAAGAAAGACTGATAGCTCAATACAGGAGATCCTTGTGCCCGAGATTTGCGAGCGGCATGACGCCACAAAACCTGAGGTGAAGGAAGCTTGAGTGTCTCTCTCCAATGGACTCCTACGAAGGCGCTTGAATGTCATTCTGGGGCGAAAGAAATAACCTCGCAATCTGGATTAGTGTGACGAGTTCATTGCTATATGATTTGATTGAGACCCTTGCGTTCAACTCAAGGCTTATCCTCCCTTAACGCTAACACTCCCCCGTAAGAAATAATCAGAAAATCACTAACGTATAGGACCGTCGTAGACAGTACGAGCCGCTCAGAGCTCCCATAGGTTCATCACACGGCGCGAACTTACCACAACCAGTCCTAGGTCAAGAACGACTATTGAGTTCACGGATCTCCCAGGGTACTGAGTAGCCTCGGGTGATGAGGTATACTTGGCTTAACAAACGCTCATTTCTGAACGATCCTACTCAAGTACCCAACATATACGGAGGACCAGCTATAATAAGCAATCCTGCCGTCTTGAAGTTTCTCCTATGTTCCCTTCCTTGTCATTTTTATTAGTTCGACGAGGAGCCTCTGCTTCATTAAGCCTGCCTCCTATAACAATTCCCTATCTTCAAAGAGACCACGAAGGTATTTTCGTGGGGTGGCAGTATAATATTTTCATACTGCACTGATATGCTCCAGGGTAACGGTTTGGTATTACACGTTGAAGTTAGACTGCAGCCTTCTAGGGGCGTAACTGAGATTATAGACAATCCGAATATGCACATTTCCGTCCTCGAGTCTAGGGACCAGACTGTGCCATGCAAAACCTTATAGTCCTGCTCATACTCCGCGCTTGCAAGGAAGTCTCGATAAGGACTTGGACTTCGGCCGCGACGTACAAAAGGATTACAAATGGGCTGATCACTGGCCCAACACAGCCTCGAGACCAAAGGAGGCTCTCGTCTTGGCGGCATGGGCTGAGTGTTGTTGGTAATAATACCAAGGAGATCTTCAGCGGCACAGCACGGGAAACGTCGAAAACAGGACTGGATCCACTTGCTGTGCCTGGAAATTTATGGAGGCGGCAGCATCATGCAAGTAGGGCTGAACCGACGTTTGTTTAATAATACAGTTCGAGAAGCATCATAAGCGGTCTGTGCCTGTGGGTGGCACAGCGAAAGAAGTGTAACTCGAAGATTGCGGAGTTACTTAAGGATCTATACGCTCCTGACATATTCCACCCTTCATCTAATACCTATGACAGTAAGTAACGGGTGAACTAGCAGCGTTCAAGGAGAAGTAACCACAGCACCACGCGACACAATACACGATCATTCTCATCTTCCAGGTTCCGAATCTCACACCCCCCTGATCCTAAAAAGATGAAGAGCTTCACCTCGGTCATATCCGCCGTAGCGCTCGTCCTGCCGCTGGCGGTGGCCGAGTGCGACAACTTCGCCTTCGCGGGCAACTCCTCCAACGAAGGCTACACCGCGCCGTACGAGAGCACCTTCAGAACCTCCGCGTGGGTGAACTGCACCGCGGAGCTCGCGGGCCAGAACCTCGCCATGAGAAACGCATGCGTAGTCCACAATCCCTCAAGCGGTATGTCGAAAGCTCGCTGTCTACGCAATTCTCCTCTCGCTTCCACATCGAGTGAGGGAAGGTAGCATTTAGCTGACGATTAGTCCAGTCGGCATAGTAGCGCATCCGCTCATCAACCTGACGAACCTCGACACCGAAGCGCAAAGAGACATCCTGTCGCTCGTGCGGGACAACATCAGCGCCTCCGCGGCCGCGTCCACCAACTTCAACACCACCGTCGTCATGAACTTCACTTCGCAGGCCACCTTCTACCCGCCCGTCGGGCAGGCCGGGTACTCGGCCTTCACGCCGTACGTGCGCTGCTGGGACGGCGTGCTCTCCGACTGCGACGACGACGACGGGCTCGAGGGCAAGGCGGCGCGGGTCTGCGGCCTGGCCTGGTTCCACGCCGACGACGGCGCGAAGCCCCGGGGCCAGCAGATGTACGACGGCATCGAGGGTCTGGTTCAGACGGACCTCAGCGGAGGACCTGCCGATCCGCCGGCTTCGTACGAGTCGGTTGCTAACCAGGCGACTGACGACGAAGGGGATGACGACCACAATTCTGCCGCGGCGGGTAGGGTCGACGGCGCGGTTTTGCTATTTGCGCTGCTATGCTCCGTGTACGGGATCGTGTTATGAGAGTTGGTTGTTTTTGGATTATGGCGCGTGTAATAGATACTCCCCATACAAAGATCGTCAAAATAGAAGGCGTGAGCGAACAGGTATAAATTATTTCAATTTGGCACTCATGCATTGAGCTGAGGTGAATATATTAAGATACTACCAAAGATTATGCTGTAATATTTACTTGTGATAATATAGAGATACCAGAGCATGATTATGGTCATTCTGTAGCACGAGCAGTGAAAGCGGCCGCCGAGACCCAGAGGCTCACCCTTGCTCCCTAAAGCGAGTGAGATACGGGAGTGCTGGTGCTGGGTAAAATTAAGCAAAAGTTAGTACCACCGCCGAACGTCTTGTCCTCTCCTTTACTCCCGAATCTGTTCCTGACTGCGTAATAAGAAGGATTAGAAAGGCCTCATCTAATAAATGAAACCTACGGTAGGTTTATACTTGGTCTTCACAGCAAGAGCACACAGACGTCCTCCGAAGCCGTACGCATTATAATCCTTCCCGTCCTCGGCGTACCTCGGGAATCTCGACAGTCGCAAGTAGCAGCGCCCTCAGGGGGATATAATCCATGGTCAGAATAGGTAAGTACGCTACTATGACGGCGCACAACCTCTATTGTCGGCCTAAAATCTAGTAGCACCAGCTAAGGTTTAACACATATAGCTCGTCTCAATGGCACGATATCATCCTATATGACAAAAATCGTGCATCATGGCTATACCTTATAAGAATCACAGGGTAGATGAACAAGGTAGATCGTGCCCGCATACTCTCGTTGAGAAGTCGGATACGGTTCAGATAGAGGCGACACTTGACTCCTCATAGCTGCATCCCTAAATCTCATCACAGAGACGCATTGAGACCGGCGATAGCCTTCAGAGCGCCTTCTCTCACCCGCCTAGTGATCTCAGCCGCCGGAAGCTCCTCTTTGATCAGACCAACGCCAGTCCCGCTACTAGTAATTAGCAGGGACGAATGGATACAGATGGAGAGGCTACTCACGACCAGGTAACCATTCTAGACAGGTCACCGCTGTCCTTGGCAGCCTTGAACCTCTTGGTGTTCTCATCAAGTGGCACACCGGCTCGATGATCTTCGTACGTAGGAGTCCGGATAGCCCGGCCGTCGTAGACGTCGGGCCAGCTCATGTTGCCCTGGATATGATCGTGGAGTTGCGATCTTAGCGATGAGAAAAATAGTGAGTGTTGTTACTCTCATATTTACAGATGTAACTTGATGTTCCGAATGAAATGTAAGGGTTTATGCTGGGTAGACTTACTTCACTGTATTCGCAGCCCCGTCCGACGTGGATATAATCGCCCTCCTTTTGAAGTCTTGCGCCTCGGATTCAGTAGCCACCATGTACTTTCAAATGCCCAACGTCAGCATCCAGACCGTCGTGAGGCACAAATTTAGTACTCGGCCGAGAATACGAAATTAATAAACTCACCCTCGTACCAAGCACAGCACCCTCGGCCCCCAACACCAGCGCAGCAGCAACACCTCTCCCATCTGCAATCCCACCCGCAGCCCAGACCGCGATCTCCCTCCCCGGGAACTCATCCCGCAGCATATCCGCAATCTCGGGCACCAAGCTTACGATCCCCGCGCCGTTCGCCCACTGATGGCCACCGGCATCTATGCCCTGCGCGACGATCACATCGGCGCCGTGGGCTGCCGCTTCTCGGGCTGCCGCGACGGATCCGACTTGGACTACAACCTTGGGGCTCCAAATGCCTGCCGAGTCTGATTTGGAATCGGATTGAGCTTTGAGCGCCTCGATGATACTCGAGAGGGTATCCGGCGCCGCGGGCGAGGGCGCAAAAAGCCATACTGCTGCCGGCTTGTGGCGCTGCAGGATAGGCAAGGTAGTCCGGCCGAAGTGCGGCGTGGAGGGCGTATACGTGACGAAACCCACGCCGATGGGCAGGATGCTACTGCTGCCGCCATTCTCGGCGGATTCCGAGCCGAGGAGCTCGCGCGCCTGTGCGAGCTGCGCGTCGAGTTTCTTCAGCGCTGGGGACTCCTGACTGAAGTCTCGGCCTCCTTGGATGAAACCTAAGGATATTAGCTACTCGGAAGAGACAGGGGAAACCGCTGCTCATCAACCGTTCTTTAGAATTAGGTAGATTATGAGGGCGACTGACCCAAACCTCCAGCTTTAGTCACTTCCGTCGCAAGTCTCGGGTTCGTGACAAAGTCCATCGGCGCGCTGACTACCAGCGGGTACGTTGTAGTCGGGAACCATGACCTCATCCGTGGGCTAGCCATAATTGTTGATCCTCTGCGGATGACGTTCATTGGGAATTCCCGACAAGGAGGGCCTTTATGAAAGGCTTGGTCCGACGACTTTAAGAATATGTATGTACTATCAAGGGCCCGGTCTCTTTGTGGCCCATCTGGGCCAATAGAGTCTCAAGAAAGTACCGAGGCCCGGATGTGAATTCGAGTTCGCCTTTACCATCAGAGCAATTGCGCTGGCCGGATAGCCTAACGTGTTCGTAGCAGCCTCTCTTTACCACAAGCCTCCCTAGTACTTACCCGTAGGTGCCTGCTTGGTACCTAGGTAAACACAACAGTAGCACTTCACGAGGCAACGTAGTGATAAGGCTTAGATAGGCAAGTAGCCCCAAAATATGTCGAGGACTCAAGTTATCGATCGTGTCGAGCCTGCGGGAAGGATATCTCCTCGGACCTTGGCATGATGCTGGCTGATTTTGCTTCCCCACCTTCAACTCGGACGTAGGGGGCAGAGCTGATGTATGCGTGTGTCATACTGGTGATACGTGAAGTACCAATCTAAGGTGTTGCCAAGTGTCATCACAATGTATGTAAGGTAGCCAGACAATAACAGCAAAGAAGTATTCTTCAGCGGATTTGGGCCTATCCAGCGTCTCAGGAGGAAAGCTATGACAGGCCTGGCATCTGTACATATTGGTGTACCTCGAGTCGGACCTTTTTGTAGGCAGGTATGATCACCTACCCGTCAACTGGATGTGGGCAGACCACAAACGGCACATCCAAGAACTCACATACTAGGCACGGACCAATCAGAGAATACGAAGCAGGAACCATATTCTCCTCATTGGGGAATTACCCCACCCTTGGTTCCCCGCATTGACCGCATCGAGCGCAGGGGAATTCGGAGAAATCAGGGTCCAAGTGACATCATAACAATTCAAGTTCACAAAACATTTACGACCAAGTCAGACAGAAGAGACGCATGAAGATTGTCTCCAGAACTTTTTCGCGGTTTTCGGGCTTGTTACCCGTTGCTGGTAATTCATCTATCTACATGCGTCTGAAGACTGAAGAACATTTGCTTCTGAGAGCTGCTCACGCGAAATACCTGATGTCCAGTTCGGTGACTGTGGTAGATCATGAATTCTACCTGACACCCCACTAACCCTCCGTAACCACCTCAAGCTCGCGGTGCGCCCCTAACTCAAGGTGAAGAATAAAGTCGCAGACGATATGCCATGACCCTGTACCTCTAACATGTGCTGAAAACCATAGTACGCCCATCTTGAGCTACCGTACGCCTGCTGTATGATGCCACTTGTTAAAAATCAAAGTAGAGTCCTTGCCCGTGAGGTGTCGAGTACATATCGACTGTATGCCGCCCCCCAACGCCGGTGCCAATGCAGTGTGCAATGAGAAAGTAGAAAAAAGATGCAGTGGTTGTGCGGAGATTCTAGAGAATGTCGGAGGACCCGAAAAGAGTGACACGATATCAACTAGTACTAGTACGGTTGATTTGGTGGCTGCTGATTTGGTGGTCGCAGATTAGTGTACGTCGGAAGAAATTCCGGGACGATACCGGAGCGTAGGTCATTCCGCCGGCCGAGTGGCTGATAATGCATTTGGTTCGAGCCCAAGTGATACTGAGAAAGTGGCATGGATGGAGGAGGGTTAAGAAGGTGGTTCACACGACGGACGGGCTTATAGGGACTCGCTCGCTGCTGCAGATACACTAGCGGTGAGTTTGAAATTGGAGTATGCACCCCGTATGCTTCGGCCAACGGGGATGAACCAAACGGAGTCAAGCTTGTGGGACTTTGTCGCTTGGTCGGTGTGCCGTAGTTGGCCGGAACCACATAAGACGGTGTCTGTGGCCCGCAAGTAGCAAGCACTGGACCCTGAGGTGCCCAAGTCGTGGTGGTGGTAGGGTAAACCGTTGACATGGCCCTCATTCCATGCCCAAGAGGAGGCAATGATACCGCCGGCTGAGATGTGTAGAGAGTAGGTGGTGGATGTGACGGAGGGATCTGATAGCTGGTATCGAGCGTGAGGTGCGGCACAGGTAGACGGACCGGTTCAGCACCTGCCTGTGCTGGTCGATTCGATGGTATCCTAGCAATTGGGCGCTGGAGTGTGGCTCTTTTAGGAGCAGGCTCGACCGCGTCGCCGCCTTCTAAGCTTCTCTTCCGCACCATCGGATGGCCGAGACTCGGTTTGCTTGCGAGGGGAGAAACCGTCGGATTATATTTCCAACCGTTAGCCACGTGGTTGTATACGGCCACGGGGTCGATCGGAGAATAAGCAGCCGCAAGTGCTAATGGCGCATTGCTCCCGCTCGAGTCCATACTGCTGGCGGGCGAAGGTAACGGCGTAGATAATCTCGAATGGTTCGGCGATATACTCATAGAGGTAGAAGGTGTAGCGTTCCGACGTCGTTCTTCCATCCTCGCCCTTTCGCAATACTCGTGGAAACAAGCTAGCTTCTGGAGCCACTCCTCCCAAGCCTCTTTGGATGTTAGAAGGCCATATCTCATGTTGCTCAGAAACTCCACCTCCATGATATGGATTTCTTTCACAGAAATAGACGAAACCTCTGCCCATGTATGGTTTGTGTAGGTGTTATCGTCTAGGACTACAATTCCCGTCAGCGATTTCGTAACACTGAGCTGCCATCAGGGCACTTACACTTGTTGCCCAGCATCAGGGCCACCGTCAAAAGCCGATATTCACTGCCCGGGCTCCCGTTTACCGTTGGGTTCACCTTCTTAAGCCGATATACGAAGAGTAAGGCTAACAGGATTACGTTTTGCGTCACTTGAGTAGTCGTCAGGATCTTGCTGACCCACTGCTTATACGCAGGGCATGGCTCGGTATATTGCGATAGCGGAGGGATCGGCTCGTTCAGTGGGCGTTCCTTGATATGCTCGGCAGCTTCTATGGTATCCATGGTCTCGAACCAGAAGAAACACGTCATCTGAGAAAAATCAGCTACGACATACTACCACCAAGTGGTAATTCGTTACCTACCAGTGCGGCGAAATCGTCCAAATTCCCACCATTTGGACTAATACACGAAGGCAGTTCCAGATTGTGGGTTACCATCGTCGAGTCTTTCTTCGAGACGGTGCCTTCTGAGCGTGCGCTGAGACTACCGGTAGAGGCAGGCGACGTTGGTCTGGTTGGAGGTCTCGAAGAAATGTGCGGCTGTTGGGAGACCACTGCCTGGGCGAGGTGAGGTGGTTGGTACTGGGATTGGTGAGGCGGATAAGCTGCGGGAAACGAATTTGTAACGTTATCAGACAGCACCCCTCCAGTCCGGCCTGGCTGGGCCAAGGTATTATTCGGGTGTCTCGCCAGGGCCACATGGCTGTTGTACGTGTTGGATAACACGGGGTGATGGTAGGCTGCGCTCATGTTGTTCTCGGCGGGCGGCGTTCGAAGACCACCCTTGTAGAGGGTAGCTCCGTGGGCCAGTGGTCTCTCCTGCGGTTTATCGAAGCCCTGTGTATGGCGTTGTGAATACCAAGCGGAATGGGTTGGAGAAGGGAGGTACGGGTATGGGCGAGAGTTCGAGGGTACGGCGACTGAAGACATGTGGGATCAATTCGGCGTGGGCGTCCCCAAATCAGGCGGAGAGGATATCGAAACAAAGAAAATGGGATTAGATGGGGTCCCCCAGGTTGAGGGTGGTGAGGGTTGCAGCAAGGCACGGATCCGTAGATGTCGAAGTCTGGTGAAGCGACGGGTTCCTGACTGCCGTGTTCCATTCACCTGAGTGATCGCTTTCTCCCACCACGTCCGAGCCGTGGATTCCTCTGATAGAAGGTGTTGGTACAGGCGGGATGTATTATTAGTGACGGGTCATCTCTGATGAGCCATGTCGAATGGGAGGGGAGGTTCTAGGAAGGAAGGAGGCAAACGTCGGCGAGTTTGTTCGTTCCTGATTCCAGAAGATCCAGCTGGTGGGTTGCGGGTTGCGCTGCCGCTGCGAGATGCGAGATGCGAGGTGGATAGAGGTATGGATGTATGTAGCCAGGGAAATAGACTCGATATAATAAATCAACAGTCAAGGTGGTGGCTTGGCTGCGGTACCGCGGTAGCACAAGGAGACCAGGCAACTTATTAGGTTACCAACTGACTCTCTGTATGCCTCCTTTCCCCGGGCGTGTCTTGTGTCGACCCTTTTTTTACTTCTTTCCTATATTCACGTTCGGCAGGGTTCTCCTAGCGTTCCTGGCGTAGCCGGACCCATGAACAGGAATCAATTGAAACTTGGGGTATCATGAAAGTAATAAGTAATATACAGACAAATAGCAAAGTCACGAATGTTCCAGGTAAGGCAAGGCAGGGTATGGGATTAGATATTATGAATGAATGAATGAGTGACTAGATGAAGGAAGGGCTTGTTTGTATGTACAACCGACTTACACGACGATACAGGAGCATGCAACGATTACCTCAGGTACTGCGGTAGTAGTAGGAAGCTAAGGGTAGCCGGATTGAGACTGGGCTGGATTTGCTGGATTGTGTGGTAGCTCATCGAACTGGTGATTGGCGTGTTCCATGCTACGGTACCTTGACACCTTGTGAGCGTGTGAGTGGCCAAGCTGACCGTGAATAGTGGATATAGTTGGACCGCAGACCGCAGACCATTGGGCCGTGGGGCCGTGGAGACGGGCTTGAGAATGTTCAAGGGGCCAAGGCTTATTAGGTGGTATATGTAGTGGTGCGTACAGTAGTGTGTGTGAGAGTGAGAAGGAGAAGAGGCGTGGTGGGTGCGTGCGTTCGTATGTATGTAAGTATTGTCGCAAGTGGATAGTTGCAAGTGGATATGTATTTGGATACATAGTGGATAGTAGTGGATAGTACCTCTACACTACTATTATGTAGGTAGGGTATAGATTGTATGGGATGGATGGGTGTATGTACGTATGGATGTATTAGCAACCGGTAAGTGGTTAAGCGGTTGCGTGGTTGCGTGGATTGGGATAAAAAAGGTTT
This sequence comes from Hypoxylon sp. FL0543, assembly GCA_022578575.1. Lineage (NCBI taxonomy): Eukaryota > Fungi > Ascomycota > Sordariomycetes > Xylariales > Hypoxylaceae > Hypoxylon > Hypoxylon sp. FL0543. The sequence continues at coordinate 207,123 of MU394014.1, read as the reverse complement.
TTGCCATTGGAACAAGGCTTGAACTGATTTGACCCTGACCAAGCCCCACCCCCTCGTTAGCAGGAGCGCTGCAAGCAGCAAGCAGCGGAAGTCGTAAGTCGCAAGTCGCAAAGTTGCAACACGGGTTTCCTTTCCAGGGGTGTGTTTTGAAAAGGCAATTTCCTTGGCGAGCTAGAAGGTACATACACCTAGTAGCTTTTGCCTACACTAGCGTATGTATCTTTCCCACATCATTGATGCATTCTTTCCCGTAGAAGGGAATTGTACCGCACATTGCTTGGAAAGGGCTTGTCCAACAAAGAAAGAAACAGCATGGGTGTGGCATTGTGAATGCCCACGGAAACTGACTGTGTACACTTGTCTGTATGAAGATACGCTAGTCCTGTACTGGTAGTGTGCCTACCTATGTAAGGCCAAGGAAGGGAAATATGTGCACAGGTGAGAAAAACGTCAGCAAGACCTTGCCGTTGACTCCAGTACGTACAGCACTGTACTAAACATTGATGATGCCTGTGTGCGTAGTGTACAGTCCATTATCCGGTGGGTTAGTGCATCACGGCCACAATGGTACAGTACAGATGTAGGCATGTGCGTACCTCACGGTAGGCTTTTGGGGAAAGAATGTCATCCAACCGGGCCGCCACTAGGATTAATTGTATTATGAGTGTGACGGTGAGATGTGGGTTCGGCTTGGACGCTTGGAATGGACTTACACGCTAAAAGTGGCCACTGCAACTTTTGATGTTTCTTTCTTCCTTATAGCAGCAATATTGGATTATTGAAGCTTAGCGCCGGGGCAGTGGTACCTTAGGTTGGCGAAGTAACACCTCTAACTGGAATTAGTGAATGTCCATGTAAGTACCCTGCCCATTTATTGCACTAGATATATGATGATAAACACGTAATGAATGCAGGCGACAGTACATAGGCTTCATAAACAATCTAGCCTGTTTCGCCAACGGCCGTTGCTTTTTCCCTTTATTTTAATTGCTTGATTTGCTTAGGTTGGAGACATGACGGAAGATAGAAGGCTAAAGTACCTAGATATGTACGTAAGAGGTTGACTGAAACGGAACCCGACTTCAGCCCTTCACTAAATTCATCAAGGGTGAAATCGGAAAACGTAATAAAGGGGGCTGTGAGGAAGAGAGGGTCGGGTCATGAGTACCTACCTAACTGAAGATGGGGAGGGCGTGGATGGAGAAATTCAATTAAAAGGGGCACGAGCAGCAAGAAAGGCTTAATAAAAGGGAAATGGAGATTTGGAACTACACCATACGCTATGTACCAGTAAAAATGGTGGCTCCCCACTTTGCGATACAACTTTCCTGTTTCTATCTCCACGCCCTGCTCCCCGCATCCAATCATCTTCCTCGCTTCGACCTTCATGTATTCAGGATCCAAGAACGATGATACATCATAACCTCTCCATTGAGACGCCGGAATCCCTCACACGCTTGCTGTTCAGTTTTACGAGCCAGCATAAAACACATTACATACAATTCAGTATCCCCGTGTTCCTACTTGCTGTCACATAGGTATGCGTACTCATTTGCTGTGTCATGCCGTGGCCTCTACGAGGTTGCTGGGGAAGTTAATACGTAGGACTGGGTTCGTCACGGCTGGGTTAATGATTCCGGAGAATCCCCTATGTTCACATACGTGTATACAGCCCGTCTCACATACATGTATGTACCTAGTTATAATACCTTGTGTAGCACCTGTAACACGCGACAGACCGCTGCTACAGGTACGGTTACTGCCTTACCTGTTACCTGAGCGTAACGTAAATGCTAAAATTATGCATACATACGTTATGTAAGTGATACCGTGTACAGTACGTAGGCACTATGTAATGGCGCCTTATGAACGCAAGACTAGACTGTTCGAGATCGATCATCAATCAAGATCCAAGCCCCGAACGCATGGGCTTATGGGGTCTCAGAAGAAAGTGCTCCAGGAAAATATATATTGAACCGTGCTGTGTACTATGCATACTGTGCGGCGGCAACGACGCGGAATTCAATTTAGATACCAACACTACAGTAACTAGGTACCTAGCCACAATACTGCTACGACGCATTGTATGTAGTGCAATCCAAATTATACATTTAGTAATGCTGAAGCTAGAGAGTTTAGAGTAAGATATCGTCGAATGGTGCAAGGTATTAACCTTCTCTTCTTTTGTAACCTTGATTATTGGCGGGGCCACGTTTGAAATGGGATGCCAGTAAATTTGGCCTTGTCGTGACTGCGTCGGTAAAGGCTACTAGGACAGTTAGGACCAAATTCATCAAACAGATCTTCACTTGGAATAAGGACCATGGGTTTGTCCGCATAAAACGGTGATCACTCTGGGAAATCAAATGTCTGGCGTGTTGATGAGACCAGACAGGAACATGGACAATCTCCAACCGAAAACGAAAGCGCAGGATGAAACAAGGTCAATAATATCGCACTTTACACCTCTCATTTTCCATGAGGAAAGGGGGGTTTGTTCAGACTCAAATAGGGTTAGAAACTGCGCTGTCTTGAAATTGTTTCTTCATGTGCAACCTAATACATGGAAATCCATGGATGTATAATTGCATACCTAGGTACCTACATGTAGTGGACCAAGCTGCAAACAAGCCGATATAGCTCTTCTCTTTCCCCCCTCTGTCTAACAACCGCGGAAGACTCCGTCCTTAAATTTTGTCCGAGGGCTAAAGCAGCATCCCCCGATGTAACTCGGTTGAGTGCAATACCTACATCCTACCTTCGCGACTTTCTTCAAACAAGGACCTAATGGCTGGATACGGGCAGCTTTCCAGACGTCCGGGGTTAGAGAAGAAGAAAGCGAAGAAAGGGTTTTTGTGTGATACCGGCATCTTGGGAACGCCAAATAAAAGGAACTTAGACGGGAAGCGTAAAACACAGCCTAGAGACTCCTACCATTTTCGAATAGTGTAGGAGAGTGTACCTAGGTCGTGTTGCAACTAGGCACACGCCCGCTCGTGACTTTAGCCTACCTCAGCCTGCATTTCGAATCCCTTCGACCCTTCGACCCTTAGGCCAGCGCGTTGGCATTCTGCATTTTGGAAACGAGTGCATCCGATAGTGGATGCCGCGTCGTCCCAGCACCATGCAGAATTCCAGCGGAATCCGAATAATGAACCTAGTCATTGCCGCTTACAAGACTGGAAAGCAAATGGCCTTTGCAAGGTACAAAACTGGATAGAACTGCGCCTAGCCGCATGGGGTCGTCAGTTCGACTTTCAGCTATCGACTTATTGTTAGTTGACGAAACGGCGACAGGAGGCGCGCCGCGTAGGAGGAACGACCAGTACCACGTAATGCTTACGGTCTCTCCTAGCGCTCGTCAGGCTCTGAGACCCGGACCGTCCTGGCGCGATGGATTGTCCAAGGTGGAGTCATGACTAGAATAGGGTGTCCTCTACAAGGAATAGAGATGGTGGTGGCATAGACGAGGCGGAGGTCTTATTTAGCACTGGCGAGCCTTGCTAGTCTGGCCCAGTGCGTGCGAAATGCGCGGCTTACATGCCCAGCATCAAGAATGATAGCCGAAGAATGATCTCGACACTTGATCGCCCTCGTACGGGATAGACGGGAAACTTATTTCCACATGCAAAGTCCATATACTGCAAGTCAGGTCATAAGACTGCAGACACGTATCAAATCACGGACCACGTAATAGCATTACTCGATGTGGTTTTAGGTTTGCTTTTCAATTCTGGCTCTGCTTCATGTGTACACTTGTCTATTATCATGTTACATAGGCGCACTACATTAAAGTCCATGCGATGACACAACTCCGTCTTAAACGGTAGAGATGACTTGATCATGACAGTGTACCTGTCTGCCTGTATACCGTCTACCTATCTAGCCAAATAAGACTATTCGATAGCGACTTGTTCCTGTTGTCGACTGGTCTCCGCCAAGGTGCAACCAAGGGCCCCCCCTTTGCTCAGACCAACAAAACTCCATCCGTCATACTACGTGTCGTTATTGGACCATTAGCAACAAATACCCACAGCGTATGAGTCTATGAGAGCGAATCCGTCCAAAACCTTGCTTAATGACTCAAAAAGAGCCTGCATGAGATGTCTCGGTGTCAGGATTTCATCAGGGGAGCATTGCAGTTCAATCGATCTCCAATCCGAGGAAGAGAATGCCTGCATGACCGGACCGCCCTGACTATCTTCGTCCCATCGTCATTAACCCTCCAAGTCGCTAGGTTCATTAGTCTGCTAGGGGTGGACCGCCTCAAGCACATCGCGAGTTTTTGTGCATTATGATCGATGGATCTCATCAGCAGGAAAGGCACACAACAAGGGCCAAGCCAAGGTGGTGTTGTGCGTTGCGTGCGTGCGTGCGCGTACCCAGTCAAGACATCTATTTAGAAGCCCAATCATTTTCGGTAAAGGTATTCATTACGAGCACTGCTCAGCCTGCTGCCTTTAGGGTTGGCGGATGACCCGACTTACAGCATTTGCCTTATGCAGAATATCGTCGACCGTACCGGAGCCGGCCCTGCGTTACGTAGACCGCTCCGCTGACAAGTCTCCATTTTGCTAGCTTTTACAAAATGAGGTAAATGCGGCGTAAGCCCCGGGGCAATCGTCAGATCGACATGCGATTGATTCCTTCTCATCATCAATGTCATCACCTACCATCGCCATATTTCCATAGTTTGAATCAGCACAATGCCATACCTGGCCTAATGCCGCTGGATCTGCTGGCGCTTCATGTGAAAGCAACGTTATTTTTATCGAATTCCTACCTGGCAGTCTCTTTTTATCCTGCCCATGTCTCGTTATATTGATTCGATGGGATATTCTCCGAGGTATCCTAAGGCTCTCACATGTGTATATTTGGAATGCGCCTCAATCCCAGTATATGTAATTCCAATAGATAGCATGCATATCAACCTGACGCTACTTCTGCGGTGAGGTTGACAAGTTTCCAGTCGATGATCGTCGGCGTTCTGCGGCATGCGCAGCCAGAGTCTCATTTGACGCATTCCTCCCTCTCATATTCCATGATGAGGGTTCACGGATAGAGGCCGCTACGACCTGAACTTCCCGACCGACGTCTGCTCTTTGGAAGTTCCTCTCACATGCGCACAAATTAAGTACAACATCGTGAGTAGATAGTGTTGAACCATCACAGTCACCCTTGCTTCCGCTGGTTTCGTCCCGCGCTACATTTCCCTATCGACAGAACCTGGGAGTGTATCTATTACTGCCCCAAAGAACGACCGTGGGAACAGGGATGAAGCCTCCGTGCCGAGACTCAGGTACTTACAGTATTCGGCCATCCTTACTCCGTACGCCAAAAGTACGTTACCAGGTAACCTGGGTAATAACTCTAGTGTGTTCCATTATATGAAATTCCTATCCGTACCCCTCGCTCGTACTTCTCTCTCCTGATTGCACATCATCCATTGTAATTGGTCCAACCAATAGTGCACTTCTCTAGGATTCTGGCCCTGTAGTCCTGGCCATTAGGTACGGCGAGCTGCCGGTTCTAGCGGTCGGTCTCTGTCGGCGATCCTCGGCCGGCGCTTTCATGCCGATTCGGCTTCGAGACCTACATCCAAAGACCCATATCGGTGTGAAAGGGGCAAGATTAGTCTTCTAACTTGAGATACGTTTGTTCCTTGATACGCCACCGTATCCGAGCCATCACCACCAAGCAACGCTAATGTCTGATGCTTCAAGGCCTAGCCCCTTTCTAAGCCGAAAACATGTCGAATCCCGCCTATCCAAATACATATTAGTACCTAACGTAGCGGATGAGGCTGGGACGTATGCAACGCCCAGTAGCTAACCCTGCCCCAGTCCAATATACACGTTACTGTATTTTCCAGTGGTGTGGCTTGACACCCTGTACGTATGCCTGCGCTTCACGCCACATAGGCACTTAAACACCAGGGCAAATGCAGGCCTATCATCATCAGCACAGTATCGGCAAGACCATAGCAATCTAATTGGCTGAGCTATTGAAGCCAGGAAAGCGGTCTTCTAAAACCCAGGCATGTATGGCTCTAAGACCATATTTGATATTTAGCCGTGCCCATCACGCCGGGGGAAGCGCCGCGGGATTCCACCCGTCTTATGTGAAGCAATACGAATTCAATATTAAGCAAGGCTTAAGGACCTGTTTACCTTCATTAACGTCAGCTGCCCAATATGCCCATACAGTACCTAAGGTATGGATTACGACATGAATCAATGATCCCCTACCAGGCGGATCAAAGCGTTAGTTTGCGTCTCGTTAGTTTCGCCCTAGCTGCCAGTCGCTATAATCGGAGATCCAACCATCAAAGGATTCCTTCATATGTGAGAAAGTGCCTATCACATCTTCCCACCCCAAGTCAAAGACTACCTAAATGGTCAAATGAAACGCAACCAATTTGCGGTCGCAGTAACATTCCACAGGGAATTACTATAAGCCAAGGAGGTATTCGTGGCTGCACCGCGTGCCCAGCGACTTTAAGCACGCATATTGAGCCGGAAAACCCTGCTGCTACACAATAGTGTCAAGTCTAAGCCGCCGGCACCCCATTGGAGGGAAAGGCCCTCATCATCTTGTGGAAACTTTTCGGGAAGCTAGACTGCATCATGTCGGCGCTCGGCGCTCATTGCGAGTCATTACTACCTATTATCTATCCTCCACCGCTCCTGACGGCGTCGACTAGAACAGCCATCTCTGGCACGAGACTACACTACTGTACATACCTAGGATTGATCTCGCTAAGACCGGCCACTATGACAAGTAGTGCGTCTGATAAAGGACAGACATGCCTGCAGCGGAGCTCGTCGCCCGCTCCGGACTGATGTAATGAGGTATTTCGAGATTCAACTCTCGAGTCAGCAGCCACACCCAGAAGAGCCGACTAGTGTAGATCTTTAACCGCCGGACGAGGATCTCAACCGTCATGCCCACACGCAGAGCTTAGCTTTGCTTGGTGGTTAGTTGCTATGTATAAGCCGGATAGGTTTTACAATGAGGTTCCGTGCCACATCTTAGCAGCTAGTGGGAAGATGGGAAGATGCCGTGATGACAATCTTAGTAACATGGCGCCGTTTCTGGACGATCTCGTCGATTCAATATGAATCCATTCCGAGGCGGTACCATTCTGATTGGCCCGTTCCGCCACCAACCGATGGAATGCCACTCCTGTGACCGCAATCATTTTACCACCCTGCCACCCGTTGCTGCGCGCATCAGCGTACATGTGAACGAAATAGGCATACGAGGTGGGAGGCCGGAATTACCATTCAACCACCAACTCCACTAAGTTGTATTAGTGAAGATGCTCTTGTGGACTGTGGGCCAAATTTGAACCAAGCCTTGTAACCACGGAGGCTATGGGCATCGCATGAGTACATACCTACCTAGTATGCTATGCGCGACTGGGGCCTTTATGGATATATCATTCTAACAGGATCCATTTTCTCACCACGTTATTCAGGTAGTGAGTCGGTACAGGGCTCCTGATCGGGTATCTGCTGGATCCAATTATACATTCACCTCCGGGGGCACGTATAATAAGACAGAAGAAGAACACGAAGAAAAAGACCCGCCAAAGCGATAGCTAATAGACCCTTAGCCTCGCGGTCATCAAACCCGTTAGCTGCCAGTATCTTAAGGAATACCTACAGTAAGCGCTGCTGTCTCGCCTTTCTGACCAGTCTCGTTGTGCAAGGAACATCTCTCTCGGAATAGGCTCTCTCCACGGCCAGCCGATTTCCACCCAGAATTCCCCATTCCCTACCTACATACGTGCAAAGTTTCGTATCCAAGGCTCTGCGTCAAATAATTTATATTAGTGTGCAATCGAACGACCGGCCTTGGGTCTCTTCCCTGCACGACCTCGTTTCCGAACCGCACATCATTCGTCGGTTCATTTCCAACAGACAAGACAGGGCACACGCTTTCTTCTCTCACGAAACGAGACGCATCTCCTTTTTCGATCTTCATCTGTACTCTAGCTCCGACAGCCATGCATCTTTGGAGTCATACGTTTCTTCAGCCTAACCTGGATCCCCGGTCCCAGACACTTTGGCTCTTGATTTGACCTGTCTATACGTATCTATCTAAAATGTGCGTACCGTATGCTGCTATCCTTGAGGTCTAGCTGGGCTGGGGGTTGGGGAATTGGGTTGACCTGCCGCATTCGAATCATCCATCATGCTACATACATACAAGGAGCATGTACCCACGAGAACATCATTTTACCTAGGACTCAGCACGCACGCGCGCGCTCTGAAGTTGGGACTGTTGGTTCACGCTGCTTCGAACCCCCCGCACGCCGGCCCTGCTTAAACCCTGAGAGAAACCGAAGCCACTCGCTAATCATCGTCATTGCGTACCTCATGTACTGCCATTATTAACTCGGGCGCAAAACCGCCTCCCTTGAGGATAGTGCGTCGTCCCGTGGACCAAAAATACGATAGCTTGCCGTCCTTGAGACCCCCCTTTCTTACGTCTCATAAGCGGTAATGAAATAATAGCCTTTTCCTTCCTGGCAGCAGGAGTTGATGCCTGTTTCTACTCTACAGTAGTGGCGCTACAGGGCGGGCACCTCACAGAATCGTAACTGATCATCTTTCCCATTTGGTGTCCACTCTCCGAACCGCCCAGCCCGAACTGGTCGTATGTCTGATGAGCGAATGGATCACAAAACATTTTCCCTGCCCCTCACCCCTCCTCTCCTTGTGCCCTTAAATCGTGTTCCAGTTTTTCTTAGCATCGCAAGTGCTTCGTCATCTCAGCTCAGCTCATAGTGCATCTTCTATGTTGGCCACGGCCAACGGGCCAGATCTTCATAGTGGCATCTTCCAAGGGCGGATGACACGGGACGGTCTATGGCAAATAGCGCGAATGGCTTCGCCCGTCTGCAATACTGTGTAGAGTCTGGATGGTTCTGCGACGTGGTATAGGACTTTTCCCCGTACCCGAACACGACGCAAGGCTTCCCGAACTCTACGCTTCCTGTGATGAATCCCGTGTCATTCAAGTGACAGCAAGGCCGGCGTTGCCCCCTTTAGACAAATAAAGTCCCCTCTACACTAATTCTCTAAATTAGTCGCGTTGGTACACCGAAGTTCGTGCTTCACTCCCTGCCCAGTGCAACGAATAACCAATTTGATCAGCGTGTACCTCTCTCAATTTTGCCTTTTCTTCCCCCTTCCGTTTCGCCCTAGAACGCAATGCATCGCGGCTTAGGACTTGTATCCGGCAATACGTCCATCATCCCTCATCCATCTTCCCTTCTCATACTGTCAATCACTGACGGTAACGACTCTTGCCTGGGTGGTGGTCAAAAATGCTTGTCGCTTCCCTGCATACAATTCGAAGTTGCCTGCATAGCAGGATGGTATCCTGCCGAACAGACGTGCACTTTGCCGCGTCCCTTAGTCTACATATAGGCCATCAGTCAAGCACTTCACTCCTTTCCAATGCCCATGTAGGCGCCGCTCCATAAGGTCCCCTTTTTCTTCAATGACGTTGTCATCTCGTCGTCCTTGCAGATGTGTCAGTTTCCCTGATCCCGGCCCTGCATCTCAAAAACTCCCACAATACCACCTTGGCCATTCCCCTTGCGATGAAGGAGGCAAAGATCAGTTCACCATCTCACGTTCCCCTAGTGTAGCCCACCTAGTTCTTTTAGTCTGCAAGGACGCAACTCTGAAGCTATGTATCGAGGCAATTTTTCACCGACAATCTCCCACGCTAGCCTACGCCGCGGGCGTAACTGACTCTCCACCTCCTATTCCCAACATACAGCCGCAGGACGACCTGTGGTTGGTGCGTATGTAAGGTATCTTCATGCGTTGGAGGCAACGTGAGAATCCCGCGAACAGTACTGAGTAATGGGAGCCTTGTGAGGATCAGGACGGCACCGCAGCCCTTCTCGTCAGCTGCATCCTTTTCTTAATTCGTCCCCTTTCTAGGGAATTCTTGCTTCTTGCCACATGCTTTCGTATCACTCCAATTGAATGTAACCAGCGAGGACGACCAGCATACCGACGCGATCTAGTTTCGAGGGGCAGTCTCGCATGTCTATCAGACCATGTCGTCTTGACCAAGATGTGTACCCAGGCCTCGTTAATCCACTTTGACCTGCATCGTTGCCCGGGCTTGCCGCGATCAGGGTTTCCACGTCCACTCTGCGAGACGTATAAGCAGAAGACCGGATCCGGATCAAAGGGAGCCGCGGCGTCTAGATACATTGGAATTGCCGACTTACGGCGGCGGTCTGGTAAGTACTTGTCTTCTCTACAGCACAGGCACATGAAGACTTGGTTGCGAAGTCGAAATCTGGGTGGTCAACCACACCGGTCTCGTTAGCTAGCTGTATGAACCTATGAGGGGGTCTGTCCTTCTACGCGTTATTCGGACACGTATCTTTCTACACCGTCAGTTCGTCAGGGCCCTCGTCACCACCGGGAGGCTATCAATAAATTCCTGACTATAGATGATGTACACGATCTTCTTCGGCTTTTTTTTCATTATTCAGTTCGACCGGCCCGGACCTAGTCTTGTCCTAGTTTACGGAGAAACCAATCAGTCTGGACTACTCGGTCTGACCTCCACACTAAATATGTCGGTACGTTTAAGTATAATTGGCAGTCAATATAGATGTAAAATACTAGGTAGCTTGATTACATTACGCGCCTTATGTCTGGAATCTTGAAGTTATACTCATCCTTTGCAAAGTAAAGACCTCCGTAATGCTCTGGGCCTTTTCTGTCTTGGGTAACGTAGAGGAAACATAACATATAGACGAGTGTTAAATGCAGAAATTTCTGCAAGAAAAGAGGAGCAAATACGTTTTCGGCACCTCCTACGGGAAGATGAAACCCCTTTACATAGAGGAAAGTGCGGCAATGCGTGTATATGCTCCATGAACGGATCATCCGCATACTGTTGACTCTCAATTCTCACTCACTACAGAGCAACGTAAGCTGCTCGAATATAGTCTCCTAAAGAGTGATGTATCGTTCGACGAAATACAGAAATGGTGTATCTGAATTAAATGTCCGCGAAAAGCCCACCATGTACCGACTAAGCCTTAGGGGAGGTATGCTGCTGACCGAACGAGCCGCCAATATTGACATGTTCAGATCATATGCTCAGTCTGGAGCCACCAAGAGACGATATGAGAAGAAGAATGAGATGATATATCCTGGCCAAGGCTGGGGTATTCACAATGATTTCCTTACACAAAACTCCGTGGACTCCAGATTCGCGTCTTCACCCCTTTCTCAAAGCTCTACGAGGCACAATCAACTACTCCGCCACAAGAGGTAATCTTGAATGGGACTCAGGCCTCGGAGACTTACCCAAACTATTTGTCTCCCGAAGCTCTTTCCTGCAAAACTTGTGTGGCACTACGGTCGATACATGAGTACCCTAGGTACCTAAGGTATAATGCGTAACGTGGAACCTTTATGAGTGAAGAGTGACTTTATTTCTGGTTTAAGCACCTAGTAGATTTGATAGAACAGGCATCTACATATATGAACCATCTATAAGCTACCTACTCTAGTCAGATCCCTTCCTCAACATGTGATTCTCCGGGAAAAGAGGACATGCTCGAGCAAACGACGTGTACCTATCTATCTTAACCACGAAGCATCTGCCCCGGTTTAGGCGAAGGGCATTTAGAGATTCGTCTGTCTTCATTCCCGCCGCACCCTGTATCTCCATATGAAGATATAAAACAACTTAAACGCCTTCATAACTTGGTTAGAACTTCATTAAAGACTTTACCATGACGTAAAATGCCGTGGTAGCAACGCCCAGCCTAGTCACTGCTTGAAAGTATTCCATTCTTCCCAGGCATGCTAGAGCCAACTGCTTTTCCACCGCTGACGTCTCCCTCCTTTACACCGTTACGTTACTTGCTGAGCTATAGATAGACATCTTTGTGGTTGTTTTAATCGACCTATCTAAGCGTCTCCTTGGTGAATATAAAAAACTGGCTAACTATGGCCCTTGATAATCATCGAGCATCAATCCAAAGGTGCCAGCTGCAGTCCTCATTCCATGCTTTTATCCCGTGGCAAGAAAATGATATGATGCTGTACCGAATTCTCAGAGCCGTAGCTGTGTACGGCCTCAAATCCATAGCTCTCTCAAGGCCGGCGGGTAAGACAGCTATCCAATCCCTGTTGTAACAGCTGTGACGGCTCACATATTCTCTTCAAGGTACTGAAATTCCAATGAATAATGGTTATCATACCTCTCCCCACCCGAGGATGTATTATGAGCGACGGTGGGAACAGCAATAGCAGCAGCCTCAAGCATTTCACCCTCGGCCCTTGTGAACTCTCAGGAGCCAAACCGTGCTATCGTTCGCGGTACGCCCTGTCAAGTTGCCATGCGTGAAACAAAAGAACAACCTGCCTCAACAGTAGTGTAGTATAACATGAAAAGGGGTAGCTGAAGTCATTTAGACCCAATCGTCATAAAAGTGCCCTTGGAGTCGTTTACGAGCTTAGCAGGTAGCCTATCCTCTACTCGCGTTTTGGTTATCATTCCCATCTACAAGTAAGCCAAGCTCATTATCGCATCTTAGAAATAGTTAATCTTGTCTAGAACCTGAAACCCGTCGGACATGTATTAGTTCAATGGAGAATACCGCGACTTGCGGCATATCCGCAAGACAACACGCTTCCCGACACAGAAAACGAGGACGTAAGAACGGAGATTCGCTTGTCAATGCAAGAGTATTATGTACCATTGATCTCAAACCCAATATAGTATGCCAACCCGGCCGAACCACCAAGGTCCAGCTCTTCTACATGCTGAATTTATTGTGCCCACCGCCCGTGACTAAAGCGGTGATTGCCAAGTTACCCTATCGAGCCGTGTCTCTATGTTCGCGACGCCCTGCTTCTATGGCAAAAACACAAAGCCGTACAAGTCTGGGACGATATACCCCCTTATGACACCAAGATGCTGCGCTCCCGTCAGCCTTGGCCGCGCCCCTTCCCCGAAACCCAACTTCCCTGTCATTTCTAGCGATGAAGAGCAGATTTAGACCAAATACAAATGTCGTTCCATCGTTAGTATTTTGTGGTGCCGACCAACGCCCTGGAAAAGGCCGCCAGAGGATATTGGGTATCCAACCGACCGCAGTTACCGCTGCCGGTCATTGCCAAAGGTATTCGGCTCTGAAATCGGCGAACCCTCACTACGGGCTAGCCCATCCGCCAGCGACGTCAACCCATTCGGCCAGACACGAGCCTTCTTTACCCTCGACATCCACGATGTCGGTATCGCAGCGGCAGCGGCAACCGACGCCGTTTTCTTTCTCGGGGTCCCATTGGTCCCAGTACTCGTCCTCCTCGATTCGCTTTCTCTCTTCAGTTGTCGTCTTCTCGAGATACGGCTCACGCGGGAGCTGGCGGGCGGGGGCGTTTGCCGGACAGTGCTGGATGGTGGTATGTCGGTATCCGAAATCTCGGAAGTAGTGGATGTCACGAGGAGCCAGAAGGATACCGGCAGCGAGTGAATGGATAGGAGCATCACCCCACTAGTGCAGAATTAGCAAACGACCAATCATTTGGTGATTCGAGAGAACCTACTCGTTCCATCCAGAAGCCACCGCTGCGGTCCATCATCTCGAAGAAAGCTCTGTACTCCTTGCTTCGGAACCAGCTAAGCTTCGCAATTTCAAAGTTGGACCAGAAGTGGCACATGTTGTAGTTCTCGCCCTCCATGGCCTCGGGATCTATCTCGGGCAAGTTCATGTGGCCAGGATCGCTGCGGAGAATTTCCTCGGGTAGAGGAGGCTTGTAGTTAGGGTCCTTCTCGGGCGCTGGCTTCTCCGGCTTGGGCTCAACGAACATCTCCCAAAGCCCCTGGGACGTGATGTTGTTCAGGCGCTTGTAGGCAGAAGCGTATCGGAAAATATTGGGCACGGTCTCTCGAAGTTCCTTGACGGCGATGGTGAAACCATAAGTCTTGTTGTACTCGATCATCTTGCGGAACGGGTCGCTACATATCATTAGCAAACATGAACGAAACTTGACAAGGGAGGTCAAACATACTAAGTAATGTCGCAGAAGTACTTGATCTCGGGCTCCAAGCGCCAATACCACTCGTATTTGGCCAGAAGGGGGTGGTCGTAGAAGAATCTGTGTCACGTTAGCAATGTCCAACATCAATCGCGTCTCGAGCGTCCTTACCCAGAGTAGAAGCGACACATGGCATGGTAACTCTCCAGGCCACCGTACATGACGGCGGCGTCTCCCTGCTTAGCAATACCCTCCTTTGCGACCTTCGGGTCGATCCAGTCTGGGTATCCCCACATATCCGCGCCGACCTTGCCAAACTCGACTGGAGCAGAGGTGTAGTTACGAACGGTGTCCTTGAAGGTCTGGTTGAAATCTCCATCGTTTAGGAAGACGTAAGGATAGTGGTACCACCGATTGAAGTGTCGCTCAATCGACTTGATAGACTGGATGACACCATCCAACTCCTTGTTTCGGGCGAGGACGACGAACGCGCCATTTACTCGCTCTTGCGTGGTATCGGGTTCAAGGCAACCGGTGACGAAGACTTTATCGTGCTCCTCGCTGATTTTTCTGTTGTAGGACGCGATGGTTAGTGGGAGAGTTGACGATAATGGACTCGGGACTACGAAATAACGTACCGAATAGCTGGAGGTGCACCAGCGGGCATCAATATCCTCCCAGGAGAACTGGGGTGTCTCACAAACAAGACCAGGATAAGGACCACCACAATACAGGGGAAGAGGACGACGACGCCCAGAGGGACAGATATGCTAGAGTTGCCTTTTAATCTGAGGGGTCTCCTGAAGAATGCGAGTCGCGACGTCAACCTGTTAAGTTGAGGTCTCTTCTCGCCGGAGGTGGGAAGTTGGGGAGTGCTCATGGCTGCAGGCACACGCCTGTAAGCGCGCCGAAGCAAATCCATAATGGAGCTCAGCGGCGCCCTTCCAAGCCACGGTCGGTGAAGTTACAGGCCAGAAGCAATCGAAGCACTGAGGTGACGACTGGTAGTGGGAAGAGCAAGCGGCGATGAATTCGTTGTCGTAGCAATCGTGGATAATCTTAATTAATCATGTGTAAAGGCCGGCCGTTCCCGTTGTCTATCCGTATATTCGTCTCGGGCAACCGCCTAGAATAGCGAGCGATGCAAGGGAGGAGTTCCCTAAGGAAGTTCGGTGGCGGCGGTGATAACTGCGAACGCGGTTTGTAGAGTTAAGTTCAAGGCAGCGCAATTAGAGTAGGTGATGGGTGGATGGGATAGACGGTCAATACGCATACGCGTCAGACACACGGTATCCCGTAACGTCGCTCAGCCCGTCAACGAGTCAACTCTATCGGATCAATCTAGGAGATCGAAAACGACTGCATTGGAGCGGCCGACAGAAGAGCGACAATCGCAAGTGATGTGGGAAAGAAGACTGCCAAGGGGGCGATTAAAGTAAAGGGGGTGAGGCGAATGAAGATATGGATACGAGATCAAAAATTGAGATGAGACGATTGAAGGGGTACAGTAGCGGAAAAGCTGCTTAGGTGTGGGTGCTTAGGTGCCTGGCTGGGTTGCTTCCAGGTTGTGGTGCTTAGATCCAATGGGGCTTGGGGGGGAATGGCTAGGACGGATTTGGTCAGCTTAACAAATTAACCTACTAGGTTTTTGACCAGAGATGGCGGAATCATGCTGGACAGGGGATGTCGCCACCAATCAGGTTGATGGGTGGAAAAAGGAGATACCAAGTGTAAACAAGTGTAACTTTAGCCACTAAGACCATTATGGCCACCCCACTAACTACTAAAATCGGATACCGTTCTGGGACTGCAGGTGTAAGGCACGGTTTACACCTGTCCAACAGAGGCTGCTCAAGACCCACCACGGAAATGATCTTTCTCCGAATGCCTAGCTGGGGCTTAGCCCACCTGCAACCTAACCTACAAGCCACTGCACCCGCCGCGGTCCTTAAAAATAGATTTATTAGGGCCAGACCATTGAAACTTTGAAAATGCTTCCCCAGAAATTCAATGTTCCAGAACACTCGCATCGGACCGAAACGGGCTGCCAACAGTGGCACTCACTTTATACCTACGCTTCTCCCCGCCGCTCTGATTATGTAGCCTGGGTATCTATATTATGAGCTGAGAGTTTCTCAGTCAGTATCCATCTGATGTGATTTCTTCGAGCTCGGTCTTGCACAATGCGTTCAGTCACGACGGCCGGTTCAGCTTCTATCAGACACAAGCTGCCTAGTCGGTTCTCAGCTTGCTATATCGCAACCTCCGCACAAGACTCGCTTTTTCGCATTTAACGATCGTTTATGTGTGACATATCAAAGGCAAAAGCACTGATGTGAGGCATCGGGACATTGATATTCAATCTCGAGTATTCTGTTCCTTTTCCAATGGTCGCGATTGATGCTTCGTGCCAAACGACTATAGCTAAAATAGACTTCTGGATATCCTCGACCTGGCCACAAGCGCGACGGTTTCCCTCTTGGATTCGGTGAATTTCAAGCAGTGGCGTCGTCTTGTGATAAACAACTCCTAAAGATGCTTGCCCACGGACAACTCTTAAGAAACACACTATCACAGCATGCCTCCCTACGTATGGTGCCTTTAGATCCGAAACGTTTGCTGGCCGCTTCCCCATATTAGCTGCCACTCTCTCCTCGTCTATTGACGATGGATATCTAATAGAGTATCTTGAAAGAGGTGTGGTGAGGTCACCGCATAGGAGGTAGGTATTTAAAGCAACTCCTCTCTGAAGCATGCCATCCAGGCTGACGACGCGCCCCTGGGTATTCTACAATACGCTGTCCAAACCAAACACTTCTCCTATTTGCCAATGACGTTTAATTTCCCTATTTCTCGTCCCGTCCATTCGTTCCACTCCTGAATCTTGTCTTCTACATACATCTGCCGGCAAGAGGCGAGGGCTTGCGGGGGCCCCCCCAGGCGAGACTTGGGTCTTGGAGTCGTATTCTGTCTTTCCGCCTAATTACATCAATAAACCGTCTACCTCCGCAGACCGAAAACAACAACACCGTCTTCTGTCATATACCTTATCCACACCAACCTATAGCTTGAGCCGACATGGTGTCATGGGTGCTATATAAGGAAATCTTGATCGCCTCCGCCTAAAAGAGATCGCCCTGTCGGCGGTCTGTCCAATCAACCTTCGCCTCCCTTAGACGGCCATCTAGAGATACCATGCTCTGTTAATTACTTCCAGTCGCCAAGATTCCCGGTTCGTGGACTCTCCGCATTCAAGATGGTCTCTACGGAGCAAGCTTGCATCATTAAGTGTGGGTTTGGCCAGGCGAGCTAGGGACCTGCTGCTATATAACGTGATGCTCCCTCTGTAGTCTAACCTGCCCTGGCTCTTTGAAAGGACTTTGCGCCCTGTCAGGTGACTAAGTTTGACTACTTGGTTCTACAATTTGCATAATATCAGATATCAACATGCGTTGGTTAGCGAAGGCTTTCGCGGTAGCTGCCCTTGTGGGCCAGAGTGAGTAGTTTCGTTACTCGTAGCACCGGAGTCAGCACTGACGGCGACTGCGCCAGCTCTGTCGCAGGACCCCCCGACATTCCCATTCCCGACCTCCTGCTCCGGTGTGGACGCTCCCCGATACGCCTATACGGTTGATTCTGGTTGGCAAGTCACCAAGATAGCCAGTGGTCTCCGTCAACCACGAACTATCATCTTCGACAACGCTGGCCACATGCTGGTGTTGCAAGCCACATCTGGTATCTCGGTCCACACTTTCGGCCCGGATGGATGTATCAACAGCACGAAGACCCTCGTGCAAAACTCCGGTCTTAACCATGGTCTCAGTCTCACCCCCGACGGGAAGACCCTCTATGCTAGCTCGCAGACGACTGTCTGGTCGTGGACCTACGACCAAGCCGCGTTAACGCTGACGGGCCAGAAGACCGTGGTCAGCGGCATCGGTCAAGGTATCCACTCGACCCGAACCACCGTCGTTTCCCCCAAGAACCCGAATCTGATCCTCGTCTCCGTCGGCGCTGCCTCGAACTGGGATAACCCGACCATTGACCCCAGTGTCGGTCGCGCTATCGTCAAGATCTTCGACGTCAGCAAGGCGCCTGCCAACGGTTACTCGTTCAACAGCCAGGGTACCGTTCTAGGCTACGGTCTGCGTAATGAAGTCGCCCTGGCATTTGACCCGAATGGTCACGTGTGGGGTGCTGAGAACAGCGGAGATGACTTCAGAAGAACGGTTAACGGCCAGTCGACGGATATCCACATTGATAACCCTGCTGAGGAGCTTAACTACCGTGAGTATGCCAAGACATCTCGAGAAAATCGAGATGGCCGAAACGTATTTCCCGTTCAAAAACTGATGCTGTCATCTAGTTGGCGACCCGGAAGCGCCCCTTGCGAACACCTGGTTCGGTTACCCGACCTGCTTCACCGTATGGGAACCATCCAACTTCCGCGACAACACGGCTCTGAAGACGGGCTCGCAGTTCGTCGTATCGCCCAACTCGACTTTCAACGACGCGTCTTGCGATGGCAAGGCCGTGCCGCCGCGCCTGTCGTTCCCCGCCCACATGGCGCCCATCACCAACGCCTTCGATCCTGCCGGCACCAATCTGTACATCACGTTCCACGGCAGCTGGGACCGTCAGCCCGCGCAGGGCTACTTCGTCGCCGAGGTGCCCTTCCAGAAGAATGCCGACGGCAACTACGAACCCGTGGCCCCGGCCGATAGCAAGACAGGCTACAAGAACATCATCGGCGCCCAGAACCCCGGCAGCTGCAACTCGCCTTCGCTGACTATGAGCACCTGCTGGCGTCTTGCGGGTCTCAGCTGGGATCCAGCTGGTGAGCGTCTCTTCATTAGCTCTGACAACCAGGCTCAGGGCGAGATTTTCGTGCTCAAGAAGAAATAAAACCGCTGAACACGAGTGTCGGGTAATATTAGATTGCGTCTACTTCGGAGGAGACAAGGACATGTTGGAAGTTACCTAGCGGGCTATCGTTAGACTTTCTATCTCCCTCGTTTGTACGGAAAAGTTCAAACAATCTCGCCAAGCGTTTGATAAATGGTTTAGCGAATTTAGTCTGTGTCATTTCTGCTACTATGCATGTTCTGTACCAGGCCGTACGATAATTCTCGATTATGGCGGCCATTTGATTCGAATTAGAAATGGCCTCACCTGTAAGGGCTTGGCTCTTGAGTTCAGCTCTTGATAGACTATATCTCAGCATCAACATGAATGGTCTTTTCTAGTTCAGCCATCTCATCCTAGGTAGTTCATGAAAACAAGTCAGTATGAGCCACATCGAAGAAAAGAGGCAATTTTACCTCCGACAGTGGCCAGGGTGTTTGCACAATATACCGGTCCGCTTCCGCCTGTATGGGAGTATTATCAGTGCTCTAGTCTCATGACCTGGTATATGGGTATGGGCCATTACCATCACGCTAAAGCCGGACTGGCCGAATAAGGAGCCAAGATGTTGCGCAAGTTTCCATGGGTCGTTGTATTCCTGCTTCAGTATCATCTCGTGCCATACAGATGGCCCCATGTCATATTGGCTCTGTAACCATGACTCTAAGCGACGGGTGCCCGGCCAGGTGTCTATGTGCATCAAGTTGATTTCTGCGAGCTCAGGGAGTGCCTGTCCCCAGTGTGAGGTCCTCCGTGCCCACGCAAATCCATCGTCAGGAAGACCGCCAGCATGAGAGCCGACTAATTCCGAGTTAGGTGATTTGGGTCTAGCCACGTACGAATCTTGGCGGAAGCTAAACGCTAAAAATGAGTCTTCCTCATCAGAGTCGAACTCTAACGCAATGGAATCCTGGCGCCCCTGGTGCTGAACCTCATGGCTATCTGAGGGGTGGTCGGGACTGTCTCCTCCATTCGAGCCATCCTCTGCTAAGGGTAAGGCCAGCAATGCGCACCGCTCAAGGTGAAACGTGAGATGCCTCTCCATCTCCGCGATCTCAGAGAAGGCTGTTGGGCAGAATGGACAGTCGCGATGTGGTCTGAGAGAGGGCCCTACTACGCTTGAGATGAGTTCGGGCGAAAAGTGCTCGGGGCTGGCCTCGGGATGCGAAGTCTCTAGATGTTCTCCGTATTGTAATTGCGTCACGAATTCTTCGCTGTGCGCTTGACAATGCCATACTCGAGAGTGTTGGCTTTCGTGGTCGATCCAGTCTTGCCTCGTCCCATAAAGCCGGCGAGGATCTCGGCAATCTTCGTACGTGCAATGATACGGTTGTAGGTCGTGAATGAGATGTACACTGTTGTATACTGAGCGAAAGGCTCGGCTCCGCGTGTAGATACGTACTTACCACCAGGTTTCCTTGGTTCGATACCGTTGAGGACATAATATCTTACAGCAAGGACAGGTGAAATATGGTACGCTGATAGACTGAATCGGTGGAGCAGGCCATTCAAGCTTCTCGCCCTTCAAGTCCATGACTGTTGACAAGCGACTCTGATGTGAAATTACAGAATTTACGTCGCCTGGTTTCGTTAGGTCAAGTGGGAGCTCTGTTGCTGAAGTCGCTAATGAGCGTGTGGCCGCCGTCGCTGTTTGCCCACCTTGGATGGGCTGGTTTTCAAGAAATTCTCTGCCGGATGGGTCAGTAACTGGTGCAGTTGTTTTGCTCTGGGCAGGTACTTGACTCAGTCGAAGAGCGTGACCTTTCCAGTAGGCGAATTGCTGTCTACGGCGAGCATTGGCAATGCCCGTCCTACGAATAAGCCAGTGAGTAGTCGTAGCATATTGATTGATGAGTTCCTCTGAATTAGGCGCAATGATTGTGCCTTCACGCGGCATCATTTCGATTAGCTGCTGACGCTGAGCGTATGCTATGATTGTCGTCTCCGCTTCTTCGCGCTCCTTGATATAGGAAGCCCGAATTGCAGCTGGGACATGCTTATAAAGTTGATCATTTGGGCGCTGGGGTCGATTACGTGGATTTCGAATTCTCGTCGCCAAGCCGTACAACGAATCCAAGCTCTCTGTCAGGCTCTGAAGGCGAAAGTCAATCTCATGAAAAGACTTCTGGCTTTCGGAGCGACTTCGTTCGCTAGCACGGGATTCGCTGTCGCTCTCTGTAGACCCCTGATTATCAGAGTCCTCGTCGATGTCAGCGTCCTGCTCGAACGGCCGCCGGTCGCCTTTAGCAATAGCTAACAAATTTTCGAGGTGTTCTTGCAGTTTTGATAGGACTTGGGCTAGGCGGTCCTTAACAATAATGGCATCTCGCACCCGATAATCGAGGGATGCATGTCCCTTTTGGTGTAGGCCTAGGCTATGCGCCCACAGCCTGAATCTCTGTTCTTCATCGGTTAAGTGGCGACGTCCAGTGAACTGGTCGGAATCATGGAGAGTGAGTAGTTCTTCAAATGTCCTCAGTGTCTTGGTTCCAATATCATGAAGTTCGACCGACTCCATTCGGGAATATTTCTTGACTTGTCACACAAACCGAGCTAGTGTTCAGACACGATTTATCAGCATCATCCAGAATGTACAGCCCAACGTTAGTGGTCGACTCTTCTACGAGAAGAGAGCTTCCTTTTCGGACAGGGAAACGTCATCACATATATCTGCAGAGATGAAGGGGAGGCTGAGAAGCAGACCTGTCTGCCAATCGCTACTCCTCCGCCTATCAAAGGGTTGCCCGCTCGACGCCATTGTATAGATTTGCATCGGATCTTTCTGCAGAGTCAGCTGTGCGGTGAAGGTCATTCTGCATCTAAATAAAATGGCCGAGATGTCGTGCAGCTGACACCAATCCTGACTTCCAACGCAAGAGCGTCCACTTCATAACGATGTCCGGCTTTGAGATCGCTGGGGTGATTCTAGGGGCCATTCCTCTTCTTATCTCCGCCTTGGAGCATTACAAGGCAAATAAGGGTATTCTAGCCTCGTTCGTTAAGTGGGATGGTCAACTTGACACGCTCGTCGAAAGACTGGAGGACCAGAGGCTCTCATTTTATTTTGATATCCTCGAGCTACTACAGGGCGCTGGAGTGGAGGATGTTGTGAGTAGCGACTATGTGCCGGAAGAAATGTGCGTCTCCATCTTATTCAACATGAGAAATGAGGCAGAGATAAAGGAGTATTTCGGGGCAATGCATGATAGGTTCTTGAAAATCTTGGGAAGATATGAAAGATGCCTCAAAATCATTGTTTCGAAGTTGACGCACATCTATCGTCCACCGAATGTACTTCTCCTTATTACCAGAAGGCAAAGGTCCAGCTGGCATAGCTAACCGTCTACCATAGGTAGCAAAAGACGATTTGGCTGCTATTATAGCTGCCAATAAACCTGGGAAAGGGCTCTTTGCCTTCAAACAGCGTGTGAAATTCACAATCGAGAAGGGCAGCTTGAAGGAGTTGATCGAGGAGTTACGAGAGGACGGGCTCTCGCTGAAAATCATTATCAAGGGCATGAAAACACAGCGGGAATATACAGCGAAGCAGCCACCGCACGATGCAGAGAAACTGGCGACAATATTCGAGCGTGTCCAGACCAATGCGACGCCTTTGTTTGCGATGATGTGTAGGGTTTGCATTTGCAAGTGTCCGACTAAGCATAAAGTCTTGATACGGCTTGACAACCGCATGCACCCGCAGAAAGGAAGATCAAGTCTGAGACGTAAAACGAATGAGCAGACGATTTTTAGTCTTGTATTCGAATTCGAGGAGTACCTCCAGGAAGCATTAGTCAGGGCCTCTGAAGGTGAGGAGACTTGGGTCGAAGACGCCGAAGTTGGGAAACAGGATGCAACGATGAAGCTTCCGACTGTCACATTTACCCCGGTGATGGCCAATCCAACGAGGGATGATAATGGAAGCGATTTAAAGAAAGCAACGAAAGTAACAGACATCTGCCACCAAGCGTCCAAGGCACGGTCGTCGGGGCACATTCTCAGGCTTCAGCTCACCAGAAACGACTTGCACCTACTAGAAGGGCCGTCCCAGTCACGAAGAGACGTCTCTACTTCGATGTCTCTGGAAGAACTGCTGCAGGACGGAGTTCAGGATAGAAATGCGCGTATGAATCCAAAGCAGAAGACCCTTCTAGCCCTAGATATTGCCGCGTCGGTCCTGCAGCTGCGGCAGACGCGTTGGTTTGTGTCCCCATTTGCCAGCAAGAACATCAAGTTTCCCTTGAAGAAGGCGGGTACTTCGAAGACGGCTGTGCCTGAGCCGTTTGTTGGACAAGTCATGGAAGAGATCCCGTCAAAGGGATCGGGTGTTGATGGAGGAGGGCCTGATCCAAAGACGGCTCTGCTAGAGCTAGCCATCCTCCTGCTAGAGACATGGCACGACAAACCACTGGAGCTGTGGATGACTAGGTTAGGAATGACAAGTGCTGAGTCGGAGGAGGCGAGAAGGCGAGCGGCTGTGCTGTGGGAGGAGGAAACCGAAAGCCATCTACCGCCTCACCATCTCACAGCAATTGACTACTGCCTTGGGATATGCGGCGGGAGAAAGCGGTTTTGGCATGACGACGACTTTCTGAGGCAGTATTGTGAGAATGTCATCAAGCCCTTATATGAAAGTTCTCAGGCATGGACAGACTCTGCTTGGTATCAAGCCATGATCACCTATAGGTCTGGCCTATGAACTCTGGCGGGTGGTGGCTTTACCACGCGATGATACAGAAGCAGTAGATATTGTCATTCATTATAGGCAGACGTGAATCGGCGACTGAATCTGAAATCCAGTCTTTTTCAATAGATGAGAAGGAAAAGGAGACTTTAAGGCAGTTGCCGGCCGAAAATATGGATTAGGTACCTAAAGCAGGTACTGAAGTACCGGTACTCAATTAGTGCAATTAGTGGAACCCACGGCGCTTTACGGCATGTCGCATTCTGCAAGCTACCGTCCGCGGTCCCACTGAAGACGCCTTTCCTGCTCCTTCGTCGGGTTACCTGCATGTACCGATTAGCCCACCAACCACCTGCGATCTCTTCTAGGCACGGACAGCATGATTCTTCCACTACGGAAACATCACCGATAACCATGTCCTCCCAAAGCCAACCGAAAATCTCCTCCAAAAACCTCTCCTACTCGAGCGACCTACCACCCTTCCTAGCCAGGTTGCGCGGCCAGCACCAGCAGCAGCGGGACTCCGACTCCCCGGACCCGATCCTAGCGGCTCGGCGGCGGGCAGCGCGCCCACGGTCCGCCAGCGAAGAAGCCGAGGACGCGCCCGTCGTCGTCGACGAGAACGGGAACACTGTTACTTTTCCGTCCGGCGCAGATGAAGACGGCCCCGAGACGAAGGATGCGCGCGTAGATAGTAAAGACGATGCGAAAAGGGATAAGGATAAGGAGAAAATAGCTGGTATCGGAGCGAGCAAGAAGCGCAAGGTCGGACGCGTGGTTGGTGGCGGCGAGGATGACGAGGAAGATAATGCTGCTAAAGCTTCAAGTCGGTCGAAGGAGGACAAGCACGCCCCCGACTCGAATCCGAAAGACACCAAGTCTACCATGAAGCAGGGCAAGAAAAAGGCCAAGAAGGTTAAACTCAGCTTTGGCGATGACGGAGATTGAGGGTCCCGAAATTCTAAGAGGACGATTCGTCACAAATGAATTATACCAAGACGAGACGAGAAAACATAACGCCGACTATGATCCCCAGCAAGGCTTTCGTATATTCAGGCTCAGCCCAATGCGCTGTGCATTTCCACTCTGATGAATCCACACCCGATTGACCTCATCTGCGGCCAGACTGGTGCGGCATCAATCGGCGCGGGAAGAAAACCCATGGCTGGTATTGGAGGCTGGTCCGTCTCGACAGACAGTGATACATTCCTAAAGAGGGCCGATAGGAGATGATGCTAGTAATTACCTATCTATCATCTGGAACATCCGGATACTCTAGGTACATAGTCTTGTATATTGATTGAACGGGACAGAGTGAGACATACCTTCACATGGGTGTCTCAGTATGAATCGAACCCTTAATGACAATTAGCGCCCGCCTCGTATGTACGTCATAACCAATTCCATCTCGTAGAGCTTCTCCGAAATCCTTTTACATGTTCGTATTGCCTATATAGTATATACAATATAGATATTAACAGACTTCCGTCGCTACTGCTCTCAAGCCGATCACACCCTTTTCGAGCGTGCAAACCCTAGTAAAGCAATCGCTGTTGGTGCCGGTACCCTGATACTGAATACGTTAATCTAGTGCTCCGATAGAATCCACATGAGTTCTCCCACCAAGCCAAGACGCCTCGTAAATGCAAACTGTCCGCTGATCTTTCAGACGACCTCATAGAGATGATCTCCTCCTTCTCACTATCTTTCTCCTCGTCCTGTGAAGGCTCCGTGATACCGGGAAACTAGTAGCGGGACAAACGGTTTCCTGAAGGGGAAGAGGAGTGGTCGTAGGAGCCAGAATGGCCATAGGGATCGTCCATGTAGACAGTTGCGCGGCGCTCCTCTTCGGGGAGAAGCTCTTTCACCTCCCAGTTATTCATTCGTGTGCCGACAGAGAACTCGAGGTCTTCCTTGGTAATCGAATCCCAGTACTGCGAATACGCTATTAGAATAATTCCAAGAACCCATATGAATGCTGGCAAAACCTACCTTGTACACCATCATTACAGCCAGAAGATTGCAAGTAGTTGCGAAAAACAGACCATCCACGTAGTGACTTGTCGCCTCGCAGATCGTAGAGCTAAGCGCGTACAGGATGACTTGGCCTATGATGAAAAAGAACAGGCCAAACGCAATGTCTCCCAACGGCCAGCGGTCTTCCAGGGTTCGAACGACGAGCAGAATCTGCAAGGCCACGTAGATAACGAGCTGCACACCGTTGAGGAGGTACAGCACTGTGAACAGGCCTACCGTGTTCGCCGGACCCATGCCAGCCCATGACTTAAACGTAGCCAGCGATACTAGAAACGAGACGACGAATGCGGCGAACGAACTAAGCCGGAGCATCCATACGGACAACGGAGTACCATCTTCGTAGAGTTGGAAGCCGACGAAGCCGTTGATCAACAGGCAGGTGATCAGCGCAGACGTGAGGCCGGATTGTATCGCGACGAAATAAGGATACGGATCGGAACCGGGAGGGACAACGCCGGCGTCGACGCAGAGGGATATAAACGAGAGGAGCATATAGAAATAGAAGAACGCTAGGATTTCCTTGCGACCTAGACGTACGTGCGTTAGAAGATTAATTTGAACCCCATCTACGACTTAGTATCTAGGCTACCCACCGACGGCAGTAAATTTCCCCCGAATGTGCAGAATCATCACCACAGTCATGCCCAGAGCAATAATGTGCATGAAGCTCGATGCGCCCTGGAATATAATCGTGTTCGCCAACTCGATATTTCGGGCGAAGCAGTCGGTCTCGACGCCAACGCCGCTCGATATGGAGGTGATGGGACCGACGGAAGGACACAACGGCAAAGGCGCCGTGTGACAGATGTCAGTGAAGTCTCCGAAGCCGCCCATCTTGTCAGCGACGACGGGCGACAATCAAGACTCAGGTCGCCGTGGCAAGACTACAAGACGGACGGGGACGGGAGACGGTACGTTATAGTAGGTTATAGCGAATGATACGGCCGAGATTTACGATAGTGGTAGTCGATTTCGACGGGGATAAGTCGTGACGACAAAAGCTGACCGAGCGCGGACGATCGGAGGCTCGAAGAGGAAACGAAAGTAAAGCGCGGTACGAGTGGAATTAGGATTATTAACGGTATCAAGCAAGGTAGAACGAATGACTATTATTTGCAGGTATTGTATTGTACCGTACTATGACATGGCGGGGGGTTGGATTGACCTGTCCTTGCGTTTGGCTTGGTTGCTCGGCCAAACGACTGGGCTGGACTGGGCTGGGTGAGATGGAGAAGGTTGGAAGTTGGCTGGTGATGGAGTTTTTGGCGCTTCGTTGCTGTGGAAAAAGGGTGAGACACAAACTGGGGACCCACCAAGTTGCAGGTAGACTCCAAGGCAGAGGATGGAGGTGGACCGTGCTCGTATTCGCTGGTGGTTGGGCTTGGCTGAATCCACTTTGGATGACGCCTTACCGCATCTGCGCATTTAATTGAAGAGTCCAGCCCGTCTAGCCTATTTTAGTATGGACACGCCCAATTCAAGGTTCGTCGGATACAAGTACATCTGATGTAGCCAAACCTTGATGTTTGATGCGGATAAACGAGTGCCTTTTAAGTTTCCCTCCTCCATACACGTACGTACTTCATTTACAAGACTGGAATATTCCAGCATTACGTGCGAGGCGGCTTCATGCGTGCCTACTAAGCAGCATTGTCACCTTGAAGAAATCGGACGTACAAAACTCAGAAGCTGAATGTACGGGACTTCAGCCGTATCGTGGCGCTCTTCATCTATTACCATCCTATCGGTAGCGAACGGTCTGTATCTCCCTTGCCAAGTCACTATAAAAAGAAGAACAACGGCGATGCTGCTAATCGCCCCAGTAAATTGATGAGGACCGAACTCCAACTTTATTCAGGTCTCTTCCAGGTCTCTATCAATGCCAATATCCGACCCCTTACATAGTGATGGTCGAGATGAACAGTACCGAACACTCACAGCTAACCTGACTGACGCTTCTCTGCTGGGATTCTAGACCTTATTCTATAACATCTGACACATATAGCCCGAGGACGTTGCTAACGAAAAGTGACCTGATTGTTGGCGTCGCGCCTTTCAGCTGCCTTCCTGGTGCTCTCATACCTCAAACTCGGCTGCCTCCTTAACTGAAGAGTCTGGGATCAGATGCCTGGCTTGAAGCTCGTGTCGATATGACCGACCTATCGACTCGAGACCTGGACCTGCTGAATTATGCTGAATTGGACTCGTGAGATGGAAACCAAGACTACTTACAGTCGAGAAGGAGTACTGCAGATCAGCACCAGCATGTTCGCCATGGTAAAGCGCCGGCTGAAACAAACATGATGACTGCCTTTTTCCGCGCAAGTCAGGAGAGTCCCCTGTACTAAACTCCCAGATGCTCAGCATACTCGCTAGTAAAGATTGCTGAGATTCTATTCTAACTGAAAGTAAGACCATGGGACTCTTAAGAGATACCTCGAGCATCATGTCTAGCTCATGGCGCTTCCCAACCTCCAACAATCTGTACTTCCTCACGCAAGTTTTTGGCTTGTAGTTTATGTTGAACGACCAGGCATCTCAGGGACAACCTCTTGTCAATACGTTGACTGGATTCCTAGACACAGAACCAGGTGTCATTGTTTTACCGAAGGTAGTCCTGCTTTCACCCGTCTAGCATAAAGGAGTTCTTCGAGAGGCTCAATTGCTATAAGTCTTCGGCTGCCCTTAGCATGGCATGAAGCAGTATCAAAAGTTTCGGCGCAACTTGCTTGAGTTCTCAAACCGATTTATTAGGCAAATAAATCGTCGAGTTTGATGTGAGCACGTCTTGCTCTACATGAAACGCTTCATCTTAGCCTCCGTGGATGCTAGTCGATCTAACTGCCGGCTGTCGTTCTTCGCTCGCATACCTAGGTATGCATCCACTACATGAATAATTGGGGTCGTTCTCCCGTCATTAGATGTTCATTTCTAATCAGCAACCAATTGTCTGTCTGGATGAAATCGGCCAACGTCGATCATTCGTTGAAAGGTTCTCGTCTCCAACACTCTGATATCATCGTGAGGGGTCAGTCACAAGACCGTATGGCGGACACTATTATATTAGGTAGTTGGAGGCCCGTCAAGTCCGGCCTGTTCAGAAGAAGTCCAATCCCCATCTAGGTAAATATTAGGTTCGAAAGGCAAAACGCTCTAAACAAGCCTCCATCATCTCCAGACAATGGAAGAAGAAAAGCGCAAGATGTCAAAAGCCTTCCTCCTAGCCAAGGAGAAGTATCAGGCTGTAATTGACGACGCGGGACGAGGCGACTTCGTCTGTGAGCATTTACGGGATGCCCTAGGAGGAAGCTAACCCATACATACTGATCCTGCTGGTCAGGCCGTACCAATCGCATCGGTACCACTCGTCACCCGTCCACGGGCGACTGCCATGCTACCAACATGGTACACCATCCCGAGCAGCGCCGCCGAAGCAGCACAAGCATGAGGGAGAAGATCAGGGATCTGATGAACCGTCCGGCTTATTGACCTATGCAAATTTCACTACGATAGGTCAGGCGATTGTTATATCTATTGAGGGTATCATGGATTATGTCTATTAGGTTGACACGGATATGAATTAATTCCGTTTTCCCTATACTCATGATCGCCTCGTTAAAGAAGTGCTCGTTTAAACTTGTCATAGCTAGGTACATATGATCCGTGCTGCCGGTCCTGTTATGAGCTTTCCTTTGCTGTTGGCAATGACCGTGCAGATAGGGGGCTCCCTGCCCACTCCTATTTCTATATTTGGAGCATTAAAAACTTATCACATCCAATCCCCAGATCGCATAGTTTCGTAACGAGTGCCGTATCTAGTAGTCGAGGCTAAGCCATAGGATATTCGTGTGTTAAGCTCGATACGCGGCTTGCCAGCTTGGAACGGGCATATTAAGGATGATCCTGCTAAGATCTTCCCGAGGCTGTAGCATGGACTGGATTGGTCATGAATCGGGTTTTATGATTTAGGCTACGAGTATAATTTCTTGGGTAGACCTCTTCGTACCGCTATTATTCCCTAGACTGTTCTTTACCCTCACTGCTTACCGCTTTCTTTACTGGCATCGTCAATGTCATGGGTTGAACGTACGGCAGCGTTTTTAATATCGCAAGAAAGGAGAGAGGGAAAGGGGAAGTGGAAAAGGAGAAATAAGAATACTTGATGAATAGGGTGAGGTAGAAGAAGTAGATAGACCCGTCATATTAACAGCTACCTCTTGTTCATAACGCCGGGGCTTTCTATTTCTACGTCATGTGTAGGGTTGCTTTATCTACTAGATACCGAACTACTTTCGCTACAGCATCGGAATCCGCAACCAAACTCATATCCACCTAATCAAGCCAGTACGGATCCAAGCCCTCCAGAAACGCCAAGTCAACATTGACGAAGCTCTTCCAGAGATCAATCTCGCGGTGCCACGGCTTAGTCTGGATCGCGAAGGTCACGGCCGTGACATGCTTGAGCAAATCCGTCTCGTCGAGGCCCATTACGAGGATGACCTCGTTGCGGTGAACGACGCGCTCGCCGACGGCAAGCTGGTCCTTCAGGAGCCCTAGCCGCAGCTTGAGCGTGTTGTACATGCTCCACTCGCTGATGGGCAGGTCCTTCGGGATGAACTTCCATATCCAAGTGCGCCCTTCGCCGTCCAGGAACGCCGTGGCGTGGCGGTTCCACTCGCCGACCATGGCCGGGTAGAAGTGCGGCGCGGACCAGACGCGGAGGACAGCGAACCTTGGACTGTTGTTACCGGAGCTGTGTTTGGACGCGAAGGCCCTCGCGAGCGGAAGTAGAACGGGGAACTGGTCGCGGGTGAGGAAGCCTGGGATTGTTGGCGGGTATTCGGCCGCATTGTGCCGGTCAGCGTAGTCCATGAACAAGTCGAGCTTTCCTGGCCGGTGCGGCTCCTCGTTGGCGACGGCATAACCGGGACACACATAGGGACTGTTTTGCAGGTATGCTGGAGCGATGACGCCGGCGAGGTACACTGATTGCAGCGGTTAGTGGCGAGCGGGACAGAAATGTTGAAAAGGGGATGAGAGCTCACGTTTCGCAATCATAGGTCTGATAGCCACGTTCCATTTGATAGGGTAAACGTCTGCGTAGAATTTGCTATTTGCCTTGGCTTCCTTAAGCACCGCCTCCCATTCCTTCCAGAACTCCTTGGGTCTATACCTAAAGCTCGATCTCGTACGGCAATCCGGGAGTGTCTTCGCACGCTCGTGGGGCTTGAGGAGTAAGGTGTCTTTATACTCACTACCTTCTTTCGACTCGAAGAAGTTAACCATAGGCTTACACTGCTCTAAGTTAGGGAAGAATATAGCTGTTTGAACGTAGGCTTTAACGATATCCTGGGTGACGAAGGGGTGCGGCCATGGTGCTAGTGGCTCGTAGGTATAGGTATCGTAATCGGTCCTGACTCGTAGCCAGTCAAGTATGTTGACTATTGACCAGACCCAGTCGGTCGATTTGGTGTTTAGGTGAGACTCAAGGATGCCACCGAGGATCTTACAGGTCTCTGCGTACTTCTCCTGAGCACCGGGCTCCAGGTCTGCGGCGTGGAATGCCTCAACGCAAGCTGCGTAGTATCAGCATGGCCAATCTGCAATGTTCTGTCATGAATGACTTACCAGCACCACGATCCTTTTCCATGATCATCCTTTTGTCCGCTTGTTTCAGCGTTGACTCTAGATCGTCTAGGCGATTAATTCCGCCACGGATCGCCTCAGACGATTCGCTCAGAAGCCCGACTCGACGTAGCAGTTGCTTCTTCTCGCTGGGGACCTGGCTCCGATTAACCGTCAAGATAGCATCTTCCCAGATTTGGGGCAGGCTCCAAGGGTTCACAATTCGCTTCTCGTCATCGCCGTCCGTTCCGGAATCGATATCGTCACCGTTCGTTTTATAGAGCCCTGGTTTGTTTTTACTCGGTTTACTTAGCTTCCTAGCTGAGGAAGCTAGGACATTGAGCATCGTGGCAGGCGTCGTCTCTATGCGGGTGATTGAGTTGCTAATTTCCTTGAAGGGGACGTTCCGATTCGGCGAGATCAACTCATCCGAGAAAAGGATCAAGTCCTCTGCTGCATCGTCTTCGTTGTAGAACATATTAGGTGCCGTCCCTTTTTGTGTTAAGCTGCTTGACTCGAGGACCTTATTATTCACCACGTCTGCAGTGAAGAAAATGTTGTCTGGATTTGTGACGTCTTCCCATAAGCTGGAAACCTGCTCCCCAGGTCGAATGGAGCGGACGCGCAGAGTCTCCTTGTCTCTTGTCAATCCACGTAGGAATGGCTCCCTGTGTGCATATACGTCGAGAGGCTTAGTGACCCTCCAAGCCTTACGAAGTTGCTAGACGAACGTTAGCTTCTATATTTCCCTGATTATCCCGGGCACCATACCGAAATGATCACGTTGTACAACGGAATGGGATCGCTGGCAGGAGCAAAATCCCATAACCAGACCTCGTAGTAGTCTTCAAAACCAAGCCGCCACTTTCGCACAATATCGACCATCTCAAAATAGTCATGTCCGACCTCGAGCGCTACCTCCCATTCGTTCTTAGAGGCGCGACCAAGCCCCTCTTTATGGCGTATGGTCCATAGCTCCCCCTGCTGCGGCGCGGTGATGATCTTTCCTGTCTTGCCGTCCCGCACGAGAAGAAGCAATTCGCCGGTACGCATGGCGCAATATTGGAGAAACCGGCGCGTTACCGAGTCATTACGTCTCATGTGGCCAACGATGATGTTTCTGGCTTCAACGATGTTGTGATGGCGCCGGAGCTGGCTTCGGGCGCCAACTTGAACGTAACGACTGAGTTTTTGGGCCTCGAAATCCTTGAAATAGGGGAAGAAGCCCTGGTACGCAGTTAGGACCTTGCTTCCGATGCCTGATGAGAAAACGGGATCTAGCACCGCTGTGGGCAACGATTATATAGCGGTGAAGAAGTAGAAAGGAAAGCATGTTTGAAAACTTACAAGTTCGTGGAGCTGTTGCGTTAACCTGTCACTACCCCAAGAGACCCAATTCGACGCAGGGAAATACTGCCACACGGTAAGAAAGTCGAGCTGGGAGAATTCATCCCAGTTTCTGCAGAGCTGGATAGCATGCTTCAGATCGCAGTCCTTTGCCATGACGGAGAACTGGAGCCAACCATCTCGCGACATAGACTTCTCGCTCGAATAGTTCCAAATACTCTTGCCGCAGATCTGGATCTTCATCTTGCCCTGCTTGCGATTTTTCTTCCTGAAGTATTCCTTGAACTTGGCAAGTGCCTCCTTGTTATTCATGAGCTTCTGGCGCTGCGCCAGCATGTTCTTCAGGAACCAGTCGCGATCCTGAAGATGGCCGTACCGATGCTCTTGCAGTATGATGTCTTCAAACGATTCTTCCTCGAATAAACCTTCGTCCTCGTCCTCGTCCTCCGGCTCATCTCCCCGAACCAGATCCGCACAAGCATCTCGGATATCCTGAAGGCTAGGTTGTTCCACCTCGAGACAAAGGTCTCGTAAGTCGGACGCAGCTATTTGCGGGTCAACAAGAAAGTCTTCGACGCTTGAGGCCCGTACGGCCGCTGGGAGCAACGAGGCGTGTGACAACAGGAGTCTGCAGAATAGGAGCAGTTTGATCTCCTTTATGTCTCTCATAAGGGAGTCGATCTCTTCATCGGCCAAGGGTGCCGTTCTTAGATGGGTGCCGTGTGGAACCTCTATGGTCCCAACTACCATCGGGCCCTCAATGTCGTCGTAATTCTTTTCGACGCCTTCCTTAAGACGCTTTCGCATCTCTGTCTCGGTCTCGATGTTAGTCTTGTCCGGCTCGGAATGTTCCCCTTCTAGCTTCGCTTCGCCTTCTATCATCTGCATAATTCGGTTTTGACCCGTCGTTCCGCTCTGGTTTGCCTGCTTGTTCTGGGACGAGGTGGCCTTTTGGGACTTGGTGCTGCTTGATGCACCTGCACCCTTTGTGGCCTTTGACTTGGACTTTTTCTTGGACTTTTTAGGCTGTTTTTCTTCTGGTATTGCAGGCTTCTCCGTGTCAGCGGATGGACCAGACGAATCAACAGGCTTTTGAGAAGGGTTCTCATTCTCGTCGATATCGGACAGGACATCCATCCACAAGAAGTGCTTGATTAGATCAATGTATCGACTACGTTCGTCTTCAACGACATCTTCGATAGGGTCCCACATCTCTGCGTCGTCCTCGCTATCCAACGCAGACATGCGTTCCTGGTAGGCTGCCTCGAGGTATGCATCTTGTCGTCGCTTTTCTTCCTTCTCGCGCTGAGCCCTCAAGCGGGCCTGCATCTTGTTCCAGTGCCGCTTGAACATGGCCGCCTCAAGCTTAACCTTTTTGGACTCCTTTTCGCGGGTTGCTTCCTCCTCCTGCTGCACCTCACGAACCCAATCGTACCATTTCTCCTTCTCGTAGAGAACTTGGGCAGTACGGGTCTCAAGCCTCTCGAGGGCGCGTAGGACTATGTGACGCCGGCTGGAGAGAGTATCCAGATAGGCTTGGTGGCCGTAATCCATCTTCAGCGGGTAGAAGTGCTTGTGGTGAAGCCTTCTGGCATCGATGACTTTTCCCAGCAATACATACTCTTGATAGAGATGAGCGTGTATATCTCGCAAGGCCTTTTCGTCCTTGACATTGGTGAACGTGTCGTTGGCCAATGGGACCTTGGACGTTCGCAAGTAGGGAGGCGCACTGTTAGACAGAGCATCTAGTCTGGCGTTTCGCCTCTTGTAACCGATATATAAGCCATGGCACTGCTTGCCGTGGAATCTGCAGAACAGATTTTCCCACGTCGTCGCAATAGCAGTGCAGGGCTGCCCATCAGACAAGTTCACCGCCTGTTGTCCTATCAGAATGAAGTAGAGACAAGGCCAGCCGTATTGGACTAACCTGACATATTGGTTCTTGGGATGCCATTATGATTGATTGGGATAAAGCCCCATCTAATAGCGTGTAGTCTAACAGTACTTAGCTAAGACACGGCTTGTGTGAGATGGTTGCAATCATCTACTTTTGTTAGGGCTGAAAATTGTGAACAGCTTCACGCGTCAGCAGATAATGTGGCTTTGCAGTGCCCAACGCTATGACCAATGTCGGAAATGTCCATTAGGGACCGATGTGCGGGTGATTTAGGCCATTGTAATATAATAGGTTGTTATGCTCTTAGCATTGCCAGGATTGAATGATAACTCAAAACACACACGGCCTTCATCTCGTATTTCCATTTACATCGAGTTTCTACCTTATAATGATTTTCCAATGTGGTGTTGGGCGTATTAGGCATATTCTCGCCCTTGACGTTCGGGTGAGTGTATGGTAGGCCAATACTGGAACACGTTATATCGCAGCCACGTTGATGATCTGCTTGATATCAAGAAGAAAGTGGGCCACAGAACGTCTTGCTGTCCAGACAAGGTTGTTGCTATGGCGCCCGATAGCGCCCAAATGGCACTCATGGGGTTATTGACTTTACAACCTTGACTCACCTCGAGCTCTGTGACTGAACACTATCCTCACTTAAATCGAACTAACCGCTCTTCCAAACTGCAGACGTACGAGTCAACCGATTCCAGGCGCTCGTCGACGAGCTGAACGGTCGAGATGACGCCAACTTGCTAGAGAATCATGAAGCATCTCGAAGCATCCCTATTACTCCTTTCTCCAGCAGTTCGTGTCATCCTTGCATAGGTAGGTAACCCCAGGAATATAATATGCCACCGTTGTAAATGAGGCATGAACGGACGGACCTTCTATTTATTCTTGGTCGAGATACTTCGTCATTTATACAGAGAGCCTCAGGTCCCGTATAGGGCGTATCGAAATACGACCCTGCCCTCTCAGAAACATCCTACCCTCTACGTAGGATCGCATCTAGTGGGGGATCGCCGTAGTTTGCCCGGTTTGCAGATGCTATTCATGGGTTAATGTTCACGTCTTGCCTTGCTAATTTGGCCGAATCTCTTAGGATCTGATCCTATAAGCTGAAGAGGGGTTAAGGATTGCTTGGTAGCTCATGAAAGTCAGCTTATGGCTGTCTCAAAACATTTCTATTCTCGTCCGCTGGCCTAATTCTGGGACGCGAGATAATTAACTGCGCCCTAACAACTCCATCGGCCGACCCAGAGCGCAATTAGTTGGTACTGCTCCTGTGGCGCACGGCAAGTAACCAATATTTACTAGAGAATACCTTATTTACCAGTCCTACACCACTAGGTATGAGGGGTCAGATCGAGTACAGATGCAGCCCCCGTAGTGTAGTTGGCAAACTACTATGACCTCTGGTTATCTCCATCTTCGCCCGGTTCCTCCACTCTCATTGGCCAATCTTTCTTCGAGGGAATGCTAGCAAGCCGGCCTAAAGAGGCAATCAGTACTCGGAAAGGCAAGCAGTACTTGAAGAGGCAACAGGAAACCCGTGATGTGAGATTCCTCATTTGGAAGGCCGACCAGTTATTTTCAAGAAAACGAAGCATCGTATAGCATCTTTAACGAACTACGCCAGGCCCAGATCTAACGCCATCGTCAGGAATTGATCGTTCGTACTAGGATACGCATCCTAAAGCTCTTCCACTTCTATTAATGGTTGTTAGGGGCGAGTACATTATAGATGGAGGTCCTCGCACGTCCGGTTTGTGGTTACACTCACACACACACTGCACAAACGTCACTCGTACTCTGGGCACCATTATAGTCGGGGCTGAGCTGCACAGATCTTCCTGTGCCGCCGGACGGTACCACACACGGTAAAAGACAAACTCGTTTCGACCAACACAGCAGATTCTTCTCTCTTCAACCCCCTCTACAATCCCAATGGGCTTCCCGCTCTTCAGGTCTTTCCGCTTGACGAGATGGCGGCGGAAGCAGCAACACTCTCTTCGACCACGGTATCAACAGCGTTCGCGGGGGGGACTTCTTACGAAGCTGTCAACGTATTCACAAGACTATCAGACCAAGCCCCATATGTCTTTTCGACGCAATACTGGAATGCTTTCGCCACTTCCCCTTCTCTAACTTCGTCGGCTACGTCCACCACGGGTAGCCCGACTACGAAGACGGCCACAGGCATGACCTCGAGTCCAGCGCTAGCGTCGTCTACCAATGCTGTTCAGTCACACGGCAACCCGGGTCTGTCAGCAGGGGCTATTACTGGGATTGCCATAGGCTGCGCTGTCGCCGGATTGATCATTGGAGCCATTGCGGGCTTCTTCATATTCCGGCGGCGAAAACCTCGGGGAGAGAAAGCCAGATCTCAAGTGACCTCGTATAGCAGCCTAGAGAAACCGTTACGAAGCGCCTTTTCAAGTCCTGCGCCGACAGAAAGACTGCAGCTAGAAAATTTTCTCCTAGATGCTTCTTCGGATGTCGAAATCAGCTCGGAGATGCACTCCCTGAGTCAATTGTTACGACGGCATGTTGACGATCACTACCACATGCTGCCGGTCTCTGATAGCATCGATGAGCTATCGACGGCTCTGGTTCACCTAGGATTGGACCAGGACAGTACAATGTCAGCCTCACGACTCGCATCTTTAGCAATAGATCCGAGTACTCGGTACAGTGTCATCCAGCATGTCATCGCTCGAGTAACATTTGCCAGCGTCACTCTTGACGGTGTTTCTCCTCTTTCTCTACTCCCGCAGCCGGTTTCTACCTTCATGTCTCTGATACCGGCTACGAATAGCGAGAGAGAAAGCGCGGAAGGTAAGCAAGACCGTTCACCCTATTAGGTTGGCATCATGAAAACTAATGTGGGCATTATTTAGTCGTCGATATTGCCCTCACTCGCTGGCGGCAACTCTCTGCCTTTCTGCTTCATCCCATCAGAAGTGACAGGACGCCGCTCGCACCCTCGGAAGACGTTAGCACCCACCAGGCGGAGCAGCTTGCACTGGCCTTGAACACCTTCCTCGAGCCTTTCGTGGCGGGCGAAGGGCAAGATAGGTACGAGCAGGAGAACCATCTGCGTGAAATGATAGTGGAGTGTGCTACTTTTGGCTATCTCGTACTCTCTCAGCCGTCCGAGTATCGATACCGCTTTGAAGGCGGAGTAAGGCCCAACCACATAGTCGTTTTCCCGGGACTCGACAGGATTGGCGATGAGGAAGGTTATAGATACGCACCGCCGGCTCAACCAGTTGTTATGCCGGTGGTTGAAATGATCTAACTGTATGGGTATGACCAGTAGTGAATTCCAGCGTTGTATTTACGGGCGTCGTTCTCAATATCATCCACTCCCTTCCATTACTACTGTATATATTCTCAGTTGAGCATTCCCCCGAGAATGGCATGACAGGCACCTTTATAATGGTTTTAACCGGGGTCTTAGAAAAAGTACCAGGTATCTGAATCGAATGGTCATCGTATATATCGAATAAGGCCGGTAGCTAGGGACCAAATGTAAGTGAACGACCCATACAGCAAAGGCATATTTCGAAACCGGTCGATAGGAGCTGCAATCTAAGGAAGACTCGCTAGGAGGTGGCATGGGCCTTTCGACTGATGAAAGGAGCTAGATCGTAACATGTGTGATATGTCGCCGGACATTGGAGGTACACCAATACGGAACATCGTGGTCTCGCCGGCCTGTTCCCGCAACGTTCGCCTCTTCGAACCAAGTTTCAACCCTCTACCCAATACATACCCCTACTACATACCTCTTAGCAATAGTCCTGTCCAACCCATCTAGGTACACATGCACATGGCTCCACTCACCTACATCATAAGGACTGGATGAGATTGATAAGATTAGGTGCGGATACATACAACAACATGCACCACCCGAGCTAAATCCCATTGGACGTCAACGTTGAACCCACAAACTGGTAGAAAGCTCCGGCTGGTGTCCGAGGTTTCCGATGTCTCCGAGCCGAGACGTTCCCACGCATGCCCTGATCTACGACATGCCTGCCCCCCTAAACCCCCTATGAGAGGAACCTCCTTCCATTGAATTTCCAAGTGCCGCGATTAGGTTCTACGACGCGGCCACAGATGAGCCTTAAGTCATGACATAGTGACGTCTCGTACCTTCAACTAGTGCCGGTACCCGACGGCGATTTGGTACGCCAACGCGCGTCTACGTTGCATGACCCACGATAGTCTGCGACGGTGTATATATAAAGTAGACGTATAGAACGATTCCTGTGTAACTGATCTTGGGCTGTCTGCGTTGAGCTAAATGATCCTTCAAACCTCCCCTCAGGTCATCGTCATCTAATCTATAGGACCTCCTGGACTTACTACATCACTTGTCTTCTACTACTGAATACCAACTACAAGACTGACTCAAATCGTAACCTGGGAATACATCGACAATGGATCTTACCAAACTCACCTCGCAGCTCACCACTTCCACCGCCCAACTGTTCCAACAACACCGCGGCCTCATAACAGCCACAGCTGCCGTCCTCGCAGTCGGAACCAGCTTCAAGCTCCTCTCCCGCATTATCGGCGACTATAACGAATGGTATGCCTTAGGTCCCAACGGCATGCC
Source organism: Hypoxylon sp. FL0543 (assembly GCA_022578575.1). Classification (NCBI taxonomy): domain Eukaryota; kingdom Fungi; phylum Ascomycota; class Sordariomycetes; order Xylariales; family Hypoxylaceae; genus Hypoxylon; species Hypoxylon sp. FL0543. Next base: position 167,959 of record MU394014.1, on the reverse strand, counting down.
CCATAACTTATTCGGCTACCTCGTCCAATCAGCTATTCACCCCTTCGCGCGCCTCGACGTCCGCGAGCCTGCGCCCTACGACCAGGCCAAGCTCTCAAAACGATACGGCCCGCTATCCTTGCGCTCCTTCCTCGACACGCCTCTAAAGCCGCGTAAGGGAGAAAGACCCGAAGTCCCTCTCTACGTCGCTCCGCAGCGGCAGACCACGCAGCAAGTTACTCCAGCCATGCGCGCCAAGCAGGAAGCCTTCATGCACGCACTCGCCGCCGCCAACCCTAGTCTGATCCAAGTCAAGCCGTCGAACCTGGAGGGTCCCTTGTTCAATGGTTTGTGGCTGGCCGATGGCATCCCACTACGCGACGAGATCAAGCGTATGAATGGCGAGTTCGCGCACCCTCACGGTGAGGGTAGCACGCACTTGGTCTTGAGCCTGGTCGACGCCGCCGCGGCTATCGAAAGTGGCTGGGCCGAGCGCCATCGCATGAGCGGCGTTGGACCGATGGCACCATGGGGATTTGTTTTGATCTATGCGCCGCGGGACGACGAAGAACTGGATCTCTGGAAAAAGGTCGTGGTCGCGAGTGCGCGGTACGTACTTGGTGACGAGACGAAGGTTGTGGTGCCGTAATACGGAGGGGACGGTGCTTCGGGAGGAAAGCATTGCGTTTAGTCAGAACGGATTAGTTAGGGGGACAGTCACGACAGTTGTGCAAGTGAGACTGTCGGGGCTGGTAGTAAGGGTCCCACGATTTGGAGCTGTACAATAATCTCCCCTCGACTGTAGCTGTCTCGATCCAAGAGTATATACTGTATGTAGCTGTAAATATTATATGATACGCCGGCACTTCGGTTAGATATTCTTTGACGTCTGTGTACTTCGCCCTGAAATAGTCGCTCCCAAGCATCTAACAGAGGCTAACGCTGAGAGGCTATAGATGTTATGGCGAATCTTTAAAGCTTGGGGTTTACAACGAGAAGCGTTGCTTAGAAGGCTCAGAGACTTGAAACTCCGTACTCGCGATGTTGAGATAGTATGCTATGTATTGAGCTCATCGTAAGAACAGTGTCATGTGAAAGTATTCTTTAGAACTAATTTACCATCATGGAAGTAACGTGGGGTTCCATAGAGCCAGTTCTCGAATATGTTCCCGCCACACCTGAATCGGGTCCTTCGCGGCGGCAGTCTGGTCGTGGACACTTGTCGTGTTGACACCGTAGAGGTAAGGCTTCTCGTCCGCATAACAAGGCGTCTCCTGTTCTTCAGGAAGAATACCGTTCAAGACGTAAGTCTTCGCAATAGAGTCTGTGCAATTAGACTTATCTCTAGACGAATGTCCGTAGCCGTGGTGTACAATCAACCTCGCATTTTTGCCCATTTCATTCAGAAGCCTCCTCCCATTGCGCAGAGGTGTCGCGGGATCATACGTCTCCGCAATCAGTAGGATCGGGTTCTTCAGCGTGTGGTTCAATTCTCCCCGGTAGACTTCGGCAGGCTGGGGCCAGTACTTCGTAAAATGCTGGCAGGGAAGAACATTGAAGAATCGCGAATTGCCTGAAATCCAAGCTTGGGACGTCATATTAGCCCATAGCGAATTCCACCAGACAAGACCGTCCGGTGGTAAGGGAGCATCATATGAGTCTGCGCAGATGACCAGGGAGCCGAGCTCGTCGGTCGAAGGTTTAGGGGAAGGCGGAGAGGGTAGCGTAGGATCGTATTCCCATTCCGATCTGTCGAGCATGGCCGCTGCAAGAGTCGAGTTACCAGCTTCTAGCTCGTACAGCATCTGAGCAAGCGCAGGCCAAGTCTCGGCATTGTATAATGCACTATAAATGGCAGATACGAGACCCGAGTACGTGACAAGCGAGGGGCCGCTCGACTCGACGTAACCTGCGACGGGTCGTTGGCTGATTGAAACCACCAGCTTTTGCATTCGAACCTCCAAGTCTTGCAGAGTGACAATTTCGGATCCCCTCGACTGTGCCAGGGCGCAATGTTCGGGTCCGGCGTTGAGACACTCGCCGAGGAAGCCGTCACGCCAAGCATCAGTCGCATTGTCCAGCGCAGTCCAACCAAAGCCACCAAGGAGACGGTGGTCCCGGACGTACTCGGTTCCGTCAAGAATTACACGACCAACGCTGTCTGGGAACATATTTGCCCACGTCTGGCCGATTCCAGTACCATAGCTAACGAGGTAACCTGTCAGTTCATCCTCGCCCAGAGCCTTTCGTATCTCCTCCATATCGCGGGCGACGAAAGCCGTGCTGACGAACCGCGCGAGATCGCCATGTCTTTCCCAGCACGCACGGAATGTGGCGTCGTTCATAGCGTCCGCAACTTCGAGCTGGGCCTCAGGCGACGCAGACACTTCGCGGTATTGGTTGGCGAGCATAGCCCAACGATCTCTGTCGGCATCGTAGGGAAAGCAAGCTATAGCAGGCGATGTCGTGTTGACACCGCGCGGATCCCAACCCAAGACATCGAATTTGCCGTCGCTAAGCCGCCTGGTTATGTCTTGCGCGGCTCTCCAAGTGTACGATGTGCCACTTCCGCCTGGTCCACCTGGCTCGATGACGATGGTGCGCTCGCTCTTGCTTCCTGCCGATGGGTTGGCATAGGGACCGAGTGCAGTATCGACGCGTGCGAGGCCGGAAACCTGATATTTCGTCACGGCGAGCCGAACAATGCGAGCATCGGTCTCGTTGGTGTAGTCCAGTGGGACATCGAGGTAGCCGCACAAATAAATCCCCCGTCCAGCATATGGATCGTCATCTTGCCCGCTCTGTTCTGTCACATTGCCCCAGCTCCAATGGTCAGGATTGGGGTCGAACAGGTCAGCCCAGGTTTGTTCTGGGTCGGAATCGTCAAGCGCGGGTGGTACGGTCACGTTCGTGCAAGGAATAAAACGGAACGGGTCATCTGAAAGTGGGAATTGGCCGTAAGGAGATCCGGCTCGTCTATTACAATGTCGTACAGCGCTACTCGTGAGAATCTCGTAGTATTGTTCGTGAAACCCTTCGTAAGACAGGCTCGGGAGGCGGGTGCACAGAGCAGCCAGCGCGACCAGGCCTACGACGACCAGCGCTTTTGACCATGACCGTCTGGGCTGTTGTCGTTGAACCTCTACAGGGAGATCGAGCTGGTGCGACGATTTCTCCATGGCGGCAAGGTTTAAGACAATAACAGAACAGCAGGTCTCTTGCGCGCGCGCAAATAGCGCTTCAAATCAGTTCTATCGCCAATTCATTGATGAGCTTGCGAAAACAACAATCGTGGAGGGAAGTGGAAGGTTGAGAAGAGCTTGAGGGATTCAGCCGAAGCTTCTTACTTTGGCTGCAGAGCTCTTGCAGCAGCAGGGGGAGAATCCAGGCGGGGCGCGGGGCTGTATAATCCATTACCAGGACGCTCCTTCTCCCTTGTATACTTCCGTTCATTTAGGCAGTTGCTATCTTGATGTATACGCTCGCTTTATTCTATGGCTTCGATATATTCCGAGTCTATGAATCCCATCTATGATAAGCGTTGGAATATGCAAATGGAAGCTCGGGGCTAATAGGCTTGCTGATAAAGGTATCTCTTTCGAAATCTCGCGTGACATTACCTGCTATCATCAGTGCAGCGCCGGGATTGTTAAACATGACAAAATTTCGGCTAAAATGACGATATAAAAACTCATGCGCCCAGTGGCTCTAGGTCCTTCGTAACAATAATATCTCCCATGAGCGTGTTATCGTCGATCTACTGTAGGCGGTAAATTGTACAGCATGCCTTATTCATCCGACTATTGGTATCATGTCCTGCCCTGCCAGAGTATCCAAATCTCCTGAATCTTCTAGCGCCTGTTTTTGTGCCGTAATATCATAGCTCGTCATCCCCCTTCAGACCGATCCATTTGATTTCTTCTACATGGGTATCCTCCTAATCTCCTCCGCAGTCCAATACTTCCTCATATTCTCCGCTCCCAACGTTTCAACCTCCTGATCGAGGTGCTTCCATAAAACGCTACCCCAGCTCTCCATCTGCGCCTTTAGCGTCGACATATCCAGCTCCTTCTCCCCGTCGCGACAGGCCCTCAGATACTTCCTCATCCCCTCCATCCCGTCATGGATCTCGCGGTGCTGCCGCAGCAGCTCCGCCGCGCTCTTTCCTCCCTTGCCGTCTGTCCGGAACTCGGGCATGCGCTGCGCTAGGATGGGAAAGATGTACGTCTCTTCAATGCTGTGGTGCATCTCGAGTTGCGAAATGAAGGCCAGCCCGTCGTTGATGACGGACCGCGCGCCCCGCGACGACGCTTTGATCTTGCTGTTACCCGCGCAGGCTGCGGCCCATAGCGAATTCCACGATGTTCGGAAATGCGCGTGGAACACGTCCATGTGCTCTGCTAACCGGTTGTATGCGCGGAACTCGGCACCTCTGAGTGGTGGGAGCTTCTTCTCTTCCTTCTTCTGTTGCGCGTTGCTACTTGGTTCATCTTTCGGAGCTGTAGTCGCTTCCTGCGCGGTACTCGAGGATACTATGGAGCTGCTCGCTTCGATGGACGAATCTGCGGGACGGGCCTCCGAAGACACATCGCTGGTGGACGACGACATGCTGGAAGTATCTGAATGAATACCGCGCTCGAGGATACGGCGTGGAAACGATCCGGAAGGGGACGTGGAGATAGGATCACAGTAGGCTATCGAGGTTAACCGCAGAGGGATGGAGCTATATGCTAGAGGCAGACGATTTGCGACAAGACGAAATCCAGCACCTATGGTCATGTGTCGTACAATCATGAGAGAGGCAAATGAGCTCCTCCTCACCGTTGTATATTGGAGGCATCGTTGTCGGGAGCCCTTATATATGTAGTGAGGATGCTATACGAACTAGCGGCGACCTATATTCAATAAGTCAGCGATTAGAAAGCAGAACTCTCTCGCTGCTAGCTAGCGACCGCCACATTGACGTTGTTACCTCATGTAAGTTACCATTATCTCTATTCTGATTGGCTGCTATCACCACGTATTATTGTTATCGATATTGAGTAAAGAAAGGCTATTCGTTAATCGGTTGCATTGGTTGTTCCTATGTACCCGCCCCAACCCCTTGAAGAGAAGCCGGTTCTAGTATATTCTGAAGTACCTGATCTCGGCGGAAAGAGAACACAAGCAATTGAGATGAAAGTCTCTGTTATAATGCTAGAGGAAGTGGACAAGGTCAGCTAAGTACCTTACTCCGAGGTTGATGCCTTTAACCGATGTCGGGTATATGCCCTTCAGCATAGGTACATTGTGTCTTTGATCTCGAGTTATGTCTCGAGCAGATGTCACGATGCCAACAAAGATAGCATGTGATACATTGTTGTACCATGCATTCAGTGCTACACAAGTAAACCAATATGGTAGACAGACCTTCTGTATTGTAACAAAGTCAATTCTCTATAGCCACAGCTACGTGACCGACGTAAGCGAACCTCATCACCAGCGACTTTGCTAGTCCCATCCCGAGGCATTCTCATTAAAAGTCAAACCCAACCGTATGCAGCGAATTACAAACGAGAGAAGGAGGATGATGCAAATACCGTGTCCCAGTAGCTATCTATCCTCGGACTGCGCCACCTAAAACGCCGCCAGTAAACTGCGTGCCGCCCGCTTGTCTTTGACCAGTACCCCCGGTCCTCGCTCCACCCCGGCCAGTCCGCTGTCCTCCGCCTCGGCCACCTCGCTGATTCTGTCCTCCTCTCCTGTCAAAGGCGTTCGCTGTACCCTGCGTACGTTGCTCGAGCGTACGCTCGTTGGTCTCGATGAGCTGCGCCGCCTTGTCCGACAGTGTGAGTGCTAAGCTCTGAAGGCGAGATAGTTCCACGCCCTTCCGGAAGATGACCGTGGCGGTGACCTGGTCGAGAGCAGCTGCTAGCTCCTCGTGGCTGATCATCTTGCTGACAATCGCAGAGACCTTACGGTCCTCCAGCTCGAACATGGACGAAAGGGTAGAGATGGCGAGTGTGTCGTAGAATGGGGCGTACGTGAACAGATATGTTCTCAAGCCCTCCTCTTGGATCTGCTTTGACAGCATGGCCTTGATCTCTTCTGTGTTCGGCATCAGATCCCAGATCTTGATGCTGTGAACGAAATTGGTAGCCTTCTTCCACTCGCCGGCGGCGAGGGCGCGGGAAGCTTGCATGACGTGGTCACGAGTGTTCTCGGGAGGTCCAGTAAAGATCTGTCTCTCGTGGTACTCTAGCATGCGTCGGTAGGTCTTGCTGATGACGCGCTTCTTGATATCTGGCGATGAGCCGGTTTGAGCTAGCAGCGGGATCTCGAGCAGCATGCTGCAGGTCAGGTAGACACACTCTAGAAGCTCGAGGTTGATGTGCATGTGGAAGGGTAATTGTCTTTGCTTTTCTAGCCTCTCTTGCTCGGGAGAGACTTGGGCGTACCGTTGGATCATAACGCCCTGAGCCAGCAGCTCCTTCTGTCGACCGCTACCGCAAATCTCCTGTAATGTGTTTTGTGCCTCATATACGAGACCCTTACGGAATGCGCACAGTCCAACTTGGACTAACGTTCGGTTGTAGAGGATCTGTGTCTGCACGTCGAAACTGCCGATCGTTTCTTGCAAGTGTGACATGAGCATCATATCTCGAGCCTTGTAGTACTCGTCATGCAGAGCGAGGAAATAAATCTGGCACAGCATCGCGCGGGCGCGAATAATGCCCTCGCTATTGACGAATAGATAGTTGCAGAGGACATTGAGCAGGTTTGTGGCGTCCGTGATGCTTCCTCTGGGGGTGATGGTCGATTCAACACCCGAAGGTACTGACTTCCACGCATTCTCCTCGAGAATTTTGACGACCTGGGCGGGCTTGAAGTAGACGTGCTCCAATCTGCGCATCACGATGCGGTTCAAGCTATCTTGGGGTGTCTGCAGAGACTCGTCCTTGCTCAGGGTTTCGTAGTAGAGGAGACCACGGAATATGACGTTGTATAAAGAACCCTCGTCAGTTAGTCGTTCAATGTATTCCGAAGTGTGGGGGTCAATATTCTGCAACGATCGGGTGAGCTCATCATCTAGCCGCTCAACGTAGGACACGATGCTTCCAGGGATCTTGATGTACTTCTCGCCGGGTTGCAGCGTGGGAGGCTTCTCGTCATCGTCCCATTCCTCGGCGTTTTCAATCACGACGTATTCTCGATTTGCTTCAAGCACTTCGAACAAAGTCGAGATCTCCTTCTCGGCAGCCTTCCAGTGCTCTAAAGGCATGGATGCTGATCCACCGGAACTAAGATCGAATCTCGCAGAAACGATGGTGAGAAGGACCTTGATTTGTTGATAAGGAGTAACAGCAACCTCGTAGAGCTTCTCCATGATCTTGATTTGCTCCAAACGGTCCGTATTCTTCTTGCCACGAGACTCCAGAATTCCCCGTAGATGTTTAAAGATACTCTCGGGAGTAAACTGAAGCGTCTTACCACCGGGGCCGACAGTCGAGAAGCCTTCTTGGTCCTCATCGATTTGGGCGACGAGGTCCTCCGGTCTGACCTTCTTAGGCTTCGGAACGGGAGCCTCTTCTTCCTCATCCGAAGCGAGGAAGTCAAGAGGACCCTGTCTGTATGCATCGATCTGCGACTGGTAATCTTGCTTGAGCTTCTTGAGCTTTTGTTTGACGGCATTGAGACCACGGGCGCTCGTGGCGTTCATCTTCTTGGGGGTGACTTTCTGCTTCGAGATGGTCTCGTTCATCGCATCCTCTATCTCCACAAGAGCCTTGATGTAGAGCTTCGGCGTTGGGCCGCGCTCGGAAATCTTGGCGGCTTGTCTGTTGAGCTTGTCGAATTCTACGCGTCTTGGTCAGTATGATGCGGTCAATACTCTGTGATCAATCGGTCCAACGTACCAGCAGAGATGGCACCCCAATCGCTGATCTTCTGGCGCTTCTCGATCGTATCGATTATGGACTCGAGTTCGGCGATTTGCTTGTCCTTGGCGCTCTTCAAGGTCTTGGGAGCGTCGTCGTCGCTCTCTTCACTTTCGGAATCATCGCCACGTAAGAAACGAGCAGCACCTGATTTTTTACCACCTTCTTCATCGCTGCTAGACTCTTCTTCGGATTCTTCCTCATCCTCGTCCTCTTCCTCTTCAGACTCTTCTTCCTGCTCCTCCTCTTCTTCCTCCTCGGAGTAGAGCTCCTCCTCTTCGGAGCTGCTCTCGCTCGAGCTGTCGTCGCCGCTGCGGAAGAATCGAGACATGTTGCTGGTCGTTCTCTCGTATGTTAGAGGCAGTTGGATGTATGACAGGTGGATAGAAGAGTGGTATTGCGCAGAATGCGATGAGGTGGGAGAAGATGCGCGCAAGCCTGATAAAAGGCGAAGTTGAACTTGGAGGGGCAAAATTGGAAATAAAAGGTGCACACACTTTTTGAAAATCACACGAATTTTTGGTGCATGTGGGGTCGAGGGGTGAACCGATCCAGCAACAGGCAGGTTGCACCAATGACTCAGGCCTATCAGATCTCGTAGGCTCCTTGGCGTCGTACTAGCCAGCTTACTAAGCCACGAACATTGAGTCAATTCCCAATTACTCCCTATAAGGGCTCTATGGGAATCCAGCTTGATTGGTGAAACGCTGGATGAAGGTTTCCAAAAGGAGCACGCGGTAGCATGACCTTAGAGTCATACAGAAGCTGTAGTCATGAAAGTACATAAAATACTAAACCGGGACTTCATGAGCATCAACCTGCCAACATGGAAGACAGTTGACGATGAGATGTCCATAAGGATCTAGAAGCTCGCATCTCGATACGGATGCCACTCATGGTTAATTTCCAATCATAGACATGTAGCTTTATTGGTATGAAGTGGTTCAGCCTTGAATTGACACGACCCATGGTATCTGTTAAACCCTCTGGATCCGTGCCGCCATACTCATATTAACTCCATAACACCATTGATCAATGCCATTATCATGCTAATAGGACGCCTACAATTAATGGCCTAGAATAACTTCCTCGAATGCCCAGAGTGCTCCTATCGGTTAGGACTCGAGATCTATTGATCCAGGTCCAACCAGTCAGGATGGTCTTTAGCACGCCAAGGTTTGATGCCCTTGGGGTTAGCATCGCGGCTCTTCTTGGCCTGTTGCAAGACCTTCTTGCTCTCCTCGCTGTTGTAAAGGGTGCCGAAATCCTTGATCTGAGCGTTCGCAGCAGCTACGGACTTCACAAAGGCCTCATAGACCTCTTCAGCTAATATTTATTAGTATACAGAATAAAAAGTAGGGAAAGTGTGAGGGGCGGATAATCCATACAAGAAGCGTTGTTCGGAATAGACTCAAGCATGCGCTGAATGGTCGTCCGCAACTCCCTGCACTATTCACCAAGAAGACTGTCAGTTTGGCGCAAGGTGCCAGGGCCAAGTTCTTCCTCAAAATTGAAGGTGTTCCGAGACTGTGCACGCACCTTGACGTGCAGGAGGTTCAACTGCTTCATATTTGAGTCCAACTGCTCTTCCTCCGCACTTCCAGCTTCTCCTTGGCCCAAGCCAGTCGACTTGTTCTGACCCAAGTGAGCGGCCATTTGTCCTCTCCCAGATGCTTGCCAACAACAAACACTTTTCTGCTGACCGAACGAGAAGATTCCTGGAAGATGTCACCACACGAGTCTTCAACCAACGCGATGCCGGGAAGAGCAATTATAATTCGGGAGATGGCCAGCAACAATAGCAACAATAACGACAACGACAACAGCAACAACACACCTGGCTCGATGGTTCAAAGCCTCTGGAGTCCGAACAACGTGAGTACGAGCCACTACATGTACCCACCACAGCCAGCTGCACAGCCTCACCCCGACCTCCACCCCCACCACCACCACTTGCTCCTGCAGTGGGAGCAGCCACAATTGCAACCGCAATCCGACGAACACGACATGGCCTGTGCGTTTCCGGCATCTGTGGCGGGGACCCACACTTCCCAGCCTCAGGTCGGCATTGATTTTCCCCTTGCCCAGCCACCACCCACCAACCAAATTCTCCTTCCGTCGCCCGATCTTCGTCCCCAATTCAACTCTTCCCACTGTCCTACCGCAGCAATATCTGCGTCAACGCCAACGAACTCACACGGTGAACAGCGCGCACATCCGGCAACCCACCCCACCGAGCACCCCGAGGCACCGCTCGAGCTTGGAGATAGCTTCACTTCTGCTCCCACTCCGGCTATCATTTCCCACCCTCCTCTTTCTTCGGCTTCTTCCCCCAGTCCCTACCAAACCGCCAACATTTCTTTCCAACAGACCCCCCACCACCGTGCGGTCGCCGCCGGCGTCGTCGTCAACGGGAACTCGAGCGCCTTGAGCACCCCGCGCCCGGGCCCGACGACAACCCCAGCGACCCCGGTGACGATGCCGAGCAGCGATCCTGCTCCGTCCGGTTCTCTTCGCTCGCCCCCCGAAGGCATATACGCGAGCTTCGAAGACCTGATTGGTTCCATCCAACGAGTAGCTAAGGATCAAGGGTTTGGGATTGTCAAACTGCGAGCCAGCAACTACCGCGACCACAAGCCCACGCGATATGACCTGGTCTGCGATCGCGGTGGCGTCAAGTACAACAGCACGGCGAAGAAGCGCAATCCGAGCACCAGGAAGGTCGATTGCCCTTGGAGGGCAAAGGCCGTCTGTGAGGTCTCACTACAGAACCAGTGGCGGTTCCAGGTCCAGAACGACCAGCACAACCACGAACCCCGTGTCCAGAGCGGCAACCCTGGTCAAGAGAACACACCCACCGCTCAGAGCATCCGAAGCCTGAACAACAAGATGGACCGCATGAGCCACGACATTACGCAGGCCTTCGATCGCATCGAGCAAAGATTGGACAGCATCGAGAAGAGACTCGAGACTATGGATACGCGCATCGGCGGCATAGAGGCGCGCATGTCCAACATGGAAAATCGTGGAGCTGGCATGGATGTCCCCATGGACAATATGGAAATGGGAGGTCCGATGTTGGATGGTCCTGTCATGTAGGAATCTGCTGGACTGGCCACTGGCCTCGATGAAAACTGATGACTGTCGTATCGTGGGGATTATTTCCGGTGAGCAACGATGGCCACCCATTTGTCGGCAGCGTCTGTTGGTAGGTGTCAAGGAGGTGCGGTCTTGATACTCGTCCCTTCTTCGACCCGTATAAGGCCGCAAGCAGATGTGGCTTTCAGACTTTTCTCCCAACATGTCCACAGGGGACAAAACACAAGGGGTTTACGGCGGAAAGATCGGATCAAGAAAGAGATCGCGTCGACTGGTTATTATGGCGTTCATAGGGAAGGGTTTAGTTTGCGTATGTTTGCACTGCGATGCGATGCATTCCGGTGGCACTTTGACACGGCAGCAAGGGAAAAGCGGTTTCGGTTTCTATATCATGGCTTCAAGGCGTACGGCAAGTGTGCACTCTTACTAATCCTTTATGGCGGCTCGGTAAACACGGAATAAGGAGGGGGCTTTCATCACTGCTCCAACGGCTATTTCCTTCGAGCCTCGCGCCGTAGCAGATTCACGTTCAGATTCGATCGCCTTCAGAGGCTGCTTTTTTTCACATCGGACGACGGAAGGGACGTTCATAATATCGGGCGTTGTGGCTCACTAACCCAACGTCTCGTGGAGGTTGCGATACTAGATCCTACATATAGCCCTTCTATAGGACCCACCACGCAATGTATATGTTCTATTCAAATTGTGACTCTTGGGTTCGACCCTGAATTGACAGGGACGTATGTCAATGCTCCAAGAGTAAATATCCGTAGTCATATTCATTTCCCACATTGAGGGGGCTGGGAAAGAGGGAGATTGCATCACCTTTTCTTCTAAGCACTTGATGCCATCGCCGTACTAGCCATCTAAAGAATGGTAAATGAGGTACAGTAGATACCGGTGACACCGTGTCTCTGAGAGCTTTGAAGGAGCTCAGGAGGTTGAGTGCTACTGCCCGCTCTTTACTCTGATGAAGGGTGGCCACATCTCGAGACCGTTGGCATTCATTCCGATCGGCCAACACAGAATTACGAATTCCTGAAAGGGAAAGATATCAGGCCGCTTAATTCTCGAATGGGCTGGAATGCCTTATCCGCATTTCCTCTCTCTAACTTCTCTTCTTGAGAGCAACCGAGAAGGCATTCTATGAAGCCCGTAGGTGTACTCTAATTACTGTCCAAATTCAATCTTAGATCTCTTGGCGATGCTCATTTCTCTTGTAGGCTTCATAGAACGGCATTGCTGTCCACCTGTGTACTCCTAATTGTCGCTAGTCGTCGTCGGTGACCACAGTACGAGATCCTCAGCCTGGGATGTAGTTTAGGTACGCAGCTAAAAGCAGTAGAAGACGGAGCGTGTAACGGTGAATAGCTACCGTAGGATCTTTAGTTGAATCGCGTTCTTATATGGGAATTAGGGTTGTGAGTGGCTGTATTGAGGAACTTGAAACGCTTCAAACGCTGGTCAGATCTAAGCAGTAGCATAGCTAATATGGCCTGGATCTACCTTTACGTCGCTACTCTCTTGAGCATCCGTCTTGTTACGAGGCCGACCAAGCAGGAAGGGAAAAGCAACATTGTTCCGCAAGGAACTATGAACCTCACTAAGGGAAGGAGCTCTCCGTACATATGGGTGAGGCATTCTTTGTCCTGTTGTCTTAGATCCCGTAGTGTAGGGATAACTCTTGATAATTACGGTAGGTTCCTTTCCAAAACTGCCTCGCTCTTAGCGGTCCCGACTAGATGAATACTGGCAATCATCCTTACACTTCTCCATATGATACTTCGCGTCAGGAAATAGTCCGTTTTCGACCATGGCTACTTCGATGTAGTGATCGGAGCGAGTCCACGAAGCTGAGGTGTCAGGATGGAAAAGATCAGATATCCACTTCCCTTTTAAGTCCTTCAACGCGATTGCAAAACGGTAGAGATTTACTTCCGGGCTCCACTTGTCGTTGTCCGCGTGAAATAGAGCAGTGACTACCGGCTATGTGTACTCAATGATCAGTTATCCATAGAAAATAAGGTTACTTCTGGAATTGATATGCGTTCTTGAATCACCCAGTTGGCTAGATACCTCTAGGAGGTAGGTACTTAAGGTAGACGGGTACTTTAAGCCACATTCTGGTCACAGCTTACTGACGTGCCCTAACTTGGATTTACATGCTACGCATCTGCAACCAAGGATTGCTTAATAAAGGCTGATCGTATTTGCAGCTCATTGCCTAGGTGAGTTACTAGAAGAAGTGGAGTGCGTAGCGGCATCCCCACGTGAATAATTCTCTGAAGCTGGCAAGGCAGCCAAGGCAGGGAATGTTTGATAGGTAGGCGAACGGAGGTCGTGGAGTATCGAACCGTGATAGAGCTCTCTCTGGGTTACATCGTCTGAGCCCCAACGCCCTAATGTATTACCACCCAAAGGGACTGATATTGGGTGCTAATAGCTGCCTTGCTGCCATCATAAGGTGGATATTCCTTGTAGTCTAGAATGCTTCTATGGTAATGGTAGGAATCTCCCAACCTCGTATTAAATGACGAGATTTCGCTGATGGGCTTCTTACGGAAACCCCGAATACCCTTGTATGGACTGGAAGGAGATTTTGAACATAATTTTTTATCAACAATATCTAGGTAGGTATGCTTTCGGCCTCTTGGGCTCACACATACAACATTCGGCAGGGAATTGTGCATTCGAATGACAGAATCGAGTGAATAGGCGTATTAGTTGTGCGTATCTCGCACTGATGAGTGTCCCGGACAATCCGAACTGGGGCTGCCGGGTCCGCGATGTTGGAGGCGAGCTCGTAAGTTCAATACCGATCCTCCGATCCTCCGGTCACGACTGGGATTGTAAACTCTGGATATTTCATCCCTTCAGCGGAGGAAGCCGTCTTGAACCAAGTCGTAACAGTCGCGGGATCGCCACTGATACCCTTGGGGGCCCGCTAAAGGGGCACAACTACCCTAGCCTACCCCATGCATTCCCTCACCAACCCGGTTAGACTATAAGTCAAAGCACACAGAATCTTCCCATTGCGTGCGGATGGCCCTGCCGATGCTATGATTGACCTTGCGGGGGGTTACCTGTCACCGCTGCTTGCATTCGATAGTTTTGAGATCATTCAAGGAATCAGGAACGATGGAAGGAGTTCGACTTCTTTCTGATTCATCCTATCATCTAGGCTAGCCTACAGATGATCAAGCTCCAACCGTCGTATAAACCAGACTACCTAGACAGTTGTGCGTCTAGAGGTGCTCAACGAACCTCGCTACGTTATCTCCAAAAACTCATGCCACAAAGTGCAGGCTCACCATAATAGCCCTTGCTCATGCCTACCAGGCTCCTGGTATGCCATATTATATCATACTTCCGATTTTATAGGCCTTTATGACAGGGCTTTCGGGTGAAGATAGCTACTGTACAAACTTACCTAACCAACCTATGTAAACCGAGGATGCGGCTTCTCTAGCCTCCGTTCTGTGTCTCTTCTCAATGTCGATGATCGCGTCGTCCTTTCGACTTTTCGTCCCGCCTGAAGCAGCCTCGTTCCTCTGCTCAGCCTATCCGGATGCGTTCGAGGCGTTATTATGACATTCATCTACCCCATCGAGACCCGAGATCAGAGGGCCATCGTAGCCTGTGGGATTGTCTTCAGCCTCCTGCCGTCGATAGTTGTTGGTCTGCGCGTCTTGGCTAGGCGCAAGGCAAATAGGCTTCTCGACACCAGCGATTATCTGATAATTGCATCGTGTGTACGTTCGATAGCGGCACAAACGAACCCATAGTAAGGGATTTAGTAATCGCTGACGTCGTTCTCCAGTTCTTCATAGTCGTCTATCAAGGAGTGGCCATATCTTGTTCGTATTTCGATTATACTAGGGAGATCCGCGACCAATAGGTAGCTAACTAGTGGCGTTTGGTAGCGGTCCTCGTTGGCGGAGTAGGCTTCCACGTCGATGATATCAAGAACAGATTCGGTGTCAAGTCTGGCTCAACAATATTTCTCAAGGTATGCTCTCCTGAT
The DNA here is from genome assembly GCA_022578575.1 of Hypoxylon sp. FL0543. Classification (NCBI taxonomy): domain Eukaryota; kingdom Fungi; phylum Ascomycota; class Sordariomycetes; order Xylariales; family Hypoxylaceae; genus Hypoxylon; species Hypoxylon sp. FL0543. Next base: position 152,941 of record MU394014.1, on the reverse strand, counting down.
GACCCATTGACAGGAAACGATGAACATAGCACGCTAACACTTGCGACGACACTCAGCATCTGATAGCCATCCAAGTATTATGGGCCGTCAGCCTCAGTCTCTGCAGGATTTCCATCATTCACCTATTCTCAAAGATCTTTGTGGTCCAAAGCTTCATCATAGCGGCTAGACTTACCTACACGCTGATAATCCTATGGTAAGTCCTTTCGGGCACAGTACTTTTCCCAAGTGCAAAACTTCCGACGGGTTCTGTCGAGCTGCCGCTGACGGACTGGAGTTCTAAGGGCTTTGGTTGCTATTTTAAGTGCCTTTCTAATATGCCAGCCTTTCGCATTCAACTGGGATAAGTTGATCGCTGGAGGATCCTGTGGGAGTGCCATGGTGTCATGGATGGTAACCGGCGTCCTGAATCTGATTTCCGACCTGGTAATCCTGATAATGCCGATGCCTTACCTGCTCAGATTAGAACTGGCCTGGCCGAAGCGATTGTTGTTAACGGCAAGCTTCGGGATAGGAATATTGTAAGTGTAGTGGTCATGACTTTTGTTGGTTCGTCCCAGCGGACTCTTAACCATCAATAGGACCTGCGTCGTTAGCATCGTACGTATCGAAACGATGGCCACGATCGACTTCAACGATATAACGGGGACAATACCGCACACCGTGTTATTCAGCGCGCTCGAACCCTGCATCGCCGTAACCTTAGCGTGCATCATTATCCTACGTCCCCTATTTGGCGGCCGATATTTACCAGATGGCACGGCGACATTCAACAGCACGTCCGCCGACGCCTTAGCGAGAAGTAACAGCGGCACACGGTTCAGGCAGCTAAACGACAACTCGTCCGAGACACGGCTGCGCCCAGAGGACGTTGGATATCGTGCCTCGATTGCGAACTCGCCAGAGCCATTTAAGGGGTTGGGTAGCATGGATGTCAAGCTGGAAATGGGATCGATTTCGATAAAACACGAGTGGACTGTAGAGGAGGAACCAAGACCAATGACTTCAGCGACACATAAAGAAAACGCTCCCATAGAGTAGGTATAGTCAGGTAGCCGAAGCCAGACGTCCAATCGGAATGAGATCCCAACGAAGTATCGTGTACCGCTTGATTACTACTTCCTCCATCACCAGGCCTCGCTCATAGACTACGCCGGGAGACACAATAACGGATCGGATTAGTGATTAATACTAACACCCGGCACAGTCAAGTCGACCTACGGAAGCGAGCAAAAGAATCTCGAGACGAATGGCCAATTCCTGATAAGGATTCTTAGCTTATAGAGATACAGCTAAGCGACGCTACTGATAATCCCCATATGACTGACATTTGTTGTCAATGAGCATTACATCGAGGTGAAGAGCTCAGAAATTTGCCAAAAGATATTTGATCCCTTCCCATATCTCAATGCCAGTAGGTAGGATCTGGTCAGTGGGAAGCGTAAATCCATTCCGCCCAGTATCTCGGAGCTCAATAGCCCATCTTCAATCCAGATTAGCACCTGTTTTAAATACTTACGCTTCAAAATCGCAAAACATATCACTTACCCGTACTCGGCCTTATTAATGTCAGTCACATAATCGTTGCTCCCTCCGGCAGTAGCGTAAAGAGTAGCGCAGGTTGGACCGGCTGTGAATCGCGTGCCGTACGGCTTTGCAATGGCGGTAGCTAGACTCTTAGCTAGTGAGTCTTGCTTAGCTTGGTTGGCTGCCACTGCTGAACAAGAATACCCGTAAGGTCTAGAATTCATGTCAACAAACCGATCCGGCTTATAGTCGCAAAAGGGGGCCGTCAAGACTAAGACTCACGTCAAGATGTATTGTCCGTAGCTGTGCCAGTCAACGTATAGCTTGATACCATTCTTGTCGGCTAGCTGGTCACCCAATGCTATTTATCGATTAGCCAAACGTATTATCTACCTGGTAACTTAGGTAGCCAATTTCAAAGGTCGAATCTTACTTCGGATTCCAGTGTTCTCAGGGGTATCACCAGCAGCTGCACCACGATACCTATAAGAATCTAATCAGCATCTGTCCTTTTCTCATCTCACCCTTGCTTCGTTTCTCGATGAACAGGAATAGCCCGGGTTGCTCGTGGCTTCCAGCAGAGTGATGGGTTGGGTTTCAATTGGATTTGTACGCACGTCTCTAATTACATGTCAGCCATCGCTCATCAACATAGACGGGTAAGATGACTGACCTGATCCAGGGCTCGTAGAAGATCCCTCGCCGTCCCACTTGTATGGCCAGTTTCGGTTAACGTCCGTACCTACGGCTGAGGTGCCGGATCGCGTCTGGCGGTTCTTGCGCCACAAACGGTTGCTAGTTTGTGTGTAGAGGAAACCTGCTGCAGTTAGCTAATATTCAAGGTGATTTCGGCCCAGCTCACCATCGGGATTGACAATCGGCAGGATGTAGAAGTCATAGCTGTCAAGGAAGCCTTTCACAGTGGTGTCATTGTTGTAATTGGCGACCAATTGATAGGTGAGATACTCGACAGTCTGAATCCCTACGTCAGTCTAGGCGTCTACTTTTGGTATTTAACGTTCTAATTTCAACTCGTAGTATACCTTTGACGAAATCCACTCGCGAGCGTGAACGTTACCATGCCAAACAATGGCGGGCTTCGAATCCTTCCCGCCGCTTCCCCAGAGGTGAATGCCCTGGATGTCGCGGCCTTCGAAAGATTTTCCGGCCGTGATGAGCTCAGAATTGCTCGCAAAGGACGACTGTATGTCCTTCAAATACGTCAGGTGGTCTGCATAGGCATGGTATGCACTGAACCACGATAAGCTCGGAAGAGCAGAGGCGCTGAGATCACGCTCTAGGCATTGTTAGGAGACGTCTAGGTGAGTACAGATACAACTTTGAAGCTGGAATCATTCTAGCCTACCTGGATATTCGGCAAGTTCTCCTTCAAGAGCAATATCAGCTCCAAGATCCTCACTTATTACCTCGGAAGTGAAGTTCAGCGCTTCGAACGCCGGGAGATTCTCCGGCGGGATCGCAACATCAAAGTGCTCCTCTTCTATGTGTCCATGGTTATGAGTGAGGTCAATGGCCTCAAGGGATTCCAGATGGGTATCGAAAGCCGCAACGTCAATTCCCGGCACCACACGGAAGACCTTGTAGCCATCGTATACGACCTTGCCCCGCCTATCAAGTCGTAGGGCGACTGCGAGAGGCGCAATGAGCAAAAGATGCCGAAGGAGCTTCATGATAGCGGTTACGAGCTTCGATAACCCTCACCGAAGGACTTGGAGAGACGCAAGCTTGCACTTTATACTCGAAGCTATGGTAGCACCAATCTATTGCAATGACACCCTCAGGTTTGCTAGTGATTGGGTCGAGACGGACGAACTATGCATCTTCCCGATTGGGCAGGTTGCCCTCGTGTAGATTGTAGGTCTAGAACGATAAGCTTTAGCCTAGCTTGCGTCAGTAATGGAAGTTACGAGTTGGCATACTCGATTGCAGAAGGTCCCAAGAACACCTGCGGAGGCGACATGGCCAAGACAGAGCAGAGCAGACGGAGCATCTCGACCAGGGGTAGGGTAGCCCTTTCACCACATAAAGCCATTTTAGCCTACCGAAGCTGTAGCACGGGAAGGTTGGGAAGGTTGGGGTGACTGGCATCTTCAGCTCAGATCATTGGTTGAGGGCCACCGGGCTTGTTTATTAGGTTCGACGTGCCGAGCCAGACAGATGTGCTTGCTTAATTAATGATTGCATGTTATAGCTGCACAACAGATTCCAACTGCCTCATCTGAAGATCTCGCAAGAGCTCCCAATCCCCACATAAGATGCCGTCACCACCGCTACCCCTGTCCGGCGATGCTACCCTGTCCATCGAGCTTCCTACAGCAGATGCCAAGAATGGAAACAAGATTAGGTTAGGAGATCTTTCACTATGTCATAAGAGGCCAACATCACGTAATCATAGTTGCTTTACATTGGCTTGCCTAATACAGACATCTACACCGTTCGTGACCTACTGGACTGTGAACCACCTTCATTCTTCACTGCTCAGACAGCTATAATGCGACATCGTGTTTGTACATTAGGTCGTGCTATACTTCTATCTACCGTAACCATACTGGTTTCTGAGAAGACCTAGTCCTTTGCTTGACTACCTCCTAAAGTACCTACACCTACAGGTAGGTATTATGTTGACTACCATATAATAAGTTTTGCTATCCCGTTCCTAGCAGTCAGCACACTCGTATGCGGAGAGGACTCACCTCAAGACCATGGGTTGGACTATAAGAAATTAGAGCTCAGTTTATAAGTCATAGGAAGTCACTACTACACGACGCTCAAACCAGGGTAAGCCGAAGAGGAGCTCACGAGAGTGCCTCATTTTTATAGGAAGCTAGGGTTTATTCCAGCCAATCAGGTCAGTCCTTTCACGGTACACCTTTAGGGACGTCTCTGTTTCCCGGAGGGATGGCTATTGAGAGTGATGATCTTAGATTGAGGTTCCTCTAAAAGCGTATAACATGCGCTAACCAACAGAAACATAGGTACATTCTCAAACATCGAGGCTATCGCTATAACTTCCGCGATGAGATGAGACGTGGGTTGAAGCTGGGGTCTGCTGTCAGACGCCCCCGGTAGCGATCGATGATGTTCTGCAGGGGGTTTCTCAGCTCTGCAGTTCGAGCTCCTTAGGTCCCCGGCTGGCTGAATTGGGGCTAGCCAACGGGCCATCGTCTCAACTACGCGCCTATAAGAATAGAGCTAGATCGATCTCCAATCCCGGCGACACTCGCTGGGTCCTGCGACAAACGCCGTTTCATTAACTTCATTGAGCTCCCCGATTACCAGAATTGAAAGACCTCCTTTTTTCTTCAACCCATGTTACCATACAGGCCGTCGACGCCAAGATACAGCTACTACCAAGCCTTCATTTCAACCCGTGGCGTAAATGGAAACGGGAGGACTTTGAAGGGCCCGAGGGAATCGCCTTTGAAACTTGACGGAAACTCGTCATTTTAAAAACGGAGTTGGCAAGCTCCTTGATGGCGCCTTTTGGCGACCCCGAAAGTCCACTTGCGCTAATGAGCTCATGATGCTACCGCGAGTACTTATAACCATGAGCCTCCCGGGCGAGGATACGCGACGCTGTCGCTCTCACTGTCTGGTAGTGTCGTTGGGTTCTTGACAGAGTCACTTTTCATTTCTGCTTGCTTGATTTTCAACCCTGCCGCGCAGGTCCTTCCGTTCTTTTCGTGTTCTTATTGATCGCACTCATTCTTTTTAACTGCTTCCAGGAGTAATTCTGTAGATATTCTGAACAGCTTTCTTGAGCCTCGAGCTGCTGGTCACCATGTATTCATCTGTTCTAGCCCTTCTCGCTCTGCAGTCGTTGACGGCCGCATCGCCGATCGCGTCCCGGAACTTGGTTCGGAAGTCCGTGACGGAACTTGACCAAGCGGCCTTTGAAGAGGCCCAACAACCAGACAACACAGCGACGAAGGCATTCTCTGGGACGCAAATACGGGTATAGTTATATCGAGACGCTGAATAGTAGCACCTGGCGCTAATGAGTTTTCTAGACGTCTAGTGGACAATGCTTGTTCGTCGACGAGTTGTCCGGAGACTTCCGAGCCAACCTCACACCAATTCAAGTGGCGGACTGTGGAAGCACGGACGGCCAGGGTTGGGATGTTATCACAGCTGGCAAGCACAACAATGTCGAGGGCTCCATGCTCGTCGTTAGCACTCTGGTCGGTATTCGTGGCCCCACTGAAATTCCGACACTCTAACATCGTCTAGACGAACGCTTGCTTCAACTTCGACCCAAGACGTGCGAGTGGGAACCAGGTCCTCCTGTTTAGCTGTGGAGGTCGCGCAGATGGAGGCGGCGACGTCACCAACTCTCAGTTATTCCCTTTCAACGGTACTAGCGGACCGCTCACGTTTTCACCCGAGAACGACCCGCAGTCTTGTTTCACCGTCAAGGGCAGCGTCGTTGATATTGCGCCTTGTGATGCAGCCAATGCTGACCAGCAGTTCACGTTTGACGGTACCGCAGCCGCTGGTGGCAATGCGCCGACTGCTACTGATACCCCGACAAGCCAAACCGGTGTCGATGTGACGGCTACTCCTACTGCTCCAGCAACTACCCCCGCAGCCACTGCTTCGCCAGCTGCAACAACAGATGCTGCCGCCGGTGGAATCCCTAATCCTACCGAGGCTGTCCCTGTATCTCGTGCCGGCGGTGTGCTCCAACCCACTGCAGTAGCAGAGTCGCAAGAGCGAGATGATACGGCAACGCGCGCTTTCACCTCTGTCAGCATAAAAGCTCCAAATGGCCAGTGTCTGTTCATCGACCCAACTGCTGGAGACTTCCGCGAGAATCTGATTCCGGTCTCCTTGGTGGACTGTGCCGGGACGCCTAACGAGAAGTTCGATGTCATCATGGCTGGCAAACACAACAATGCTCAGGACTCTGCCTTGATTGTGAGCAGTCTGGTAAGTTCGTTTGCTTGGGTCATGTTATGTTTGCAGCGGCCGATATCTAACACTATGTACTCTAGACGAATGGATGCATCAGCTTCGATGGTCGCCGCCCTGCCGGTGATACCGTAACGCTCTTCTCCTGCGGAGGACGCGCAGCAGGAGGTAAGTAACCATTCTATAGCCGTAAACTTGTAATTTGATGTTAATGTACAACCAGAGGGGGAGACGAACAATGGTCAGCTAGTCCCATTTACTGGCGGAACGAGCTTGGTCTTCGCGCCGGAGAGCGAGCGCAATGCGACTTGCATCGTTGCTGGAAATGGCCGACTTGACTCTGCGCCGTGTGCCAATGATGGTTCGCAAGTCTTCACCATCCTCGCATAGATGGTACATGATGTTGAGGCAGAATCACGAGCCGAGGAGTCGATCAATCTTTTTCGGAAATCTATTTGTTAAATTCATTCTACCATGATTATTTTATTTATTAAGTCCGAAATAAACCGAGTACTCATTTTATCCCTTGCTTTCGTCGTTCTAAAGTACTCACAATTCTAGGCCTGAGACCTTGGGAGAGTTGCAACCCCTACTCTGAGTGTATTAGAAGGTAACATGACCAATCTTAGGGAGCCTACTGACTTACTCTCTCACGGCCGGCTTTTCCTCTCAAATGGGCTCTCCTTGACTAGCCATTGTTCCATTGTCAACAACTCGGGATGGTCCTTTCGTCGAGCTGCGAGATTTGCCTTGTACCCGTCACTTGCGAACCAGCCAATCATTAGGGACAGCTCAGTGACCATATATGTCAGCACGCTGCCGAGAAACCAGTAGGCCACCGGAACCGGAGACCCTGTCGCGTTGGAGAACGAAGCGTTTAGTTGTTCCCACGTTAATTCGTCGCCCGCGAGCCCGACGGCTCTCCGATTCCAATGCTCGGGCTCGGTGAACGCTTTAGCGGCGAACACACCAATATCGGAGGTCGCGATCCACTGCATCCGTTTGTTTCCCAAGTGATTATGTAAAGCGGCCATGAAGACCTTGGTGGGCATCCCGGGAGCCAAGTTGTCCATGAACGCCACCGGACGGAGGATGGTCCACCCCATGCCCGACCCCGCCTTTCCCGGTCCTGTCACATCTCGGAGGTGTCGCTCGATGTGATACTTGCTCTGGAAGTGGGGTATAGGGGTCGGAGTATCCCACGATGCGTCGTCGCCGCCACGCTCGACGCTGCCGTATACGAAATGTCTGACACCGGCCTTGATGGACTCGTCGATGAGAGCCTTGCCCTGCGCAACTTCGCTTTCGAGAGTTACCCCTTTTCCCACCGAGACCTGGACCGAGTAGATACCCCAGAGAGGTTGCGCATGAACTCTTCGGGCTTGGCGGAAGAGATCGGGAACATCGTCCAGATTGCCTTGGACGAGCTTGATCGACGATGACTTCTGCACGAGACGATTGGCGCTAACACTCTTGGCGTCGCGGGTTACTGCAAGGATTGTGAACTTGTTGGGATGCCGGCTCAGAAGTGCATTTATGACTGCACCTCCTTGATGCCCTGTAGCACCAGTGACGAGCAGGACTGTGGACGACATAATGCGCTATTATTGAGCTATAATTGAGTCAGATCGACTGTGTAACGGTGATGTGAGGGAGTACAGGGTAATAAGACGGGATTATTTAGACGTCGTCCTGGTGGAGGAGTCGCGTTCGCATACGTGGACGTCATCAAAGTTTGCTTGGCTAATCCCCTTCACACGCAGGTACTCGTCGGTGAAGTCAAGGAGGGGGGAAAGGGGGGAAAGGGGGAAATATGGATGTGTGATAAGATGCAGAAACAGATGTCGCGTCAAACCTTTCGGTGCCCGAACCTGTCAAGCTCCGCTCTAAATTTACGTGGAACGTATCGCAGCATAGCGTTGCTCCTATCTAGAGGCACTTGCGGAAACTCTCTTGGTGATTTATTAGGTCCCTCTCGTCTGATGTCTCGCATCCATACCCTGGTTGCGTCTCGCCTTGATTCGATATAGCCCGCCGGTGATCCCCTCCCTTACGGCGGCAGCAATCTACGCCCTACACTCTATACTGCCAGAACACAACCTTCTCGGCCGCAGCAATGGATGAAACCCGCGCCCGCCGTCTCGGCACAGTTCATGCGCTGCTGGACGGCTACGGGAGCCTCTCGGTCCCCACGCTCCTCAGCACCACGTCGCCAGACTTCCACCACCAAGTGCTCCCCGAGAGCCTCGGCATGCTGCCCCGAAACAGGGAGTCGTTCGCACAGCACGCAGCTGGGATCTTCAACATATTCGACGAGTTCAGAATGATTCCCAAGTCGATCGCCGACGACGGACAAGGGAACGTGGCCGTCGTTCACGCACGGATGCAGGGGACACTCAAAGGAGGAGCCGGGGAGTGGATAAACGAGTGCGTCATGATGATCAGGTTGACCCCTGACGGCACTCAGGTCGCCAGCGTCGCAGAGTTCGTGGACAGTGCGAAGGCGTTGGAGATGGCGCGGAAGCACGCACCTGACGACTTTGGCGTCGACGTAGACCGCGGCAAGGAGAAGACTACGGGGGAGTATGACGGAACTGCGGGTGTCAACTATAAGTCGATATCTCTGCTGGTGGGGCTCGCTCAGGTTGTCGTTGTGATATCCTTACTGTATTTCGCTCGGGGCGTCTTCTTTTGAGTTTCGGGACCAGTCCGAGATAAGCTCTCTAAACTGTAGTTCTTGACATATATGCGCATGTCGATGGATATCCTTTCTGTATCGTCCGGGGGTTTCATACGCACTTTAAGCTTTGTTCAGATACCTAAGATCCATTTGTTGAAGCTTACCTAGGTACATGTGTCGTTGTTATTCTATAAAGTCGACGCTAATCCACTACTTTGGGACCAATACATGGACTAAGTATATCGTGAGACAATTTGAAATAGTCCTACTTTGAGCTTAAAATGAGCCCCTTCATCCTTATAGCAACATTTGCTACATTACGGATGCGTACCTAGGTAGCTTAGGTAGTTACCTAGCTGCACTTAAAATGAGAGCCCTGATCATGAATAGTTAGTAGGCTCCGGTCGATGGAAGTACATAGGCACACTTTACATAATTACTAGAGATAGGTACGCAGCTAAGACTACATGATATAAGGATCCTCAAGAGGACGCCCCAAGAATGCCTGACGCCAACATCTCCTCGAGTCCCAAATCTCCAAGTGAGTACTGCTTTATGGATAGGTACATTGTCTTCGAGAGGAATATATAAGAGTGCCCTATCGATGAGAAGATATAGGAGAAAGGTATAACCGCAGTTAGGGGGATACGACCAATGAGCTACATATGTATACCGCCACCTGATGTATCTGTGTCGGCAACAACTACACGTAGCCCCAGAACGCCTGGGATTCGAGAAGTCCTCGTCCTCGCAAGCGCTCTAATGGTTCTTCAAGAGCGTGAACAGCGCCAGCGACCCAGCAACGACAGGGGTGATAAGCCGTACGGTGTTGAACTTGATCCACTTCCGCACGTAGTTCTCGGCCTGCCTGGGATCTGCCTGGCCCTTCGGCTCGCGTAGAGCGTCGATCTTGGCGTTGATCGGCTGCATGTTCGCTGCGGAATGGACAACGGTTATGAGGTGGCACAGCGCCGAGACGGCGTAGGGCTTCCAGTCACCGAGTCTGCCGTCTGCCCCTTGGGTCGCGGCTACCCACGAGGTATAGGCGTAGCCCAAGATGCCGAACGTGCTGATGGGCCTGAAGAAGTTGTTTCCCATGACCCAGAACACGGGCCATTGCCGACCGAGCAATCTCGCGCGGGCGGCGTGATCAGGGGATGAGGGCGGCGGGAAGTCGACCAGCAAGGCGGGTCCGCCCATGAATGACTGGGTAACGGCATTGCCTAGAGCGATGAAATGGACGAGATGTTCAGTCACTAGTTCTGTCTCAGTCTGCCGTTCCTGCATTTGACTTACCGAATAGGATGAAGGAAAAGGCAACGGTAGTCCCGAGGACGGCTTCTGTGGGAATGATAGCCATGGCTGATGTGATGATGGCAGTTAACGTATTTTATATATAAGACTGTTTACTGTTTATTGTCGTAGTTGGCGAAGAGAGAAGTTCTCGAACTATGTTGTCCCCGATGCTGCTACCCCAAATACTCCACCTCACAGACGCCTTACAGAATGGCCCGCGAACTTATATATGGTTTCAGTAATTAGTAGCACCTAGGCAGTATAGCGTCGTGTTAAGGCTGTGACGACGTCACCGTCTGCTTTCTAATTAATCGGAACCTGGCGCGACTCGGAGGTCCTCGCTTATCGTTCCACTGCCGTGGAATCCGCATCGATCGCATGACAATGAAACCGGCTGCCCGTGGCCACAAATCCCAGGGGCCTTGCCGGGGAGACCATTCGACGAAATATTTGTTTCTTTCGTGTTTATGTGTGTGCAAGTCTTACAGCGCTTATTGTGGCACAAGCTTCCCTCTTGTCGGTGCTCGGTGCCGAGGCCTTGGGGCATCTACAAGCGCCGAAGCTTGCGTCGGTCGACACGTCAAGTTCTTACGGCAGCAAAAGCTTGGACCGCCCGCCATCCCTTAGGTACCTAAATTACGGATTGCCGCGAATTATAGCCCCGCGTTCCCTTGTCGTGTATTTCTCAGTGACAGATCGGCCAGTGTAATGACCGTTGCTCCGTTCTTCGCTCTCATCTATTTTAAGGGGCTACCCAACGGCTTTCCGCCGCTTCCTTCGTCTTTTGATGTAAGCGAACGGACCTGCGGATAACATTGAACCACGTAATGGCCAAGAATATATGTGATTGGAACTGACCTGGTATGGTCCGATCCGATCTGGCGTGGAATAGGGAGACTCACTCAAGGGTTTGGAGGTGTGGTGGGTGTCTGCTGGTTCGGAATAACCTCACTTTTCAAAGACAGGTGTATGCCCGGTATGTGGTTCCAATTGAGTAATCATTGGCTAGCTATCTATTTTATCTTAGTAGAGGTTACAATTTACCACTTAACCGTAGTACCCAATGCCATCTCCACGTCCACGCGCGAGTCTAGTGGGTTATGCAACGACCGTAACTCAAACCGTAGGAATCCAAGCCCTCGCTCTCGCTGTACGCCATGCATGCGTCACACGCTCTACTATGCAATCTACATAACCTCTATCTTCCCGTTGCTCTCGTTTCTCTTTTCCGCGTTTCTAAGAAACTCCTCCTTTTCTTTCTCGTATCTCTCGTCAGACTCGGCCCATAGTCGTAGCGCTTCCTCCTTCCGGGCCTGACTCCTAGGCTCGAAGGCCATCTCGAAGGGGTCGGGCTTGATGATTAGTAGGGAGTTTGATTTGTCGAGGGGAACTGGTAGCTCATTCCCAGTCACCGGGTCCCTCTTGGCTTTCAGGTTGAAGCACCAGCTGAGAGCGCCACACGCTACGATTAGCTCGTCCTGCGTAAGAGTTTGTCCTAAGCATTGACGCTGGCCCCAACCAAACGAGGTCAGACCTTTGATGGTCGGGTATGCCGTTAGGGGTTCCTGATACGTCGGCCATCCGGGCTCCAGCCAGCGCTCAGGCCTGTAGTTGTCTGGGTCGGGGTACTTTTCAGGATTGCGAAGGAATGCCCTATGAAATGTTAGTTTCTATTGTACGTGTTCGATATCAAATCGCGACAGACCAATCGAGTGGGAGGATTCTTGTTCCCTTGGGGAGGAAGAAGCCCCGGAATTCGTCGTCGGCCTCCATCTCATGCGCGACTCCTGCATTCGGTAAGTTGCCTGATAAAATAGGGGTTGTTACTAAGCTAGGTAGGTATTAACTAACCGGTTGGTACGTTTGGCTTCCATCGCATCGTTTCCTTGATGCAGGCTCGGAGGATTGGGAGCTTGGGAGCGTCGTCGAGGGTCGGCAGTCGCCCTTCGCAAGCCTCGTCGATTTCTTTCTGCACGGCAGCTTGCCATTTCGGGTGGTGTACCATTGCAACCAACCAGTACGATAAGGGGCCGGCTATTGTGAAAATTCCGACGAGGGCCATCATGCCTATGACGCAGGCAGCCTCGTAGTCGCCCGAGAGGTTGGATCGGTTCTCCCCTTTTTCAAGATACTTGCTAGTGAAGCAGTCTCTCTGCACCCCGCGAGCCATCTTGTCGCGTGTGGCCTGTAGGCGCTCTATCCACATTGCCGCCTGCTTGTCGTGTCGCTTGCGCTCGGCGCTCTTCCAGGGGTTCATGAACATGGGTAGATGCCAGAGAGGTGTCAACACGTTGGTGATGGGCCCGGCCGGCGACATCTGCCTCAAGAGCCCCCACGCGTCAGACGTCGTCTCCTCACTGATGTCGAGGTTGTCCCATGTTAGCTGGCACATGACCTTGGCTGACATGTCCTCCAAGGAGCGTCCGAAGTCGTCAGGGTTCTCAATAAGCCGGACGAGCCAGCGCTTAGCCTCGTGGTATATGACACCGTGATATTGAGAGTTCGCCGCGTCCATGAGGTAGGAGTGGGTGAACTTGCGTTGCCTGGCCCAGTATTCTGACCCCCGTATCACTCAGTAATGAGGCTGGAAAGTTGGCTCGCGAGGTACTCACGGTTTCTTCCCATCAAGGGAAGGTACTCCATCGATCCGTATGTGCTCTTCGAGTCAAACAAGGACCGTACCATCGGCCTATCCGAGTTGTATTTCGCACGCTTCACCAAGAGCTCCTCGGCTACCTTCTCGTCCGAGACGACAAGGAACTTGGCCCCGAGCATCTCCGTCCAGTAGAAGCCATTAGTACCGGCGTACTTGTCCGACCACTCCTTGAACTTGATCCACATAAACTCGATGGGGAGGTCATGTATGCGGCCGATATACGGCAGCAAGGTCGGGCCAGGCACTTTACGCGGGTGGTTTAGCTCCTTGAACTGCTTATACAGATGGAAGACGACGAAGCCGACCAGAGCGGCGACGAGGATCGCCGGCGAGAAAAGTTGCATGATCAACCGCTAGGTATGAATAAGAATAAGAATGTAAGTGTATGAAAATACAAGAACAACAAAACTGAAAATGGTTGCGGAACGGGGCTGTCAAGAATACACCGGCACCTAAAGTATCGCAGGGCTGCCACACGATTTAAACTACCTACCGTAACACCAAGTCATCTAATGATAGATCTATTTACAGTAATTACTGTCGATGGCGTTAGAAATGAGGATCGTTCGGCATTCAAGGGGTGGTGGTGTGGTGCCAACAGCCTTGGCCGGGCGTCCAATTCAGTCTCACATCAGAGTCTCGCCGGGCATTAGGCCCCTATCATGGCTAGCCAAGCTTGCGTATTTGTGCTTTTTAGCTTCGTATCTCTCTGAAAGGGAGAAATGTACCTCCAAACATATCCCATAGGCCCGAAACAACTCTCGCAGGACGGCCCAAAAGTCTTCGAGGATATATTGTTTAATCTCATAGCAACAGTAGTGATACTAAGGGAGGGTGGGCACGGCAGGATTTTGATAAGCTGGTGAGCCACGTGCATATGGGTAGAATGCACAGCTGGGGGCGAAGTCCGGGCTGAAAAGTCCGGATGTTGGTGTTTAAGTCCTATATACCAAGGGAAAGATATCATCAAGGTCACATGCGACTTGAGTGCCTCGAGATCGTGCAACTACAGAAGCTCAGGCACTAATTGTTTCCTGCAGGCCACTTAAGCATCTGAGCCTGGCAATTTAAGACGTAAATAGCACACAAATCTATGGCGATCAAAGTTTCTCCTCAAAATGTGGTGGACATTACTTGTTACCGAAAGCTGGGGTACCTATGAACACATACGATCGAACTATTTGACTATTGATATATTAGTCCTTTCCCCTTAGATTGAGCACCTTGGCATGCGAGATTGCTGCGGAGAGTCCCTTGAGTTCTTCGATACGGACAACTGGGCTAAGTAATGTACGAGGTGCATATCTAATCAACCATCGCAATCTGCTGCCTACCTTGCCTAGACCTAGACTTGACAACGGTTAACCGCGCCTCCGCGCTTACCGGTCCTGGGGCTGCCGAGCCGCGTTGAAGACCGATACTAGACGGGTTAGGACATTTGAATCAAGAGTTGACGACACAACCTTAAAGACCAGACGAGTCAACCCAATAGGCACAGACGTTTCGTGTTTTCTGTAATGGTGGCTGTCAAAATCAAAACGTCGAGGTCCCCATCAATCGCGTCCAGCTCCCTCCCCTCCCACGGCAAAACCAGACAAGTCGGTGCTCGCCTTTGCGGGCTAAGGCCGACCATATATGCCCGTGTCGACGCCTGCAGGATGAAGGACGTTGGTGGATATATCTGATCTGGGTATGATTTTGATATATGCCTTACTACCGGTAGGATTTGGCTGGAAAGACGGATTCGCTCGCCGTGGCAGCGACGTAAGATTTGGGGTACCGGCGAGAGAGTTGCAACTTGATTGGGCCCAATGACGCGTACCAGGGGCATTGCGTTTAGATGGACAGCAATACACTTCGGGCCCGAGGCGCATCGAAAGCTTCGAAGGGGGCCTCAGCCGTCGTAATGTTCGTAATGACGGGATGCTCTCAGAGACCGAATGGCGTTAAATACGTATTAGACCTTCACAGAATCGAGTCCGGGGATCCGTAAAGAGAAGCCTTTGGGTTCCTTTAAATTGTAAGTAGGTATCGTTGAATCGTCGTTGGAAGCAGTCTCTTGGCTTGTTGGTGTGCGCAGTTCTTCTCATTCGTCCATCTATTTTGCCGCATCTTCTAAGCATAACCGGAATCCAACTCACTAAATCCCAAGCCCAAGGGTCCGCGACATGGGGTCTCTCAATGGTAGCGACTGCAGACCAGTCGGCTCGTACCCGCCGTCCGGCATCGATATCCTCATCGTCGGCACCGGATTGGCAGGACTAACAGCGTCTATCGAATGCGTGCGCAAGGGTCATAACGTCCGTATCCTGGAGCGCCATGATGACATAAACACTGCAGGTATGTAGCTGACTTACTTGGCGCCACCTAATTACCAGAAGCACGAGCTGAAAAGTAACTCCGATTTCTCCTCCTATAGGAGACATGTACTTTATGGGCCACAGCGCTACCAAGTTCTTCCGCCACTGGCCCGAGCTCATGAAGGAGTATGACTTGATATCCATGAACAATGCCTGGATCGAGACCTTCAAGCACAGTGGCGAGCGACAGCTCACGCCGCTGAAGGTCTCGGACCGTCTGCGCCAAGAAGGCATGGACCCGAACACCCCGCCGGGCGCTTTTCAGATGCGACCGCTCATCTATCGGATGTACCTGAACGAAGTCCAAAGGCAAGGGATCAAGATCTACTTCGGCCAACGGGTCATCGACTACTACGAGGATGAGGCGCGTCAGAAAGCCGGCGTCATGACCGCAAGCGGCGAACGCTTCGAAGCCGACATCGTGATTGCGGCAGACGGCGTGGGGTCCAAGTGCCAAAAGCTGGTAGGTGGTCAGGTCAGGGCCATGAGCGCTGGTAGAGCTATGTGGCGTGCAGCTTTCCCCATCCATCATCTAGATAAGAACCCTGAGCTCAAAGAGTTCTTGAAGATGGGGGGCGAGAACAGGGACGAGCCAATGATACGGACATGGCTTGGGTAAGTAGCGCATCTATTGCAAATAGGAGTACCCGCGACCGTCAGCTAACAACTCCGCCTCCGTAGCCCCGGGACGTATGCAATGGTCCTGATTCGTCGGGAGACTTGCGTGTGGATCATGAACCACGATGTGAGTAATGTACAACCTGCTTCCGTATTGATAGTGCTGATCAGGGGTAGATTACCGAATCCGCGGAAGAGAACTGGGAACACACAGTCAGTTCGGATGAGGTCCTAAAGACTATTGACAAGGGGCTGGAACCTGGTAATACATGGGATCCTAAGATTAAAGAACTTATCAAGCTCATGCCACCCGACACAATCGTCAACTTTGAGCTATTCTGGCGTAACCCGCAGCCTTCTTGGACTTCGCCGGGGGCCCGAGTGGTCCTTATCGGGGACGCTGCGCATTCATTCCTGCCCGCCTCTGGGAACGGTGCGACGCAGGCAATTGAGGACGCTGTGTCGCTGGCCACCTGTCTTCAGCTTGGAGGGAAGAACAACGTGCCGGAGGCCGTCCGGACGCATGTTCGTTTCCGCTTCATCCGCTGTTCTTGCGCTCAGAAGATGGGATTCTCCAATGCCGAACTGCTCCAGCACACCGATTGGAAAAAGGTCAAGATGAACCCGAAGTTTGCGCAGCCCAAACTGCCAAGGTGGATCTGGAAGCACGATCCTGAGCAGTACGCTTACGACAACTACGAAAAGATGGCCGACACCATCAGGAAGGGTATTCCGTTCGACGAGGTTGACACGGTACCGCCGAATTACCCTCCTGGTTACAAATACGAGCCCTGGAACATTGACGACATGTACAGAGACGTTGAGAACAGAACGGTTAATATGGGGCCGGGAGATTGGGATTAGAAAGGGGGAGATCGACTTGGCGTTGGTAATAGAGGCAACAATCGGGAGTCAATTTGGAGTCTGCGTTGTTTTTGTCCCTTGCGTGACCAGGTATGTAGATTATGAATACTACATCCAGGTCTCGGTCTTTTCGACGAAGAATCTTACTGCCCTTTACCTTTACTGTGTTATTTCACGTGACTCTCTTCTACGCATTTGAGGATAAGACCAGACGTGCTGTAGTATAGGAACACTAACCTGGGGTTCCTCAAATCTGTAGATACCTACCGAAGACCCCTGGTTTTGAATCGGAGTTAGGCTTTAACACCTAGATAGCCCCATCTCTCAGCTTTCACTCGGCGACTAAACCTCAAGCATCAGATATTTATAGCCATGATAAATCAAGTAGGTAGTTGTGTAGACCGTCCCGGAATACCGTGGGACTTTAGGACTTATACGTTAGCCCGGCTGGTTCATTTTTGGTATGGGCGTGATAGCCTTCGATGCTTCATCGTCGCATTTCTAGCTACTATAAGAGGTATAATTCCACCTGTAATGGTATTTGGCGAATAGCTTGAACTCGAATTATGGAAGGTCGCCAACCTCTCATACGTAACCGTCCACATGCTCACTATCAGGGCCCAGGTCTTACAACTTCCCATCATACTGTGCATCGTGATACCTAGTTTGAGCCCGGGCATACTGGATGTAAACTGAAGAATACAATTATTATCGCACACTATCTAGTCTTCGAGTTTTCGTCTCCACGCCGACTTGGACGGGTTAAATACGCCCATTGTATTCCGCACCTAGCTCGTATGAAGACTAATCCACGATTATTGTCTTGATATCATTGCGTAGTACCAGCTCTCTGGCTGGTGTCTGCAAGTTAAATCGTAAGAGCCCGTAACAGTCGCAGTGTAAGAAACAACCTAGCAAGGGGTTAACACATTATGTTATTATATAGGTACTCTATATCGAAGGTTCTTTCTTCCATCGCTTTCAGTCTCTTCTATCTCTAACCTACACCCATATGGCTATTCTATTTCTAAGAACGCTTCGCCTACAAGGCGTAAGAGCCAAGGCTTCTCAGAGGTATTAAATTCCTTTCGCCGCGACGCTAGCTACGGTAGCAACGTTAAAAGGTATAAAGGAGGTCCTGATATAACCTATGGCGTTCCCTAGGCCGGAAGCGCAGAAGAACTCTGTCCGATGCGATCAATGAATTATCGGCACCCAGGCTTCCCAATCTCTCGCCCCTTTAAGGATAACACTTGGTCAGCGTCTAGACCTTCGACTTGATGGACTCGGTGAACTCGGTGCTGAACGGATAGTCGGTATATCCCTTCGGCGATCCGGGAAGGTAAAAGGTGTTGCGATCATAGGGGTTCAGCGGTAGACCCTTTCGGACCCTGAAGGGAAGATCGGGCGTAGAGATGAAGTATCGTCCAAATACTGCGATTACGTCCTTGTCCGGGAACACATCATCGACAAGCCTCTGTGCTGATCCCGGTCGGAATCCACCAGCTATTAAGACGGGGGATGAGTTCTCCCACGCGTCGACTGCAAACGCGATCTGCTTGCTGGCCTCGATGTCGGCGTCGTTCTCGTCAACGTAAGATTGCACGACATGGAGATATGCCAGTTTGAGCTGCTTCAGCTCCTTGATCAGATAAGTAAACTGCGGAATAGGGTCGGCCATGCGCATGCCCTGGAACGTAGACCAAGGGGATAGGCGGATTCCAACCCTCTCCGCACCGATTGCCGCTACGATGGCGCTTGCGACCTCGACGGCGAAACGAGCGCGGTTTTCGATGCTGCCGCCATATCGGTCCGTCCTCTGGTTGGACACATCCTGGATAAATTGATCGATGAGGTAACCATTAGCTCCGTGGATCTCGACACCGTCAAAGCCCGCCTCGACCGCGTTACGAGCGGCTTGCGCGTACTTGCCCACGAAAGCCTGGATCTCTTCGATGCTCAGTTCTCCCGGAACCGGTTTCCCTTCTTCGTATGGTATAGGGCTTGCAGATTTAACCTCGAAGCCCTCGGCCTTGGCGACGTCTGGATTTGCGACGCGGCCCAATGCCCAAAGTTGTAAGTATATGTAAGAGCCATTTGCGTGAACAGCGTCGGTGACATTCTTCCACGCTGCTATTTGCTCTTTAGACCAGATTCCCGGGACGTTAGGGTATCCGCCAGCATCCCTCGATATGTAGGTCGCTTCTGTTATAAGCAGAGTTCCCGGCACCGAGCCGCGTTGCGCGTAGTAGTCCTTCACGAAGGGGAGGGGCACATGGTCTGAGTCTGCGCGGAATCGAGTTAAAGGGGCCATTACCAGGCGGTGCTGAAGGGTTGCATTGCCTACTTTTAGTGGCTGAAATAGACGTGATGATTGGGCCATTTTAGGAAGCTTGGTTCGGTGATAGGGGATAGGACAAATGCTGTAGTGCAAGGTAGTACCTTAGATATCTAGGTAGTAATAACGATCTGGCGAGGCTGGGGGAACGAGTCTGTCTAATGGCTTAACTGTACCTTTTATGTTATTTACATTCGTCCCCGGTCAGTCGGGCCTTGCAATCGGCCGAATCTTCTAGGCTCGTTGTATTTGTAAAAAGCCCCGAGCCTGAAACGGTGGCTTGCCAAACGATTGGTAGCCGCGCTCACAATCAGTTCCACTGGGTGGGATTGACTAGAAGAAATCGTGCGTAGTGTGGATTGCGTGAGATTTGTAAGCCGGCCATTACTCAGGATTAGGAATCGCCTTATCCTGTAGCAAAAGGTTAGGTGGTATTGCTCTACCCGGCCTCCCTCTCCATCACGAAGCACACCGGTGCTGACGACATCTCCGTTCTTTTATCACCAATTTGGCTCCGCAGACACGGGGCCCCGCGATTGCGGACTTGGCCCTGTGTTCCCCGGGACGGCGGGATTCAAGTCTCACTCGCTTATCCGCGCCAGCCATTGGTTCAAAGACTTTGACCCTGTCGAAGCTGAATGTCCCTTTGAAATATCTTCTTCAGTTAAGCTTGGTAGGTTCAATTACATGTTAGACACAACAACCACCTGTTCTCCTTCACCGATTTCCAAATGCCCGAGAGCGCCATCTCACAACAGAGACCGATGCTCGGGGCCCTATCGTTTCTGCAAACGGTCTTCCGATTACGGTCTCAGGCAATGGCGTTCTACACGGAAATACGTCCAATCAAATTATACGTGAGGGTTTTATATCGTCGACCGCGGCCGGGGGAAGATGAGGTGATACAATTTGGCGGCCTCGGCTTTTGACTGCGGTTAGAATGTGACGCCCTCTATGGTTTGGGTGCTGCGAGTATCAGCCCATGGAGACGGTGTAGTATTACGAACAGTTGTCGGGATCGTTCACAGTGCGGAGACTGTAAACGTGTTGGCGTCAATCTCTTAACGCGGTGTCCCTAATAAGCCTCCGATCTCCAGGCTTAAGCTGCCTCCGATGTTTATCGGAGCGAAGTGGTAGAACGACTGGCTTTAGATATTGGGCATGGTCGCAGAAAACAGAGCTACCAGATGCCAGAAGCAAATATAGGTACGTTTATTGGTCTTCATCGAGGAATATCGGAGATAAGAACGATGTGAGTGAATGTGTAGGTGTTATCGCCGAGTGATCCTTGAAGCTGACAAGCCTCAAAGAACCAGCCGAGGCATCAGTCCATGGCATGCTGTACTCCAATTCCAAACAAACGATAAGTTAGCCTGAATAGTCCGTGAGTTGCCCTTTCTCTATCCACCGAGTCGTATTAGTATATCACTCACGAGTACCCAGCCACACACGATACATCAGAGACTTATGAGTCAAATGAGTACAAGTTGCAGTACAGCAAGAAGACTCCTTACCACCGCACTCCCTACGCCTTGATACCGCTCATGGTCCTGAAGTAGCGGCAGCTTTCACGCTCGTCGACTGTCTCGGAGTCGTAGACGCCGCAACCATCGTCGTCCTCGGAGCCTCACGCGCTTTTGGTCGCGGCCGCTCAAAGGACACTGCTGACCGTGCTATAGACCGATTTCTTTCCAGATGAGCACTGCACCAACTCCGTTGTACGCGGACGCATCCAGCTATATTTATGTGTAATCCCAAAAGTTATGTCCACACATGCGTCCGCTGCCAAACACGTCGTGCTGACAGTGCCGGGCCGTTTGCTTGCTGTTGCAGGTCGGACTCGCTGCGTAGCAAGCTGCTGAAGCGGGTATCGGGCTCCGCGTTAGCCACTTCGGTGACCCCAGCGCAGAGGTACGATTTCAATACACTCGAGGCTGCTTGGTTAAGCACAGAACTAGCGATTAGATGCGCCTGCATGCCGACACCGTCGATCTCCGTTCCGGCATCCTTAATTAGCTTGACTAGGTATCTTAACGGCGGCTTGCTCTGAAAACCAGTGCCCTCAATACTATAGTAATAGCGTCAGTACAGCTTAGTAGTCGGGTTGGCAGTGGCGGCGGCCTTCAACACATATCAGGGTATACGAGTCTCCCAAGACTTTGTAGAAGACCGATTCGCTGTAGGGACTATCCTCATTGAGCGCTTCTATTGCCACGTCCCAGGAGTAGCACTGGCCCTTGTAGGGGCCTACCTCGATGGCAACTTGCGTACCTACCTACCTACCTACCTAGTAGGCAGGTAGCTAGTATCCAGGCGATTCGAAGACTACCTAGATAGCCAGGAGTTCAGGCTCTAAGAAGCGGCTGCATCGACAAAGCCAAAGCGCTTAGACCTAAGTAGAAGCGGAATCTTCACGTGGCAATAATTCATCAGGATTGCTCATCAGGGTTTAGAAGCGTCTACTAATCCAGGTCAGTCATGATCACATATGTCCGAACGTAAGCATGTAAAGAAATGTATGGATATTGTATATTCATAAACACTACTTTCCACTACTTTGCAACACCATGCCCTCTCTGAATCCAAGTTATAAGCCGAGGCGCGGGATAGTCGGACTTGATGACCTAGAAAGAGCATTGTCCTCATGTGACGATGCAACCTGAATATCGTCTCGTGCCACCCGTTCTGTACGTCGTTGAGTCTCGTTCATCGGCCAGACTTTGATTTAAGGCCATGTCGTATCCTATCCTATGCAGTCCAATGGGAAAAGTCTTCCGCCCAAGCCAGCTTCTAATGAGAATCCCGATGCAACTTTTTCGCAACACGTTCTTGTTTGGGTATCAATCCCATACTCCAATGCCAATGATAATGATAATCGTGGACCTAGTTCAAAATTTCCGGCTCTTTCAATTCGTACCACGCAACACGTCGTTGCACACTCCTGCAAAAACGATCGATTCAATCTAGGCTCCTCTAACTCCTACGCTCCGATAAGTTACCTGTTATACCTAACGCCATAGGCATAGCGGGGCGTTGTATCTCTAAGCTCCTGCTCGGTATCCTGCCACCTGGCGTTCTCGGATGAGGCACATTGACCCGACCACTACGCTCCGTGAGCCTATTAGGCGTGGCAACGTCTTCGTCCGCGCTATCGGAATCGCCCTCGTCGTAGTTAGCTAGCCTTGCGAAGTAATCGGCTAAACCGTCCACGCTGGGGGTTCCGACAACGACATCGTACTGCGGCGGGGGTGTAGGCATGGGCGGCGGCGGATCGTCGTCGTCAAATGCCGGAGGGTTGAAGCTAGGGTACCTCAACAGGTGCATAGGCCGCGGCGCGATCGGCTGGTTGGGCTGTCTCT
The DNA here is from genome assembly GCA_022578575.1 of Hypoxylon sp. FL0543. NCBI lineage: Eukaryota > Fungi > Ascomycota > Sordariomycetes > Xylariales > Hypoxylaceae > Hypoxylon > Hypoxylon sp. FL0543. The sequence goes on along the minus strand of MU394014.1, from coordinate 130,311 downwards.
GCACCGGCTGCGACCCGCCTGCTGCATGTTGCTGCAGATGAGCAGCTGGCGGTGGAGCGATGCCGGGAGAGTCGGGATTGGCCATATAGACGGTGGCATCGACGGAAGGTATCGTGCCAGTGCTCGAGGCGGGACTAGGGCTGGTGGCGAGGATCTCGGCATCGGGACAGCCGCAGCTCGCCTGCTGGCGGTACATAGGCTGTTCGGCGCCCGAGTATTCTGGCAGAGCGGTGTTGGCCTGAGTAGCGCGACAGTTGAGAACAGTGAAGGGAGAATCAATACTGATCTCAAAATGCCGACGCCGCTTGCCCGCTGGGTCCTCAGGGTCGAGGCGGGAGATGCGCATGACGATCTATATGAGCGTTAGTCACGAATGCTTACCACTGCCGATCCTAGGAAATAAAGGGACACTCGACGGACCTTGATCCAGTGATACACATTGACATTCTTCCAACTGCAATCCGGATGCAACCGCAGACTCTTGTCCTTGGCCATCTGCTCGCACGTCGGAAGCTGGACGTTCATCTCAATCTCCGTCGACCCCCAGTAAGCCTCCAGACCCAGATCCAAGTCGCCAAGCAAATTGTCCGTCGGATCGGGCAACGGTTCGGGGACCGTATGAGCCATTGACGCTTCTATGCTTCGTCGACGCTGGGCTGCGATTCGCGCCTCGTGCCTCTGATCGGGAGTCAGTTCGCCGCCGCTAAGCACTCTGATATCCGACGCCTCGAACTGCTTATCGAGCGGCTTCCCTGCGGACTTCTCGAGTAGTAATATCTTTCGCCCCGGGTCTTTCCGCGTAACTCGTCGGTCGTTGGTCCAGTATTCGATAGACTCGGTCACGAACACCTTCAACTTATGAACTTGCACCTTGGCTAGAGGGGTTAATTTGAATGCGATGGGTATTTTCGTGCCGATCGGGAAGGATTTCCCTGATATCATTATGTCATAATGAAGTTGGTCTTCCCACTGCCTACTGATGGAGATGGGCTCCGTCATCTCAAGGGAGAGCTGATCAGGTACCCGAACAATACAAACCTCTTTCGTCCCGTGGAGGTTGGGCTTGAAGGCGCCAGCTCGCTCGACTATCGTCTCAAGCTCCCACTTGACCGATCCGAACTGGAGTTTCGTGGTCTCGAGCTGGTGGTGGTCGATTGGCAGCTCGAATGAATACTCGTATGTACCGGGATAGAACACCTTGTACGTCTTTGGCTGCACAACGTTCGGGTTAGATGAGTCCCCCTTTCCGAAGCTACGGGATTGGACCGATTGCAGGGAAAGCCGTTTGTAATCGCGAGCTGTCAGGTGTGCCGGTCTGCTCTTCAACGCCAAAGATATCGTGGATTGGGAAGGGGATGCGTTCCGGCGGCTGGGTGCATTCTCAGGGCTGCTACGTAACGAATATGCGCATTGGTTCCCGAACTCCGTCTCCCACGTCTCATGGCTGGCGTGAAAAAAGGTCAACACCTGGGTCCTCAGAGATTCCTCTTCGAATTGCTCGACTTTCAGTGGTGGTATGCCCTCCGGCCATTCCGTCCGAGCTCTACCGTGGAGCTTCAGGGTAACCGACTTGATCTTTACATTCTTGGACACGTTCAGTTGCAACTTGCCCCGTAAGAGTGCTGTAGAGTTGGCAGCATCGTTCCGCGGGTGACCGTCGTGCTCGAACCCTGTAAGAAAAACGTTGGGCTCTGCTAGAATTATGGAACACGAAACCCCGCTGCCACTCGCCACAGGCTTTGGCACTTCTGTGACGGCAGAGCTCATTATGCTTTTGGCCGAGCGTACCGACATGATACTATTCCTGTGCGGGTTGTGCGAGGCCGGAGCCAGCATCGGCGACTGCGTTGAACCTGTCATGGTGGCGGTACCTAGCGTCGAGGGTGCAGTCGAAGGGGGGATCGCGAGCATGGAATGCGGCCGGGGGCGCAAGGCGGCTGTCCTGTTCGCTCTCGGGTTCGGGCTCGGGCTCGCTCTCGGTATCGGTATCGGATCTGTGGGCGCTATTGGGGGCGTAGGATTGTCGACGGCTACGTATTGCGAAAAGTGAAATTTCAGCGGCGCCAACACTCTCTCAATTACTCGTCGCGGGGAGCTTTTATGCACAGCCCCGTCTTCTCTCTTGGCTTGCTGTCTGCTGCTCTTTGCCTTCTTAAACTTTGACGACCTGGACTTGGCGGAAGTAGGCGGTCTCAAATCTGGCGGGGTGTAACCGGCAGGATAGGATACGATGTGGATGGATTGAGGTCGACGGGGGCGAGGTCGAATATGTGGGGTCGGTAGACTGGGGCTATGACGGTGCCTCCGTTCTGCAGACCGACTCGGCCTATAGTAAACGTTCCCAGCTACGGGATATGCGTAATGTTCCGGGCGATCTCGGCCGCTTACGTCTGTCATGATGATGCTGTTAGGAATAAAGGAACTAATAGTAATAATAATAATCGGCTGTTAAGAATCAAGAATGCGCGGAGTGAGGGAGCTCTCGGGGCGTTTCTGTCTGCCTGCCGGATCGGAGGGGATGCGTCGGTTCTTAAGGTATGCCGCAAAGGCACATGCCCAAGCCGACGAGAATTGCACGGGATAAGAAGTCCGACAAGCAGGCGAGATAACTCCCCTAGTCATGCGCGACGCCCTATGCTAAACAGGAGCGGGCTGCGGTGGTGGAGATGTGGTGTCGGTAGAGAAACATCATAGGTGAAGAGACGGGCTAGGAGTAGTAGTAGTGGTAGTGTAGACCACGAGAATAAAAAGTAAAAGGCAGGGGAGCCAAAGAGTACAGTACGACGATGATGTGCGTGTTTGTGCGTGTATGTGCGTTGTGAGTGTACGAAGGTGTCCGTGTTGTGAAAGGGAAGAACATTGAAGGGGGAAAAGGTGGGCAGCAGGGCAGGAACCTACAACAGGGTGTGAATCATAACCAAGTCATGGTTGATGGGGAAGGCCCAATTCTATGTGACAGGCAAAGTGGCAGTGGCAGGGCAGAGATTTGAGATAATAGCCGTATGTAGGGAAACACCTGGCTGGAAGAGACCGGGATGCGGGATGGTCGTTGTATTGAAGGGAGGTAGCGTATGGCGTGCACACGTTACGCCCCGCCTATAAGCGTCTGGCTGTAAGTAATTAAGAAAGTATCTACCTAGATGATAGCCAAGAGAATAGCGTAGGCAGGCTGGAACGCAACAATGGGATAACGTTTGCAGCAGATACCAAAAAATAATAATAATAAGTGATTGTGCGGGCGAATTGGGAGTGGACCTTGTACAAAGTAAAGTAGTGTATGCGGTCAACGAAGGTAGTATGATGTGGTCGTCTGGGTCCTGAGCGATTATTGGGGGTATAATGGCGACATTATTCGCTGGACTCTGTTGTAATGTAACTTGTAAGTCGGTGAAGGGGTGCGGAGGGGCAGAGATCGCTGACTGATGACTCGGATGACTGACTACATGTATTTGGAAAGTGTCTGCGTTCCTACCTTTTGGACAATTCGATGCGATGTTGATGGAAGGTTGGGTTGGCCGACCGGGATGAAATTCGGGCTGCTTTGAGTCGCAGATGACGGTATGCAGCTAATAAGACAAAGACAGGCGGGAACTGCAGATGATTTTCCCATGTATTAGGTAGGTATTATGTATTCCGTATGATGCATGATATATGATGATGTATTCAATCCGCTTTTCCAAGTGCGCACCCCTGTTAATATTTGACATTTGATCAATAGGAGTTACAACTCGCCGCCGAAATTAACGTTAGAGTGCTCCACAGCTTCACTACGCTTAACCATTTTTGTAATATACCTGCCCACCTATTTTATATAAGAAAGTACATTTAAATTATGCTTATATATAGTGTTTTTTTACTTTTAAATTTTATAATATAACCCTTAATATTTAAAAAGCTATATTAATTGCTTTAATAAAGTTATTTAAGCTACGTTTTTTACATTTAAAATAGATTTAAAAAAGTAAATTAACTAAGTACATTAATAATAGTTAATTTACACGTTACCGTCGCCCGTATAGGCTAAAAATATAGCTTTACGCTAATAAAATTTCTTATTATAAAAACCTTTTTAAAAAATTAAATTTAACCGTTAATTACTTTTTTATATAATAAATTCATAAGCTTAAAACTTTATAAAAAACTAACAGCAAAAAATATAAACGCTAAAAAAATACAATCTAAAATAATCGTACGCTTAATTAATAAACATAATTAAATATATTTATCGTTAGGTTTAATAAGCTATTATAAAGCTACTTACACTATAAAAAAAAAATAGTTATTATTAAAAAACTATAAAGCTATATAAAATTTACGCCTTATTATTATATTTATATATAAGTTTAATACATTATAACATTTTTTAGCTTAATCTTAAATGGCTAATTTTTAAGATTTTTTCGTATAAGGAAAAAGTAATTATACATACATTACGTAAGCTTAACTTTTAAAAACCACATCGTTGTAAAAAAAAGCTATTACTTAATAAAAATAATTTATTATATTAATTTAATTTAACAGAAAAATACTTAAAAATATAGCTAACTATAAAAAACTAGTTAAAAAAAAATCCTATATAAAGTAATAAAACATAATATATTAATTATTATTATTATTATTACTTTATTATTATATATAAACTTAAAGATTTTATTATATTTAAATTAATACGTAAATAAAAACATTAAGGATAAATGTTTTAGGCTTGCTTTTAAAGCAAAAAAAAAAGTCCTTATTATATATAGCCTAAAAACAATAGCAAAATAACCTTAAAAAAATACTATTATAAAATTTTACCCCTAATAAAATAATTTATAAATAGCTTACTTATATGTATAATATTTTAATATAATAATATACTTATTTATATAGTTAAATTAACATATAACTGCTTAAATAAGCTAAAGATATATATAATTAAATAACCTTTTTATAGCTTTAATTTTAATTTTATAAAAAATATTTAGGCTTAAATAAAAAAATAACTAAAAATAAATTATAACCTATATTTTTTTAACTTTAAGCAATTAAAAAAAGCTATTTATAAAGCATAACTAATTATATTAAAAAATTTATTAATATTTTTATCTTTATTTATATATAAAAAAATAAAAAACATATAAAACAATAAAAAAAAGCAATAGCATTTTTAAATTAAGCATAATTTAAATATACTTTTTTATATAAAATAAGTAGGTAAGTACATTATAAAAATAATTAAGCATAATAAAGCTATAAAACACTTTAACGTTAATTTCGGCAGCAAGTTATAGTGCAAAAAAAGCGCCTCCCCGCTAGTTGACCGCGACTACTATAACAACGGCGCAGCCGGCATTGTCTTGTATTTTATAGTGTCCATACGAGGCGGTGCCGTCCGGTCTACGATGATTCCATCTCCAATGCTCAATTTTCCAAGAAACCTGTCACCTCGGGAAGCTGTGTAACACGAACCGGACTTGTTTGAGCCATTACTTTGCAAGACTAGACTCGTAAGCTATGTACATGTATCGTGAGAAAGAGTCGCAAACTTTTAGCGACCATGACAACGATGGACTAGCGTAGCAGAAGGACGTCAGGATAAATGCCCCATGTGCGTACAGTACTGTGTAAACTGTACGTCAAAGTGGCATAGTATATCACAGTATGACTCGCACATGGGGCATTTATCTTGACGTCCTTCTGCGTAGGTACCTAGTCCATGACAGCGTTAATGCATCTCCAGTTATAATCCCTGAACTCCATAGCCGTCCCAGCCGGCTCCATCCCAAATCAGGAATTCGTAGAGGGGCCCTCTGACAGGGGCCAACAGCTCCCTTCTCAGAACAAATTCAGTCATGTGAGCCTTCAAAGATAGATCCCCACGTCACAAGCGAGAGAGCTGCGAGCCAGTACATAGATAGTGTCGTTTGTGACGTGATCCCTGTAAGAGACATGCATTGCCGGTACGGTGCCGTAGCCGGGCGGTTTCTGGTATTCCTTTGGAGTCGATGTGTCTAGGCCGAGCGTAGTAACTTTTAGAAAGAATGCTCAAGTGTAGGTAAGCATTTCCGGTGCTGTTCCGGTAGGCCAAGTCACACCGCAGAGAAACGTAGCCGGACCCGTTCTTTCGCCTTGATTATTAGTGTGTGTATGTACATGTAGGTGGACTTCACGAGCTAGCTCAAAAGGCGAGTACCTAGGTTAATACATGTACATGTATCCATATGACCGGTTCTGTTCAATATGTACACTATAGCGCACAACTATTTTGTAGCCTTTGTTACACTACCGAGGGCCTTGCTACACTACATAGAGCTAACCTAGGTTAGTCATCTCCAATGCCGCTAGTCCAGGGTCCTTAATAAGGTTGGTTAGCTACCTCGAAATGCCGTGTATTCCCCGAGTTCTCGGGATGATGGGCCTGCACGCCAGATTTGCAGCGATCCAAGGCGAGCTGGGCGAGGAATACATAGTACATATGCTGGGGAATGGGGGAATGGGTCTAGCCTTACATATACAATGAGTTTACACTACTGTATGCGACAGTCGTTTCGCTCTTGGGCTGTCTTGGCTGTCATTCCGTTCAACCTTGTGTATTTTTGAACTGACTCATGTGGTGTACATAATTTGTCTGCATGCCATTTTCAATTGGGACGCTGGTGATGCGGAACATCCGGCAGCTCACGAGGCTTTGCAGGTGCGGTGTTCCGTCACCAGGTGCATTTGGAGGCCGTACTGCATAGTGGACGGTCGCACAATGGCTGCTGACATGCAGTCGAAAGCCTTGATTTGGAAGAAGCCGGGTAGCCTTCAGACTAAATACCTAGGCTAGGGACTGAGTGATTAATGGAACTACACGTAGAAGACGTTTTCGATAGGAACTTGGGAACATACCTACCTAGTATTATTTCCAAAGGGGGTTAGAAATTCCCTGTCCTCAATACGTAGGTATGTAGCGAAAACATCGATACAGTGAATAAAGAAACATGGATCTCTATGTTTGGTTTGGGAGACCCTTAAGTTATCAGGAGCTACATATTGAACAAGGTATCTGAGACATTGTCATTAATTGTTGCCTGCCAAGACAATGATCGTATTCTAGGCCCCATTCACCCGTTCAACTGCCCACGGAAATGTCTCGCTATCTACATGTAGTGAACTACATAGAAACAGGGAAGCAGAGGTAGTGCGAATATCTACCACGACAGCTTCGTCAAGCTTTCAAGAAGCCCCAACACAGACCCAGCAGACAAGGGCAGAATTCTGATATCTTGATAGAACCCCAACACCCTTGAGATCTCATTTCGTGTGCTGCGTAACCCAAACCTATGAGGTACCTAATGTCTTTGGGTGGAAACTACTCTTACTGACGTTTCACCTCCACCTGACGCTTGAATTCTTCACAAATCTCGTACTGAGAGGACGTTAGCGATTCGGCCCCTAACTAAATCCCGAGCTTGAAATCAGACGCACCGCTTCTTGCAAGGCTTTCCTAGCCCCAACCCAGGTTTTCCGACCGCAGCCCGGTACGCCTCTAGGGTTCGTCTCAAACAGGCGCCAGGAGTAGCTATTCATCGGACCTTTGGCGAGCCAAGTCCACAGTTCGCCGTCTTTCCACCAAAGCCTCCAGCCCCGACCGGTGAATATGTGGTCAAGATTGTCGTACAGGCCGGTGCCCGCCGCATCGTGGAGAAATCGGTAGAACGAGTAGCCAAGGACGTAACCAGAACGCATCGAGTTGTCTTTCTCCCACTCGCCTCGCCACCAGTTGTGGTACGCATCAACCTGCGCATTCATCTCACCTAGATAAGGCAAAACGGCGGGTAGGCGGTAGCCATCCGGTCCTTGCCGTTGATCCTGAGACTTTGTAGTTTCTGCTGCCCAAATCTGCGCGACTGCCATTGAAGCAAGTTCACAGACGCACCATACGTTCTCTTGAGGAGCCATCCAGCTTAGGAAGGCAACAGACGAGGCCCATCGCGGCGGAAAGATCATCTGGAACAGACGAGGGATATGTGGCCTCGATTTATGTTCCTGGTTCTCAAGGATCTCAACTTGACCTGTCGCTCTGTTACTGGCTTCATCCCCTGCCCTCGTCAGCGGCAACCCGGCAGCACCGTCCATCTCTAATTCTGGCATGATACTGAAGTCGATTTCATATCCGGTACAAAAGATTACCGCGTCCACCTCGACTATAGTGTCATCATCTAGCAGAACTTGATGATCACCGACGAAATCTTTAAACCCTCTGACTGGGATAATATCTCCCGCATGCAAAGCAGGAAAGATGTCCTCCTGGACTGTAGGGTGAACATGGGCCATACTAGGACCAGGAAGCAGGCGCCATTCTTCCCGAATCCTACGCTCAGCTCGCTTCAGCCTCTCACTGCGAGAAACGTCGGGAGATGCAGGCTCAAAGCGGGCCGCGTCGCTTATCATTTTGCGAATCATCATTCCATCCGCTACTGGCGCCATAAGCCACGGTATCTTGTCGTCGAGGAAGTACTTTAGGCGCATGACTGGCCAGGGGAAGTGGATGTCCATAGGGGTGCCGTCATCATAATACCGCGATACGATTATCTTGCCTCGTCTATAGCTTTGATACAGCTTGGCAGCATGCTTTCGTAAGGATAGAGATACCTCGCAGGCCGTGTTGCCGATTCCCACCACTAGGATCTTCTGATTTAGGAACGGTTCAGGGCTTACGCCCATAGTCAACTAGCTGGTTCGAGTGCGAGCGGCTCGGAGGTCAGGTTCTTACCTCTTATATGCTTGCGAATGTATCACCAGACCCTTGAATTTGTCTCTGTTAGGCATTGCAGGAAACACCGGGACGCTCTCGCAACCATGGCCAAAGACGACCTTATCAAAGGATAGAACGGCGTCGCCATCAGGATTCGTGATATGGACATCCCATGCGTTATCGGATGAGTTTCGAGTCACCTTCCTGACCGTAGTACTGAAGCGCATGTGGCCGTGTAGGTTGAAATGTGACGCATATGAGTCGAAGTACTCTGCGACTTGAGGAGCCGTGGGAAATGGAGCGCAATCTATTCAAGATAGGGGTGGTGATCAGCCTAACTTTCTCGGTGACATCCGCTATGCTTTGCTCCTAACCTTTGGCAACAGGATAGTCACTAAAACCTGACTAGGCCTTATCAGTCATATATTAGGTAGAGGTTGTTTGGCACTTCATTCACTCACTATGAACTTGCTGACGTTACAGATGGTCTCGTCCAAAGTGGACGTGAAAGCAGTGCGACTACTGAACGACCACAGCCCGCCGACCTTATCTCGCCTTTCGAAGGCAACGGTATCAAAGCCCTCTTCTCGCAATGTTTTCAACGCCGTGAGTCCTGCAGGACCTGTTCTTACGTAGGGAATTAGCCTAGTCGTCGTTGGAGATGCGTCTTGCGACTGGGAAAGGGTAGCACCTAGGCCAACGATAGCAATCTTTATTTTTTCCATTGTCCACGAATATTGATGGGGTCATGTAATAGCTATAGGGAGCCGAGTAGCTTATGGATTTGATTTCCAAGCTTGGTTTCCCGTGCTAATTTCCTGCTATGATGGATCTTCCAGTACCTGACGCTGGCGATCAGTTGAATGAAGTCTGAAATCGGCCAAAGTCACAATACAAAAACGAGATTGCGATGTATCACACACGTTCAAGTAGCTTGATGAGGCTATAGACGAGCTTCCCCGTGATACGACAGTTGCGCAAATGAGGAGGTCAGACATTTACTTCCTAAGCCAGGTGTAGAAGAAAGCGTGATCAATGTCAGCAGCTGAATTTCCCCCTATGTACGCGCGCGTCGAACCTAGGGACTAAACACGTGATGCCTTCTCGTTCTTTAGACGAGATACTTGAGACTATCGAAACACAGCTACATCATTGGACGGCTGAGAAGCTTACTATGCGCTAGGCAGCTCCTGTGTGGCAGCTCCTGGCAGCATTTACACCCTTAGGCGATCTAGATTGCAGTCCACATGTCTCACAAGCCCCTAGCTGAACATTACCAATTAAATGTATACAAGATATAAGCCGTCGTCAATTACTACACCTCTGAAGTCCTCTTCATTCGTACTTACATGATACAACAAGTCACGATCAACCGAAGTCTGAATATGGAGTTGTAATATTTAGATACGGTACTCTGTATTTCTACAGCTATGCTAAAATGATATGTTGAGATACATCAATTAAAGATCAATACGGTACTAGGGAGTCTAAAAGGTGTCTGACTTGCTAGTCCCAAGCAGAGGGGCAACTCTAAACTACCCCATTTACAACGACGACTCCTCAAAACAATCATCACAGGCCCCTTTTCATGTAGAATTCACTGAGGGTCGAGTCCATCCAAGTACCAGCAGTCCGACCCTCCTTCGACAAACTCGCGAGTGCCGATGGACCCGATGAACTCGCAAAGCTCGCCCTCGATGAAGTTCACGCCATGGCAAAACCAGTAGTCGTCATCCTGTCGCATGCCCAGCTCGAACTCTCCACGCTTGGATCTCTCAAAGGATCCGGTGCAAGCGTTCATGCACGACGCGAGGCTATCGTTCTCGGGACGGACCAAAGTCTGTGTGGGATTGGCCGGGGCGCACTTGGTATCGCACTTGACGAGGCCGAGGTGTGGGTTGCCGAACGCCGGGGAATCAGCTGTGTAGGGTGGACACTGGCAGAAGGAGTTGTAGTCTGGATACCCGGTTGTCTGGTTTGGGTCGTCGCAAGTGGTTCTAGTCGTCCTAGACACCGTTGCTGGTGTAGGCGAAACATCGCGCTGTAGCACGACGCCTGCAACGGCGGTGCTCGCGAAAACGGACAACGTTACAAAGTTAGAGATCGAGACACGGTTCTTTTGAAACATTTTGTCTCGTCTGGATGAATTGGTTATTGATAGAGGTACTGGCGGTTGCGGATGAGTCGATTACTAGGCCGCGTTGTTGTGTTACGTGCTGATGAAGACACAAGACTGATCCGAGTGATTCTGCTCCGAATTATATATCTCTGCTAGTTATGTGTATATCTCGTAACACGAAAGGATCTACGAATCTCGCTGTGAAAATGTGGAGCTGTCAACGACTGTTCGACTCTTGGTATCCCGTTCGATTGGTTATAACAAACGACGAGTACACCATTAAATCCATTCGCACTGCTGAAGGTAGCCTATGGATCTTACCTTGGCCAAGCCGACAAGCCCTACTACTCGCCGCAGCTAGTATAGTACGACTCTCGACACTCACCGAGAGCGTCTATCGCGTATGCGCCACAACAGACCCCCCAGGTTTTTCGGCAATCATTAGCCGTTCCACGCAGGGAAAATAAAGCCAAGAAGTCGACAGCTACGTCGAGGATGCATGGCCCCAATTTACTCCGCTTCTCCCATAGGATACAACACGAGACGGTAGGAAATGCTACACTTGGCCGAATGAAACGTTGCGGCTCATTGATATATATACCACTTCCGTACATACATAGCCCTGGGCCTCGTATGAAAGGCTTGGTTCTCCTTCGTCTAACAAAAGCAGCTGATTAGATTGTTTCTGCCTCATTCTTGGCAGTGTATCCAGGTGAATAAAGTGGTTAAATATAATACGAGTCCGAGCCGAGAACTACAACACGAGGAATAAGAAGTTCAGCTCCAGCTGTAAGTCGTCTGTCTTATGGCAGCCTTTTTTCTCTGAGGACTGCCCAGACCTGGCCGATGCCGATATCCGGGAGTGCATTCATGAAGCAATCCTTTGAAAGCGATTTTCGGAGTATAACCGCCTTTGGCTTTCGAGAAGCAATCTTCGACATCAGTTGGTATATTGGAGGTACCTGGTACCTTCGGTACTTGGGCTGGTCCATTGGTCATTGCCTGTAACGGAATGGATGGTATGATGGTCTATTCGCGAGCGAGACTAAGTCTATAATAGGGGCCAATCGCCGTCAGGGTTCTAGTAAACCCGAGTGCCATCTAATTCTACTAATGCATAGGTACCTACCACCGATTTTAATTTATAATTCATCCGACACCAATCCCGTGCCTATGCTTACTAGAACTCCCAGTCAATACAAGGCTCATGCCCCATCTAATGCCCGTTAGGCTCGCCCTTACCATTGGTACCCCTGACGCCAGGAACGGTTGATAAATCGATGTCTTCGGCGCCGTCGAGCCACTGTTCCATCTTGTTGTATAAATCCAGCCACATCGCGTGTGCTGGTCCATGTTCTGGGCCTTGGATGGTTGGAAGCAAGGGATCGACATCGTGACCAAGCATGCTCTGGGCCGCGCCAAGATACTTGTATCCTTCCGGGTATCTATCGAGGGCCTCCTTCGTGAAGCTCGGCGGAGTCTTGCCGTCGACAGGTAGGATCTTGTCCTTCTCGTATATCAACTTGACATACTTGACCTTCCAGGCGTCGGCGTCAGAGTCGTGGAAGCAGAAGAAATGAAAGCGAGAGTCGCAGTCCACGTCGAATACCGTCGGTTCGATACCCATGGCATGGTCCCCTCCGATTCGGAATCGTTGGGTAATTGTGGCCTTCATCTTGCCAACTGCTCGAGACGTCGAAGGGTTGAGCTCTACGCCAGTGCCGCATTCGCGGTGCATGATGAAGTCGCCATTCAATTTCCCGTCTTTCGACTTTTGGATAAAGCCGTCGATGGTCTGGCGCTTACTCCAAGCTAGACGATTCCGAATTAACTCTGGGGCGCCTCGGCGTGGTTGTCAGGAGAAGACAGATACTTACTCGTCCAGACGTATGCGTCGTCGCAGAACAGGCTGCGGAAATTCTTCCATTCCGACGCATCTCGGTAGACAGGCCAGCCCTTACACAGCTCGGAGACTGCCAATCTGGCTATGATGTCGCTCTCTTTGCCGTTGATGTGAGAGTACACCTTGGCATGAGGATCGTTTGGGGAAGTCATGTTCAGTGGCTGTAGCTGACACCTCTCTGTTCCAGGCGTGAGGAGGGCGGGAACCGTAGCTCGTTGGAAGAGAGGAGTATATGATTGCGATATGTGTAGCACGATTGGCCTGGGGGATGTTTCACGATTCAAGATCCGATGGAGCACACGTCGGCGTCTGGTCGTTGGGAACCAGCCATCTCAAAGTTAAATACGGCCGTGTCGTCCTTCCGCGTACATGTATCAGCGCGATGAGCCCTCTTTCCTGGCAGACCCGAAGAAGGCGCGAAGACCTGCCCCAGCCCGCCTCACCATCGCTGCTCCTACAGAAGCGATAGAACTTTACCTACCTAAAGTTTGAGAGAAAGCGCAAACACCTCGAGACCCACAAGTCAAGCAACTATCCATTGGTAGATGCGCTTCATCCCGTCTCATTAGGCGGCGTAGCCGAAGCTTAAGAGTCGAGAAGCTCGTCGTCTACGAACCTTGAAAGAAGGAGTTTCACATTCATTTCGAGGTTGAGCCGACAGGAAGTCGAAGCCAAGCGATACACGGACACGTGTCCCGTAGCCCATGCATGCACGCGCCGTGCTTTCCGCAAGGAGACCCTGCATGATATCATTTTAGACAAGATCGGTATTCCATCCGACATTCTTATCAATCGTGGGTGAAGCGTTACCCGTCTCGTGCGACCCTTTATTTCCTGTTGGCGACTACCTTGGGCTCCTTGGGTGCGTCGGTGACACCATCTCATCTCTGCCCAGGTGTATCGTTCCGTCCCGCTCGGCAAGGCGCGTTGCCGCTGAATGGATCCAATCGGCATGCCAAAAAGGACCATGCTGGGTTTCCGTCGCCTGCCGTTTCCTCTAACCTGGGTAATATCTAGCGTTGACATTCATGGGGCAGAGAAAGTGTCCGTTCAGTTTGGGAGTCGCATGCTTGCTGGCAACAACACTCATCGAGAGCGCTTTCGATTCTGCCACTTGTAATAATTACCTCTTTGTCAAACGCATGCTACGGAATTCACATACGTTCAATCAGTTCGAGGCCAAATCATCGTCCCTCAGCGCATAGGATAGCAGTACATAAGTGCTCATCTCCTACCTAGGCCTTCTAGGAAGACGTTGCTCTGGGAGAGGATCTTGGTAGGCCATCGTTGGGAGGCTATGTACTTACAAGTAGACAGGTATGTACATTTTCAACGCAGGTGGATTCCATGCCCCTACAACGGTAGCATGATAAGGCGCAAGGTTCGTGGTGCTGATAATGATAGGTGCAGATCCCCTGGCATCATCGACCGTTGGCTCCGGCCGAAGCTAGAAGTTAGCTTCGACCTCTTGAACGATAACAGCATCAGCAGTCCTATGACGTTGGTCGTACGATATAAGCCTTCATTATGTAGCAGCCACCTAGCTACAGAAACGTGATGATATATATGACCGATCTCGCAACTGCATCGTAACCCACATGTGATACCCATTAGGAGGTAGATACTTAAGGTTGGTAGGAGACAGAAAAATGGGGTCATCCATGGCAACTTTGAACCCAGATGGATGACGCGGGATCTAAGTAAGGTACCTACTGTGGCACCTCGGATATTGGAGGCTACAGGGGGCTAGCGAGCCGGCTCAAAGAACTCTAGCGGTTAACCTTACCAGCTAATCTGCTAGTGTCAAAATTCGCCGTTCAAACAAAGGCGCGAGAAACTCCGAGATCAGTCGCATTTATTCGGTTTCCGATTCCAAATCCGTCCATAAGTGAGATACCTAGAAGGTATCTATGGTTCTGACTAAATGCTCACCTTAGGTAATTACAGATATGTAACGCAGAATCATAAAAACTGCTTCGTTGCTTTCCTTCAATGTTCGTCTTCCATACATGTATGTAATGTCGACGGACATGTCAGATCGGTACCCGTAACATCCTTGCAAGCGACCCTGAAGCGGGACTGGGAAGGGCAGGTAAGCTTATGGATCTCTTTGCTTGCTCTCCTTTATTAATCCTTACAAATTCTCAGCCATGTGTACCCAGTGTACGTACTATGGATCAAGGCCAGAATGGCACCCCCATCACCTGAATATTTTGAGGCTCTAATTCTTTTCTCGAGTCATCATATGAATATGGACTTCATTCCGTACATTTCTCGAGTTCTGGGCTACTTCCCTTGACCCTAAGGAGTCCTTGACGGCTAAGGATTTTTGCTCGACTGGAAGCCCATCAACTGACCATTGAGAAGGCAGGTAACTAAGGCATGGCTAGTGTCGACCAACACCAGGCCTTGTCCAACGATGGTATAATAGGTTCCGGAGCCTCCAGCGTCACAGAAGCTCCTCCCAAGAGTCAAGGATGTTTTGGGACGGATGGAGGACCTGGACCACTACCAAAAGACGGCGTGGTGCCGCCGCTTTCGAGCGGTGCTTCTGGCCGGGATGCCTCGTTGAGGATGAGCCAGGCGGGGACGCAAACGCCGATGCGCGATGAGGCATGGACAAGTAGTGATGAGAGAGACGACGGCGAGAGGAACGAGAATGCAGGCGAGGACGATGATATTCGGAGCCGGGGTCTGGCTAGAACCGAGACCAATAAGTCTATTGCTGAGACGCTCTCCTTGCCCCGAGAGGCTCTGTTCGTCATGGTTATTTGCTCGGGGCAGCTCTTCACGCGTACGTCTCCCTGCCTTTGACTAACTCATCATTCACTTAACTGGATATCTGACTGATTTTCCCCTGTAAAGAGGCCGGTTTGGGACAGGCCATTAGTATCATCCAGTCCATCGGCAGTAGTTTTAATATTACAAGCCCTGGAGAGTTGAGTTGGTTCATGGCGGGTTACAGCTTGACCATAGGCACCTTTATCCTATTCTCAGGCAGGCTAGGCGACCTCTACGGCCACAAGACCATGTTCCTGATCGGTATGGGTTGGTATTCCATCTGGAGCACCGTCTGCGGACTCGCCATATACTCAAACCACGTCCTCTTCATCTTTGCTCGCGTACTCCAAGGCATCGGCCCCGCCATCATCCTTCCGAACGGGTTGGCCCTCTTCGGCGTTACTTACGCTCCCGGACGACGTAAGGAGATGGTGTTCGCGCTCTTCGGTGCCATGGCTCCGATCGGATCCGTGCTAGGGTCGTTATTCGCCGCTCTCATCGCCCTTGGGTGGTGGCCCTGGGCGTTCTGGGCTTTCGGCATCATCCTCGCTGCATCCTTGGTCATAGGATACTATGCCATCCCAGCAGCCTCAAATAAGCTTCACCACGAGAGTCCAAAGGGTTTTGCAAATACGATGCGAGAACTCGATATGGTGGGGACAATCCTCGGCGTGGCGGGTCTAGTCCTAGTCAACTTCGCATGGAACCAGGCCCCCATTGTCGGTTGGCCTGAGCCATACGTCTACGTTACGCTTATCCTTGGCCTGCTACTCCTAGCCGCGTTCTTCTTGTTCGAATTGAACTATGCGCAGAATCCCTTGATCCCTTTCCACGCTCTCTCATACGACGTGTCGTTTGTCTTGGGCGCCATAGCGTGCGGCTGGTCTTGCTTTGGTATCTGGTTCTTCTACGCTTGGCAGTTCCAGCTGAATCTTCGAGGAGACGCTCCTCTGCTAGCTACTGCCAAATTCGCACCCGCCGCCGTCTCGGGGTTGTGCGCAGCCCTCTTCACAGGTTACTCATTGCATCGCCTGAGGCCGCCCGTGGTCATGACCATGGCTCTCATGTTCTTCACAATAGGTATCATCATCCTCGCGACTTGTCCCGTCGACCAGATCTACTGGGGTCAACTCTTCGTCTCCATCATCGTCATGCCTTGGGGTATGGACATGAGCTTTCCGGCGGCGACGCTAATCCTCTCCGACGCCGTGCATCGAAAGCACCAAGGAATCGCTGCTAGCTTAGTCAACACGGTCGTCAACTACAGCATCTCGCTGGGATTGGGTTTCGCCGGCACAGTCGAGACGCAAGTCAACAACGGAGGGCGGAGCCCGGCAGACATTCTGAAGGGATATCGGGGCGCGTTCTATATGGGCATCGGGCTTGCGGGGTTGGGTGTAGCTGTATGCCTTGCTTTTGTCGCCAAAAGCAGGAGGCAGAAACGTGTCGAAAGCCAAGAGAAGGCGTGAACAGGTTTCCGATCAGAGGAGCTTCGAACAAGATACTTGTTTTCATAGTTGCGCTTGGCAATGTAGTCCACATTGCCTTTTGCGGAGGGCCGCGTCATCTCGGCATACTGGGGCACACAATGTATCACTAATTGGAGCAAGGAACGTATAGGAAGCACGTACGCATCTGATTTTGATGGGAATGGTTATAGAAGCGAACACCGAGGTCAGGAAGATACCATGCATTTTATCGATGTACTTGTCTACGGCATAGAGGTATATATGTACTACTAGAAAGGGGTTATCAGGCCGCACTGGAGGGCGTAGGGAGACCACAAGTCCATTTGGGAATACGCCACTTCGCGTTTATTTGTGTCTGCCTACTTGGCCCAAAGCATCCAACGTCGTAGCAAAGGAATATCGTGTTGTATTTCATTCCATATGAGCTCTGTATGCGAAATATCAGTTATTGCTGCAGTCCCTATAGCTAGCCGATTCTAAAGCACAAAAGAACGCCAATGCAATGCTCATGCGCCTCATCTAATGCATCGCCTCATGCAAATGAGCCTGTCCAGCTGGGTGGTAGGTATGATTCCGAAGTATATACCTAATATAGTCGTAGATAATGCTGAAATCATTGGTCCTAGTTCGAGTTCATTGCATGCTACTTTCTGGCCCCTTAGGCTCGATACCGACAATTTCTCCCTCACTGGTCATGATATTTTGCTTGGTTGTAAAGGAGGCCGCAACAGCATCCCAGCCTTTGCCGCCCGTCCGCATCACCATGTGCGGGTTAATGTCTGCTGAGAAATATCTTTCTCGCCGAGTCCTGGATCTCGAGCCGCCTTCAAGGGCCGAATATGCGCTTCTCGTCGTGCGCATACGCTTCCTCCCTGGCTGCCCCCCTTCGCTAAGGAGGCTGCCACGAGAAAGCCTTTCCTGCTGAAGGCGTTGATCGTACGCCACGATGCTGCGAACGTAAGGAGCTACATCGAGACTGATCGTCCTCATTGTTCCATCGAATACTGAGGGGTCGAGATAAGTTGCAGCCATGGTCTTCTCTGAGACTGCGATGGGGTCAAATGCAAGGCTATAGTCCGGTCGTGCAACGGCTGGCTCTACTGAAAAGGATTCGCTAAGACGACTTTCAAGTTGGGCAGTGACTTCAGCTTCGTCTAGTAGCTTGAAGACCGCTGGAGCACCGTCAATGGACTGGCCGTCTTCTAATTGCCCTCTACTAAGATTTTTCAGGCTGGTAGTGAGATCGAAGCGAGTGGTGTCGTATTGGACAGTAGGTGATACTTCGAGCACTGGTCGACCGATAATAAAATCCTCCTTCGCCTTCGACGTTAGGCTTGGGGTAGAAGCGTCGAGGGGCACTTGATTGGGCATGGCCGAGAAATCAGCTGAGCCGATATCCGCATCACTCATGAAACTGGTATACGCATCCAGCAATTCCAAGAGCTTCAGCCGTTCTTTGGCGGATGAGCACTGCTCGCTAGCTCTCGTTGCCCAGGAAGAAAAGTCATCGCCGGGACGGGTTTCGTATGTGTCCACCGACCAGTCCTGGCAAGCTTGTTGATATAATTCCTCCTCGGCGGGACGACACGATGAGCTACCGACGGCGGCGTCTCGATTCAGCCAGCCCATACCGGCTTGGTACGTATCTTGGCTGACAACTCGGATGGTGTTGCCTTCGTTGTCGACATCCCTACCCTTGGGCCATCTCGGATAAAACCAGTTAAAACCACCTCGTACGTCGCCAACACCAATTTGGCACCAGTAGTTGAGCTCTGTCATCGAGGCACGGAGGTCGTGTTTGCGCGAGTCATAAAGCGTCTCGACCGCGCGTCTCCGAAGGGCATGTCCTTCATTTGCGGCGATTAACAGTAATAAGTCGACAGCAAGGTCCTTCGGGGGACTAGAGAACCGAAAAATCCCGTGGAGGTCGAGACTTTCTAGAGGAACCAAGGCCTCGTCATTGCAAGTCATCACAAAGGGTCGCTTGGACTGAGAGATCATAGAGATAATAGTCGCCCAGAACTGCTTATCCTCTTCGTAGAGCACATCTACTTCCTCAAGTAGGATGAGAGACTGTTTCTGAGTCTTGGCCGGCTTCTTCGCTTCCTTTCCGCTAGACGACGGTGGCTCTGCTGGCGGCTTCTTGGTCGGCTTTGGACCTGCACTTGATTTTGGCCTGAAGAAAGCTGTCATCATGCCTTGCTTGCCAGATCTTACCTCTCGATCCACTTCATCCTCAAGAGCGTCACCTTCCTGGAGGATATTCTCCTTGTGGCGATGTTGCACGAGATGGTTTCGAGTCATGTCGCCGACCTTCTCTAAAACGTCCTTTCCGTTCCGCCTGGACCCCGGGTTGATCTCGAAGATCTCGAAGTCGAGCTCTTTGGCAATGGCATATACGGCAGCAGTTTTCCCACAACCGTGCGGGCCGCTGAGAACTACTGCATTAGCAAAGCGACCACCGTCTCGGGATCCCCGATGAGTAGGTCGAGATCGTACGACTGTCTTCTTCGTGTTAGTTTGGCCTCTGCTCTGCGACCAATCATCCTCTGCGTCGGATATCTCGCCTAATTCGTCTGTTTCGTCGTCGCTGGAAACGACAAAGCCATCCATTTTCTTTCTTCGCTTGCCCTTGCTTTTTGCTGGAGCGGCAGCCTTGGGCTTGGCTCCAGAATCGGCTGCGCCAGTATCCACGGTATGCACCTTGAGGTTCTCTAGCCAATCGCGCAATAATTCAGCCTCCCGGCCACTCTGAAGCACTTGTTCCGCAGATGATGGAGCATACTTCTGAGCCCAAGCGCTCGTCTCACATGTCGCCCTGTCGAAGGCCGACACGCCCTTCTCAATAGAACTGTATGCACGTGTGATTGCCGGATGCGTCTTCTGGGTATCACCATGTCGACGGAGGGTTTTCAATTCGCTGAAAACGCGTGCCTGGAGCCTTTTCCCGCTTTCGAAATGTCTGTCAGGAATTCGCAAGACGGGTGGAGGTGGTTGAAATTCGTCGCTGTTGCACGCTTGCAACTCTTCCTTTAGGCGCTCGATTTTCAGAGTTGACGCGGTCTGATGGATAACAGATTCCGATTCGGTGACCTGGACCTGCTGTCCCTTTGCCTTGCGCTTACTTGGGAGGTATTCAGATTTCCTGCTGTCGCTCAAGCTAAGGGAGTCTGACGCGTCACCCCGTACGTGAGCGTTCTCTTTCGACGGCCAAGCTGGATACCGCGCACCCGGCACCCTAAGTATATGAGACTTCACACCAGGGGTCGGAAGGTTGAACTTGGATATTGCAGGTTTGGTAGGTCTCGATGAGCCGGATGCCGAGGTAAAGAACACACGCCTCTCAGGCTTCTGCTTCTGTTCGCTGGTTGTTGCTTTCGCTTTTCCTTGGAAGAACGGGTGAGTGGCTTTCCTAGAAGACTCATCGGTGCCGCGGCTTGATGGTGGCGTATTAGGAAGAGCGCTAGGAACGTCTTTAGGTACTGATTCCTGGTTGCCAGCTAGAATCTCGTTGATTCTATGCCCAATTCGTAGTCGGACTGCGTCATCATCTTGGGCATAGCGTATGGAAACTAGAAGGGTCTTAGGTTTGCGACCACGTCTCGTAGTCGGCTTCTTTAGGTTGGATTGTATTCTTGGAGGAGAGCCGATCGTGCCAGTCGCTCGGTTGAGTTTCAATACCTTCTGCGGTTTGGAATCCAGAGCTGCGCCATCAGTAAGTATTGGGCTAAGTCGCTACTGAGTGATTGTCTGGTATCGCATACCTAATACGGATACATCTTGTGCGCTATCGACCTGGGGGCGCTTCCTCTTACGGCTATCAGTTGGAGGACTGGAGTCGCTGTTGCTGGCAGAGTTTGGGCTACACGAGGGATCTGGTGTTACTGGCGTTACGGGATTCGAGAGCTCATCTTTGGAGGCGTTCTTGGTAGTAAAGAACGGGTGAAGCTTCTTGCTACTTGTGTCAACGCCGTCACCAGTTCTGGCCATGGCGGCGCGTCAGTAAATTATGGTCGATATGACCTGACGATATATAAGGAAGAACTAATATGCAAAGACTCGAACATGCTTCGGCTGCTTCCGCTTCTGCGACGTTGTTATACAGAATAATGGGCAATTGGAGCTAGACTGGAAATAAGGGGGTTGTTGGAGGCTGGGGGGTTCTTTCCAACATCGTCCAAGTCGACGATGTGAATACATACGCCTACTGGGAATTGAAGAAGTCGCGTCTGACTTGTCGCGTTCAACGCGACTGCATCATTAAAACCAGGAGAGTTCAATTGATCCTTGGCGCACTACATACATATTTAGTGGCCCAGCCCCACCTACCCACTACCTTTTACGGTACTAGCCCGCCTTAGTAGGTCGGATCGGTGCTTTGGCAGTCCGACCCTGCAACTTTTTTTTTTCCTACCTACATGTATCTAAGGTACGGACCATCAAATCCATCATTTCATGTACGGCCAACCAGCGCAGATGCGATAGTCCACCACCAAGTATAGTTCTGCTGCCTGCTACCAACCCGGTATGGCTTCTCACTTTCAAATTCAGAAGCCGTATGTGCTAGCTACATTGCCGCGGCCTCTCGACCCGGCGACTGGCCGGTATGTCGTGAGCGAGGTCTACGGATCTGCGCCCGGGTCAAGGAAACGGAAGCGCCATGAACTGGCAGTAGGAATCGATGGAGAAGCCGTGAATATCTATAATGTAATAATCCCAAAAGCCTTCGCTCAAGCCCAAAGTAACCAATTGCTCACCTCTGTTTAGGTCTCGTCTGCCAGACTCGTTACCTCGTACCCGATACCTCCCCAGTCCTTCTTCTCGTGCCCTGTGGCATCGATCCGGCGCAAGGCCGAGGGAACGCAGGAAATCTCTAGGCGTACGTATGCAGCGACGAGAGAATCTCAAGAGCACAAGGTCACTCTATTCAAGGACTTCGTGGATGCTTCTGGCAACACTCAGTCAATCACCAAATCGATATCATTGAGTCCTGGTAAACCTGTTATATGCGTTGCTCTTATCGCTGCCCCAGTTGGCCAAGATTCGCGCACTGAACAGACGTCCGATGAAGAGCTTCTCGTCGTGCGGGAAGACGGTGAGATTATCTGCATCGACCCGGAGAGTCTACAGAAGAAATGGGTTAGGTCTCCCGCGTTGCTGCACCAAGATCTTCCTGGGTCTTCGTCAGCCGGTTTCAAAGTTGAATTCTGCTGCCATGTGCTGCTATCGGATCTCGTCCAAGGCGTCTTCAAAGGCGGCGACGATGCCTTTGGCCTCTTCCCCGAGATCAAACTTGGCGCGAACCCGGACGCCGAGGTATTGGTGCTCATCTCTAGTCACGGTCCGAAAGAACAGCAAGGTCGGCGCCTTCACGTCGTGTCGATGCTGCCATCGCCCCATGGCTCGGTACGCCAAGGTGCTGTCCAGCTTCATGCTGTACCTATCCCGTCATCCGCACAAGACTCTGGCACAGCATCGTATCGCATTGATCTTCTGTCAGGAACGCTGTTGGAATTGCGTGGTCAAACGTTCAGTGTCTACGATTTAACGGCCAGCATTCCACAAATCACGTCTACAATGGAGTTAAGCGGGACGACGTCTTTCCTGCGCCTTAGCAAATCATCTGTGCTCTGCTCCACGCGCACCAACCTCAATATCTACAACCCGGTTTACCGGTCTCTCCAGAATTCGGTGTCTATCGATCCTGATGGTCATGCGGTTCCAGACACTGACATGGAACCGACCTCTTGTTTTCTTGCCGCATACTTCTCTCGCTTGGAACTTGCAGTTGCAGTCGTCGGCTCTCACTTGGTTGCTATCCAACTAGAAGCCCCTTTGCTGCGGACAAAGAGGCGGCGTGCGGAGGGTTTATTAATCGACTCTATCGGACGTGGCGTCCAGCTCGCCAAGAGAGCACCCACCAATACGTTTAACAAGGAGTTGGAGTCATCCGTGTTCTCCAACTACCTACCAGGTTCTATCAGAGGTGACTACTGGCAATCGTGGACTGAAGATGTTGTCAGGGCCGATTCTCTCCTTGCCGCGAATGATATTCACGGCCTCGAAATGTTTCTGGCCCAGAAGTTTGGCGTTCAGGTTCAAGATGGTACTAATTTGCCTGAAGGCGTTGTCGAGGATGAGTCTGGCCCAGCTAAGATCTCGTCTTGGAAGTGGCCAAAGACTCGAGCTGGATACCCCCCTGCAGATAGGAGGTGGATTATATATGCTATTAGTCGGGCCTTTCAGTGGAACACCGCTTTCCCGGACGACCCGACCATCCCTCGACTTATCTGTCAATTGCCGCAGAGCGACATAGTCAATTATCTTGTCGACGCTGGGCACCTTACCCTGTCAAATGTGAGGTCTGCATTCCGGGAGCAACTCAGGGAAGACGAGAAGGCGGATGCGTTCCTAGCTGAACAAATCGTACTTCGCCTTGCCGACTTCGATCCATCTTTAGAACTCCTTGTTGCCTACATCTCTGCTACTAATCTCGGTGCGATAGAGCTGCTCATCGCCATCCGTACAATTATGCGGAGCCTTGAACTAGTCCAGGATCCGAAGAAACCGCCGCCAAAACTGCTTAGCAATGGCTCGACCGAGGAGGCGGTGGTGAACGGAGAGGGAGAGGCCGAGGCACAAAATATCGGTATGGAACTAGACGACCTCGAGGACGAGATTCAGAAGACCGTGTCCTATCTCAACGAAGACGCTGGCATTCGCGGCAACGGACTCAGTGTGTCGTTTGCAAAGCTCGGCAACTGTCCTAGTATCTCTATGATCAAGGCGCTACGGGCCACATTCAAGCCAGAAGAGATTCTGTCTCTCATCTATCTCCTCCGCATTGAGCTGGTTCGAGGTGCGTGGACATCGCGGTATCTGGATACGACCGATTTCGAAAAGGATTCAAGTCTGGATGCCCCACCTGATGGCATCATCAAGCTCCTCGCGGACCTGCTTGGTCGATGTGTAGACTCCATCGGGCCTGGCGGCTGGCTTCTCAACGATGCCTTGCTCCCAGGTGATGAAGCAGGCGATTTTGTCTCTTCTCTCAAGCTTGAAGTCAGTGCCGCCTTGGAAGGGTTGGAAGATGCAGTCTACCTGCGCGGCATTGTTGGCGAGGCGGTGAGGTATTGTGAGGCGTTCAAGAATGCTGGAGCTGAGGGCGTCGTAGACAAGATGAAGCCGATCCCACTGCAAGTGAAGGAACCTGGCGCTCAAGCGCTTCCGCTCGGGCTCAAGGCGAAGGACCGAATCCCAACACAGAAGGTTGTGTCGGGTGGTGAGGTTGTAGACAGGTCCCAGAGAGAAACCGGCCACCTTAGGAGTCAGCAGGTCGGTCATTACTCGTTGGAGAGGATTGCAATATGAGGCTCTCCTGAAGGGGGCGATCCACTACATTGTTCTGCTTATGTAGGCGTATATAAGCCATGTGCCAAGACAAAATCAGTTCTCAGGTTCGATTCTAGCATTTAACAGACAGCTTGGTATAATTGCCATCCAACATGATCCATACGGCTAGTGATCTTGATCCTAGGACTAATTATCTTGCTCTGGAGCTACAAAATCATCTCCCTAGCTCCCGACACTGAACCATTCCTTGAAACACGCATCCCTCGGTCAGTGGAAGTGGACACTCAGCCCTCAGCCTCAAAACAGTGCCCAATAACTCGCATGGGCATGACAACCCTTCACCGCCGTCCCAGTAAGGATAACTTTGAGCATGCTTCAAGATTAGCTATTTGGACTCATCAGTTACTCAGCGGACGTCTTGTTAAGTCTGTACACGTTTGAGCCCACATTTGAGCCGTGTGCCACGCCCTTCCCGTGTGTGCCGTGTGTGCGTGTATTCAGGCGCCTCTGCCGGGTGATACAAGCTTGCAACTCGAAGGCGTGCCGTTGGGCATTAGTAGCATTCGCCTTTCGACTTTCAGGCATAGGGTGGTAATCAGATTGTGGTGCTCCAATAATTCGTCGAGTACGATCTCGACAGCTGTCTTCCCAGGCGCATCTACTTCGTCCGATGTAACCTTTCGACTCGCCTTCATAGGGGATGGTTTGCACTCATCCTGTTGTTTGCGACGTCGCCGTGATCTGACATGTGCCCTGTTAAACACACCCGTCGTGGACCGGCGAACACCAGCGTATCGAGCCGCATCCTAGCAACGTCGCACCGAATATGCAGCGACCCAACTGCAGCAGAGAGCCGCTCTTCTACAGCTAACAGTTTGTACGGCTGAATGCTTCAGGGAACAATTCACCTCTTTCCTGTATTGCCGTCACGCCTCGTCTTTTCGTTTTTATCCGAAGGAGAATTTTTCAAACTCATTGATCATGGATACGATTCAAGCTAAGCCGCCACGAGTTCTGCGAATCTATAGTGGTGGCGAAGTGGCCAGTCAACGGTGAGCCATCAACTACGATGAGACTTTGCGCTCTACTAGCCTGCCCAGCAGTCATATCGACCTAGAACCTACAGGCACGTTCAACAAAGCTTCGGTCAGCCTGTTTCAATTAGCGTGGTAAGTATTTAGTCTCTATACCTATTCTAGCGGTGAGTACGGTGTCGACCAGAGGAGCCTCTTGCCTAAGCCACCTCAGCTCTGAATCTCTACCGATTTCCGAGAGATAGCACTCGAAGGAGTTACTGCAATTGATGTTATGAGGCGATATGCCAAGGACACAGTCGATTTACACGGTGAATCGCCATCTTGAGCATTATCTCCATATATCAAACAAG
Source organism: Hypoxylon sp. FL0543 (assembly GCA_022578575.1). Taxonomy (NCBI): domain Eukaryota; kingdom Fungi; phylum Ascomycota; class Sordariomycetes; order Xylariales; family Hypoxylaceae; genus Hypoxylon; species Hypoxylon sp. FL0543. The sequence continues at coordinate 104,577 of MU394014.1, read as the reverse complement.
TGATGAGGTCCTGTAGATCGAACTGGAGCTTCGCCTCCATCTCATTCATTTGCTTCCCTTAAATTTGATGACATGCAGCATTTCCGCCGAGTGGCCGATTAGGCTGCGAGGAAGGACGAGCTAGCGACGACTTTTCTTAGGTACGGAAGTTGATTGCGTGGCCGTCGGTGTTTGACACTTGTTCTGCTCACCAGCAAAGCGGCCTTGGAGGGTTTTGCAGTGTCAGACAAATATGCACGTCTACCTGGGAGTACAGCTTCACGACCTCAGCTTCCCTAATTCGCAAATCGAACCCGACCAATACCTTACAGCATATAGTGAAGGGAGCAAATGCGGTGCAATGGGTTAGGTAGGTACAACATGTCCGTGTCACGGCATTACTGCATGGTGTGTATACGCTCGAGACACATCGGGCACATCCGCTTAATGTCGCGAATAAGCTCCGTTTCCCCATCTTCACGAGGAACTACTATGTGCACTAGACGGGGACCCTGCAGACAAATTTTGCCCGTTTGCTGACGGAATATGGAGAAGCGACAGATTCCATGCAGTCACGCTCCCTTTCTACAGCGTACTATGCATGCACGGCATGCATGCCAGGAATTAGGTCGACCAGCTGGGTGGCGCAGCGAGCCCCATCAAACGAAATGGAAGACTCAAAAAAAAGTCAGCAGGCCAGGCGGCTCGTCTCTATGTACGTAGTGTATGTAATGTACTGCAGCCACCGTCGTCGCCCAACCACCGTGGTTCGGGGAGTGGAGTTTTCGACATTCTTGGGAACAAGATCGAAAGCCTCGCTTATGTACATCCATCGTATGTAATCCTCGACCCAAGGCGATTTCTGCTATATCAGGGGATGAGAGGCAAGGGTTCAGGAGCGGGTGAGGAGCCATTGGCACGCCCTGCCAGGGTTAGAAGATGAGAGAAAGACCGATGATTGGACAGCCCTGCCACCATTTTTGATCCAGCGCTACGAATTATGATGACATGTTAGGTCCATCCCAATCAACCCATACGTCACCGTCCAATTTCTCTCCCAGTTGCCCAGTTGCCCAGTTGCCATCGTCTCATCTGTGCTACATACTTCCTGGTGTAGACAGTCGACGGCGAGATGGTATACACTACGCTTCCCTAGACCCGTCCATAATTAGACTGTACCTGGATCATCTCACCCATGCGCATCCACTACACTACGGATCGATACATACCTACATACAGTCAGTACACTGAAGCAGGGCGTTCCTCCGCTCCTCTAGGCAGCTCCTGGTTATCTAATGTTACCTTGAGAATCTACTAGGTATAAGGACACGATTGTCAAATGAATCACGTACGTCAATTCTCATAATAGCGTGTCGTAGTAGTCGTACAACCACAATCCCGGCATGCCTGGGGGTTTCATTATATCCTTTGGTCGTCAATGACGCTGGTAGCAATCACCTCGGACCTGGAGTAGCAAACTCGGATACTGTAGCTGTCCGGCTATTTGAACATAGCATACCCACGCCCTTCCATGTGTTGGCCACTCTCCACCCGCTCCACATCCCGGTGTTGGACATGATATCTGCATATTCTCACCTTCGAGTCTAGATTCATTACATAGTCGTTTGTAACACTGACAAACACACATAGAAGCCGCTCGGCACCGCGAACTATCTAGAGCCAGAACTAGTCCGCAGCTCTCAAGCATCCCGCCCTGCCCGTGAGAGACCCCTGTCTTGCTATAAATCAGCTTTGGCTAGCCGAACGAACCATCATCAGCAGTGGGCATCCCACCTCACTCCGCCGTTCCCTGCTATTTTTCTCCAATTCTTTCCCCACGTAACTCGACCAGCTCGACGCACATCATCCCGCCTCTCTCAGATATACGCAGATTTGAAAGTCCACTGTATATAGATTCGCGAATAGCGTTAGAGAATAAGGAAGGGGCCAAAATCTCGAGCTAAAGGGACTCTGTTCCCAACCCTCTCAATCCTGTACGCGCAAAGATCGCGATGACCGCCAACAATCTGGGCAATGCGGCACCAGCGACAGGTGCTCCTACTGCTCCCGCGCGCGTCTCGCCCGCCGACATCGAACGAGTCGATGCGTTCGCACGGAAACTGTACAAGCGGGCAAGGGCTGCGGGCCCTGAGCTGGAGGAGATCGCAACGACGGTGCGCAACCTACATACGGTGCTCAAGCATCTGAAGTTCGAAGCCGAAGACCCCGAGTCGCTACTCTGCGCGGACGGCAATGCTGTATACGCGCGGCAGCTAACCCCTATCCTCGAGGATTCCGAGTTCGCGCTCCAACAACTGGAAACCATATTAGAAAAGAAACATGTAGGCAGCGATGGCCTCGATGGGCCCGATGGGGCTGGTGGAGGAACGCGAATGGATGGCGAGAAGGGATGGACAATGCTGGAGAGCCGTGAGCGCGATATGATTGACCTGATCCGGGCGAAGCTCGCGAATCAAAAGCTTAGCATCGACATGTTCCTAGACACAATCCAGCTTCACAACCCATCCAAGTCCCGCCAGATGGTCGACACCAACAGCGCTAACCTCGACTCGATCAAAGACAAGGTGGATGCCATCGCATCGCGGATATGCCAGCGGAAGGATTCCAATTTGATAGATGGCAACGAAGAGGAGCTCTGGGAGAAATTTAGGGACGAACTGGAACGGGAAGGCTTCTCTAGAGACGTACTGCGTAAGAATCAGGTTTGTTGAACCCCCCCGTTATCTCGCAGCCCAACCATTTCTCAGCCCTCCAATCTGGTTCAATCTATTATCATGATATTGACATGTGTTTATGCACTAGGACGTCATTCGTGCCTACATCCGCCAGTTAGACGAGCAACTCAGCGCCAACGGCGGCAGCACGCCTTCGGTGCGGGGGCTTCTGGAACATTACCGTCCTCGAGATCATGATGGGCTCCAGACCACTCCGTACCCAACGTACCCAACGTATCCTGGCTCGGATGAATTTAGCCCTGAGGAGCTGCAATCCGGCATCGACGAGGAGAAGCTTTTCCCATCGATGAGAATGAAGCGCCTCGAAGGAGAAGACGAAGACGAACGCAAGACAACCCTGCCCAGCATGCCGAATCACTCCACGTTCCTGTCTTACGACCGCCACTCCTCGAGCGGCGACGAGGAAGATGAGTCGATGGCTCTCATTTCGACTCGGGAGCTCATGGCCCTCGACAAGCGGTCAGCTGACCTTGCCGTCGCCATGGGAAACATGCATCTGCAGCCACCTTCCGGCTCAAACTATCAGATGTCTAGCTCCCCCACGCCCAACGCTCTTCCACCTCCTGCATCTCATCCCGCTCTCCCTTCACCACAGACGAGTCACCCCACCGCCGAACATTCCCCAACGCACCCACGCTACCTCCCACCACTGCTTATATCCGGCCCCAGCCCACAGCAGGCACTCTCCGCGCCGCAGCAGAGGAGTGCCCGCCTAGCTCCCGACAGTCGTGGTCGGGAGATCCCGCTCGAGGCGAAGTGGACACGCATCCCACGGCGGCTAGTGTCGCCCGAGGTGCTCGCCGGCGCCGGGGTGCGTTACGAGGCGCGCCCCGACTTTGTAGCCGTGTTAGGGGAGCTATCGCGTGAGCAAGTGGCCGATTTCGCTAGGAAGACAGCCGAGGTGCGTGGTGCGAGACGGCGCCGCTCTAGTGCTACCGTATCGACTGAAGTTGGGGCCGCGGCGAAAGATAGGAGAGCCGATGATAGATATCACCCAGAGAAATATCGAAATTTGGACGTGATTAAGGAAGAACAACGGCGGCGGCAGCGGCGCAAGGAGGACGACACGGATGGTGATGAATATGACGATGGCGGCGTGACGTACGTGGTCAATAGCAGTCATCGCCGCCGGAAGGGAAGTACGGCTAGCTCCGTAAGCGCCCTCTACGACTCCAGCGATGATGATAGGACGTCAAATAGCGGAACAGATACCGACGACCGCGATCGAGAAGGTCATCATTCTTCGTCGTACTCTCAGTCATATCCTCGTTCTAGCTCTTACCTGGAAGATTATCATAAGTCCCGATCACAGGGTCCTCGTCGAAGCTCTACCGCTCCAGTGGCACCCTCGAAGCAGGATGACAACGCACGCTCTCGGACCAGAGACAGATTTGGTAGCGATGCTACGGATTCTCATAACAATAGCCGCGAGAAAGGCACCAAGGTATACCCATTCATCGTGCCGCCGCCATCCAACGAAAAGGATAAGGGGAAAGACGGCGGCGCCGGCGCCAGTCCTGCCGCAACCACCAAACCTAAGCCCATCTTAAAGAACAAGAACGACGACCCTCACGTTCGGATAGATCCTGTTCCACAGATCATGGACGAGAGTTCGGCTTCTCTACCGCGAAGTTTACCTTCTTACAGGCGGAGTGAGCGAGAGCGTCGTGACAGGGATAAAGACCGAGATCGAGAACGCGATAGAGACAGGACCAGGGATAAGGATAGGGATAGAGATCGAGAACGTGATCATGACCGGGATCGAGAGAAGAGATATCGCTCTGAACGGTACCAAGACAAAGACAGAGAAAGAGAGCGGCACGCAGATCGTGATCGCGACCGAGACAGGCCAGATCGTCAACGCGAGAAAGAGTATCACTCTCACCGCGATCGCGACGACACCAGGGAGGAGCGGTACCGCCATCGAAGCCATAGCCACCGGTACCACGGCGGCGGCGGTACATCCAGCACGGCAAGGAGATCAGACAGGGACCGCGATTACTACGACGACCACTACGTCAGCAGCAGCAACCGGCCTAGGGAAGACCGCGCTTCAAAGAAGAAGGCCCGGGACGAGACGATCCGGGCCGTCGGTCTCGGCGGCGCGGCTGCCGCTATGCTGAGTATGTTGAGCGAGGCGGCGCTTTAGAGTAACGCTCTTCGCCTGGCAAATGTGGCTTTCTAGTACCGGAGCCGGCGTCTGAGATAGGAGTAGTACAATAGATGGAAGGAGGTAGGAGAATAGCGAGGCTGGAGTTTATGAATGATGAATTTTATTGTTACCTAAAAGCTCGTGAGGAGTCGAGGTGTACAAGATCTGATGCGTACGAGAAATACAGTCCCGAAGGCGTACAGGAAGCAGAAATGAAACTGGAAAGGGCGTAAATAAAACGTTGGATCAGTGGAGGACTGGCTACGAAAACACACGTCGAATAAATTTGCCTGTGCTAGATAGTCTATGCATCCAGCGTAGAGCAATACTTCGGAAGCATCAAACGTCTTCGTAGTTAGGGCGGGCTATGAACCAAGAACTCCCGTCGATCAATCACCTGTTCTACTAGTCGTTCCAACAGGCAACTTAAGACCGGTTGATAGAGGCGTACCAGGCACAGTCCTAGACACATCAGCTGTATCATCCCCCCCCCCCCCCCTAATCAGACATTTCAGTCGAAGTTAGATCGTCTTAGGGCCCGAAAACATAGTACAGAAGACAGATCTGGGGCGAGCGGCGAGCCCAAGGGCGAACCCAGTAGCACAAGTCCTTCAGGTTCACAGGAGCAGCACGGTTTGTCGGGAACTAAGCCAAGTGCTGAAGGCCATGGTTCCGTTTCACAGGAGTCCGGCCTAGGTGATTTGGGGAACTCCGTGTTACATACTGGAACCCAACTAACGGCGGCAGACACTGTTATAAAAGAGGAAGGACCAAATCTGGCGAAACTTGTTATAAACGATTCGCGGCCTATATCGCTAATTAGTCTTGACGCTGATGACGGGATTGCAGATAGGGCAGCATTGAAAAGGCGAAAGCCAAACACCAAACGCCAGTCTTTAGAGCGGGATGTAAAGCGAGCGAGGCCTACCTAAACCTGGGTAAAGGATCTACGAGTAGATATTCCTATTATTCTTTACTAGTGCTTGCATGAAAATAATTTCGGTCGGTGGAAATCTCGCATCAGGTTCCTCGCTTTCAGGCAGTAAAGGTAAAAGTGCCCTTCTAGCAAGCTCGCAAAGCTCCTCGGTATCCAAAGCAATGCTCACAGATACCTCCGGAAGAATCAAGTACGTGTCGATGTCCAAGGTAGTAGGCTGAGGTATATCGAGATTCATTGAGTTGGCGGTGGGTACTGAAGAGTACTTATGCGAATTATGTGTGTCGTCAATAACGCGATATGAGCATATGCCCACAGGAAATTCGTATTTAGGACTCGAAACATGACATTGCTGTGTCGTGTCATCTACATGGCCAGTAAGCTATAGTCTCCTCTATATGTCGCAATACTTGAATTGTTATGAGACTTACCTGCGAAAAACGAGCATGTCTTGCCCTTGCTGTTATAATAGCAATTGGCACAAGCACCCGAAAAATCATACCCCGTACCCAATGTAGCAACCACACACTTGTCCCAAAGGCCCTTTCCATCTTTACAATTTTGACATCTAGCGTTGTGGCCTTTACGGGTTCCAGATACCTGAAGTAAGGCAGCTTTTACGTTCATCGGTCGATCACCGTTGAATTCCTTCCTGCAGCTAGCATACATCTTGTTATACTGCGGGATATTTCGCGCTGGTCTACCGGCAAGACATCGCATAACGTAACCCTTTTCCGTAGTCATATGGGTCATTATGGAGGACGGGATGTCATATTGCGACTTGACAACGTCTAGTGCAGTAGGCACACCAGGCGGAACCTTTTCTGCCCCAAAGCTAGGAGATATCGATGCATCTTGTTGGCTTGTCGAAACCGAGGAACCGTTTGACCATGAGGATTTCGCGAAAGAGTGAGCATCGGGCTTAATAAGCGTTGGTAGGGAAGGGAAGTCGAAATCGGTGTCAGGAGCTAGTGGATAAACAATGGCCCGATATTTGGTTGCTGTATAGTCGAGGTCCATTTCATGTCTCGCGGCCATTAAGGCCTTTATCTTTGCTGCTATGTATGAGAGAACGGCGGCCCTAACGGCTCGCGAAGGGAGAGCATCTGCAGAAGAATCGATTGGCGGGAAACCGGCCGTTTCGACAGCTAATCGCAACGATGAAGCCATGGCAGCGGCACTGACGGATGTAGACATTAAAGTGAGAAACAAACGAGTAGGTGATAGAAAAGGAACGAGATACGTTTTAATTGGCAATTGACAGGTTAGAATACGTGCGCTTTGACTAAATCAATAAGTGTACATACCTAGTTGGACACGATTAGTGCATAAATAAAAGCGCGAAGTCATGTGACTACGTGATGTGGACATCGGACGTTGGGTGCATGGGGGCAGGGGGGTTAACATTAAATGAAGGTTACAAGAAAGAAAAATCCTCCTTGAGCTGGCCCATAATCGTACCGGCGCAAAATAGCATTAAGCCAGGGTTGAGCTTTACTCTACTCTATTGCTATCTCGCGCCTAGGAGAATCGTCTTTTTGCGGACTCGTCGAAGAGCAGGAACATGTAGAAGGCGTGCGGATCTTTACGAATGAGATCGGAGTTGCCTGCATCTCGTCGTCGAAGATAGAATTGGAGCTCAATGAAAACTCCTCGTTCAAGCAACGGCTGTATGTCCCGGAAGGCAACGTTAGGTGTCTCTGGAACGCCACATACGCGACCAATAAACGAACAAGGTATAATTTTTTGCTGGAGAGGACCGCCCGTGCGTGGCATTGAAGGTAAACTAAGCGATATTAGCCACTCCCCCTGAGTTTCGGGGAAATTTTCTCACCGTTCAATAGCGTTCGTAGCTGTCATCATAATGGTGTCCCAAGATAAGTGCATCTTTTAAATAGACTGTGAGAGAACTACAACTAAGCAGTACTCGAGACTTGGAGTTCTTGCCTTGATTTGAGATTGCATGCGCCGCTATCTTGAAGGAAAGGATCTTCGCATTCTGCAATAAGGAGACCTTGCACGTCTGGTAGGTGTTATAGCGTCTGCTCGGTATTCAATTCTCTGCCTACTAGGACCTCTTTGCCGACAACCTTGGAGCTGCATATATGGCCTTTTCATGTCATCCAATCCCGTCCTTCCTGTTCTGTTGGTGGCCGATCTATATACAATATCATCGTCGTCTCGTAGATCTCCTCCTGGAAGACTTCTGCGTATTGGCGCTTAGCCCAACTTCATCATTCAAGCTCGCCAAAGAAGGCTTTCCTTGGCTTGGCTTCTTTCCACTTGAATCACCCTGCTTACTATCGGCCTGCATACGGTCCATGACGACGGCCCGATGTTCCCGAGCTTCAGAGATATCGTATCCGAGCTGTGTAGCACGGGGTGGACTATCGCCACTCTGCGTCGCCTGATTATTATCGTTGCTGTGCCCCATCGTCATATCATACATAAGGCGGTAATCGCCTGCCGAAGCCTGGTTCAAGTCAAGGCGAGACGCCGTAGACTCGGTTCTCCTAAGATTAGACTTGGAACTGCTGAGGTGAGCCGCGGACTCCGCACTCGCGCTCGATGCTGTCGAGACATTACTTGCGGCTCGGCCAAGGATCTCACGCCTTCGGCGTCGTTGCCTCGGTGCTGGCTGCGGCTTCATGCCGTCGCCTTCCTGAGGCGCATTGCTGGGAGCCACGAGAGAGTTCAGCCGCTTTGAGAGTTCTTCGCGTTCGGCTGCCTTGTCTCGTTCAGCCTGTCGCCTCCGTTCTTGCTCCTCGTCCTTAGGTGTATCATCTTCATCTTCTGCTTGATTAATAGGAGCATCAGAATCATCGCCGCTTTCCGAGTCTTGCACTTCGCCTCCAGTTGGGAAACGCTTCAGCTTTCGTGGCTTAGCAACTGTTTTCTGAGGCGATGGGGATTTATTCAGCGCATTCGAGGTCATTTCTGATAATGGCGCAGACGCAGTCGCAGGGTTGGCGCCCATACTGTCCAATTGATGAGTTGGCGCCGTCTCAAAGTTGGATCCGTCGGTTTCCCGGTCCTGAACAGGGGGTTCTGGCTGCATTGGCATATCATCGTCAAAAGCAGTCATGTCCATGCCATGTTTCATCGCTGGTGAAGCAGCCTTTGGCTTGGTTTCTCTCCTCGGCGCTGACTCTGATTTCGATCTGGCGGTTTCATTGCCCTCTTTTCTTTGAGAGTCCTTGCGGTTCACAACAGACTTTTGGGAAACTTCAAACAGGAAGTTGCTCCATGGTACGAGGCAACCCGTCGTTATGCTGTTCCATAGCCAGTCTGCACTGACTACCGGGATCTTGGAAAATATGGCATAGTCCAGCTTCTGTTTCCGAACATCATCTAGAGAGGGACATATTAATAACGTGCATTGGGCATTTAGCCGCTCCGAATATTTGGCTCCGAGCTGAGTAACGGCCTTTTCTACCTGATTCAGTTGTTCGTTTTTGAATCCAGCAGTGCATATAATCAACTCATGGAACCCGTCGATGGGGAATCGTGGAAAAGGTTGGCCTAACACGTGGTCATTCGGTTCAAAACGGGTCTTGTTGTGGACACATCTCTCGATGTAAAATTCAGTGACAATGTGTATTCCTTCCGGAAGCTCGGGGTGGGAATCTGGCTGGGAGGTCTGCGGGACAATGAGGTAACGTCGATCTAACGGCTCGTTATGGTTGGATGAGGCAACATCTTCAATAGACAGCGATATTTGTCCATCATGGGATGTGATGTGCTGATGCAAGATTTCCTGCCTTTTCGGGATGAAGCCGTGCACGTAGAAGCGGCATAGAGAAAAGATGCCACCGTCAAGTTGGAGGGCCTCGTCGCTTGGCTTTTCGAGTGACGGGATTTCAATGGCGACGGGCGTAAATGGATTGGCTGTGGGATGAATAGGAGGCACACTAGCAGGCCTCTCATTATGAGCGGCGATGGCGGCCGCCCTAGAGAGGTCGGTTGAGGATTGTTTGACGAGTATGTCATCCCAGAGGACGTCTCTCTGGCTGGTAAGTTTCATGCTCGCGGTCTTCCTCAACTTCCTCCTGCCATCATCAACCGAAGGCACAGCTGCACTACCATCGCGCGATCTCTTTCCTAGGGAAGCTCCTCTCTTCAAATCTCTTCGTATCCAAGCCCCCTTTCCTCGTTCTTCCGCAGGGAGTGTTGGATCGTAGCACTCCTCGTGGAGAATCATGCCCCGTTCAATGCTGTCGTATAGCCACTCGATAGAGACGGTCCTTATCCCCCACTTTCGTGCAGCGGCATACTTCTTCCCTTCGGGCTTGTTAACGATGAGATGGGTTGCGCGTCTGGAAAGGTCGCCGACGTAAATACCGCCGTTTGCTTTGACTTTGTCCTCGATCGTAGCGCGCGTTTCGTCTTTTTTCATGTCAGCAATGCTAATCACTCGACGAGATAAATCTAGAGAGATAAGTAAGTAACGTACTATCCTCGAAGCCGGTCAAGCAGCAGATCAGTCTAGCTCTTTCTCTTTGTTCTTCGACAGGACTCTTTGGGATGCCGCCACCTGTTTCGAACGTCTTCAATCTCCACGTATTTTCTAGAGCGGCAAAGTCGAACTCTTTATCTTCCAGCCATAGCTCTCGGACGGCGTCAACCCAGCCGGCAGCCATGGGTTTAATGTCAGGCCTCTCCCTTGCGACATGGCGATACTTGGCGGTGTCGTAGTCTCCGACGATCAGGTGGGTGACGTCCGGCGTTAGATCATATTTGTGAACGCCGCCTAGATCCACGGTTCGTTGCGCGATTTCAGTCTAGAAGACGCACTATCAGTCAGAATAGCCTCAGCTAGGACTAGAACAGAGCTATTGCTTACACGCAGGTCTGCCTCGATACTAGTACAGCAGAGCACGAGGCCTTCGAAAGGTTTGGAGGGATCAAACGGCCTATCCGGCACTGGGGAGGACTCCATTATGTTGTCAATAGAAGCAAGGCATTGTAGCAACGGCGGTCATATATTCACAAAGTATTGCAGGTGTATCTTCTGTCTCTTTTCCGATACCTACCTCTTGACTATGCGGGTGACGAAGGTGGGTAGTACTTTATGTAATTGAGGCGCGTCAATTTTGGAGAATGGCACGGTAGAGTCGCGTCTACATAATGTACCTGTAAAGTGGAAAATGTGGGGTCCCATCGCGCGTTCCTCCTAAAGTGAGGTCCACTTTATGCATCCATGGTGTGCCCGAGTTTACGAGGGTTATTGTGCCATGAGATTTTCCACCAAAAGGTCTCTCAGGTGGTTCAAATTAACCCCGTTATCTCCGGACCCGCAAATTACTCTAATAGGAAGGTTTGCCAAGGAATAAACCCCCTTTTTCGTAAAAGGTAAAATATTAGTATTTATTTTGAAAATTTAATCTTAGCTTAAACTAAATTTTCTTATTTAGAAAATATTTTTTTCCTTTTTTTAAAATAATTATTCAATGAGTTATAAATGTTTAAACATAAATAAAATAGGAGGTTTCTGCAAACGTAAACATAATAACCCTGAATTTATTTTACTAAAGTTTAGCCGAAAGCTTAGCCTTATTTATGCATTTATTATTTAATAGAACTTTTCCTTATTTAGCTATATTATTAAGTTTTTTGTTTAATTTTACTTTTATGGAATAGTAGCTTTTAGTTAGCTTATTTAAAAAGATAAACTTTTTTTAAGTATGCTTTAAAGTATTTATTTAGTTAAGCTATTTTAAAACAATAAGGCTATGAATATTATGTTAATTAAATTATAATATATTGTTTAAGCTAAGATATTTATATTTTTACCTTAATATTTATTATAATAATTATAACTATTATAAAAAGGTATAACCTATGTTTTTAATATTGTAATTTATTAGTTTTATAGAATTATTTGTTTTTTAAGAAGTATTAAAACTTAGAAAAAAAGGTTAACTTGTTTTTTATAAAGAAACCTAAACCTAATTGCTATTTTTAATAGCAGCCTTTACTGATTTTGTTTAATGTATTAAAGTTATTAAAAGATTATGTTAAAGATATTACTTTTTTATTTTTCACTATATTTACTTGGTTAAAGTTGTTTAACTTAAATTATAAAGTTAATAGCGAATTAAGCGTTCTTATGCTTAAGAGCCTTTCCTAGCTGCCTTTTGATAAACCTAAATACCTTTCTTTAGATTTTAAAAAGCTTATAGTAAAGTTTATATTTTTTATTGCTAAAATATTATACGATAATATATTTAATATAAACGATATAAAATTTGTTAAGTTTAGCATTAAATTATATTGTAGTATTGTTTATTATCTTTGGTTTTAGATTTATTAACTAAAGAATAACTGTATTTATTTTTATAAAATTATTTATAATGTTTCTAATAATATTAAGTTAGTTATTAACCTTATTAAGTTATTGCATTTATATTTAAAAATAAAACTAGATAAGTTTAAATGTATAGAATTATTTATTTAGGGCTTTAAAAGCTAAGATTTTAACTATATGAGTGGTTTTATAAGTAATAAGTGAAAAGTTAAGTTAAAAGCGGCGGAAATGTTGTTAAATATAAGAATAATGGAATAGAATAATGCTGATTAGGATAGGATGAAACTTATGGTTTTAAAGGATGATGTTAAAAGCATATTTAACTAGATTTTATTGTAAAGTCCTTTTATGCTTAATATGGGTATTAAGGCTATTAATAAAGTTTTAATTAATTATTAAGCTATTTTTTTTATAATAAATGACCTTAATATAAAACTACTTGCTTTAATGCCTAATATGTTTTTTAAATATTTGTTTATATTTTTAGGCAATTAACTTATTAATGAGATAAAGGCGGCTTAAGTAATTAACTTTCTCAGCTATTTGTTTTTTATAATGAAGTTTAAGGGTATAGGGGTGACTTATATTAATACTATATATGTTGTTATAAACTAGTGTATTATAAAATGTGTCTTTTACTTTAATATAGTTAGAAGATTTAACGATATCTTAATTAACTCTAGCTAGCTTACCTTTATTATTGCTGCCTTTAGTATTGCTATTAATGGTTTTAAGGCATAATTGTTTATGTTGTGGCGGGAATAATGTGTTAATAAGCGTTTTAAATTTATTGTTTACTTAGTTAAGGATTTCTTTTTTCGGCGAAAGGATAATTATATAAAGTTTTATATATATATGTTTAATATCTTTAAATAGGCTGTATAAAAATGGATGTGGTTAGTTAATTTTATAAAGTATAAGAACTTAAATAAGTTTATTTAAGGGGCTATGGCATTAGTGTTAAGTGATGTTGCTGTAAAGTAATTATTATAAAACCTTACAAGTAAAAGTTAATTATAAAGGAAAAGGAAAAGTTTTATAGCTTTAAGTAAGTATATTTAAAAGTTAAGTGGTAAAGGTTAAAAAGGTTAGCCTTAGTTTTATATATAATATATTTAAAGTTAGTAAAATTTTGTTTTTATAAATTAAATAAGTTATTATTAGTTATGTTAAGCGGTGTTGGTTTATTTATTAAATTAAGGAGCGTTGATTTTTTAGCTATAAAGTATATTACAGTTTTTTTTAAGGAATTTTAGCCCTTAAGTTAATAAGCGTGTTACTTATTTTAAAAGGTAAGTAGTATTATGGTTTTTAGGAAATCTAGTTATTACTATTATACCTAAATATTAGCCTTAAAATATATGTTTTTATGAATAAATTATTTAATTTAGTTGGTATATTTCTTAAATTTCTTTACTATTTTAGGTATGCTTTTTTATAGTTAGCTATATATAAAGCTATAATGTAATAAGTTGCTTATTTTTTAGTAAGATGCTACTTTAATGCTTATTTAATGATATTTATGGCTTAAGATTGTTTTTACTATTATTTTGTTAAATAGTGTTGCTTTTTTTTTATACTTATTTTAGCGGCGTTTAAAGTTTTGCTTAGCGTTAATGTAACCTAGTTAACTTTAATATAACCTTTTATGCTTTAGGTTTCTTTATTCCTTTTTAGGATTAGTTTAGGTTTAGGTTTATTTTTTTATGTTAACTGCATAATTTTTTCTTAGATTTCTAAGTAAAGCTAACCTTTTAATGGTAAGTCTTTATTTAAAGATTTTAATGTTCCTAATTTTTTACCTATTATTAAGCGAAGTGTTTATAGGACGATTAAATAGATTAAACATTGCTTTAATAAAGTATTTTCTTTATATCCCGTTTTTTTAATAAGCTGGTTGCTTAATTAGCCCATAATATAACTAAAGTAATAAACATATTACTTATCCTTTAGTTTAATTTAGCTGTTATTAAATGCTTATGTTTGCCTTTTTTTAACTAACTTATTAAATATAAGGTAAATATAAAATAAGTATGCTTTCCTTGCTGGTAGTTACTTGCTGTTATAATTATTTACCCTATTTAAGAAGAATTATAGCTTAATGAATATATTATGCTTCAGTAGCGGCTTAATTTTACTGGTATAAAGCGTGATAATATTCTTATTAAGTGTATATATAACCTTATTAAGAAATAAGTAAGCTACGAACTAGTTTAGCATTAGTAGCTTTATACCTTATATTTTAATATCTTTAATTTTACTTTAATGTTAAGTTATTTTATTTATTAAACACTAAGCTTAAGATTTGTTACTTATAACTATAGGTTTCCCATTAAAATACTTAGCAAGGTTTACTATAAGTGTTCTTATTCGAAGTTATTTTTTAGTTTTATATAGAAGCCTTAAGGATATATCTCCCTAGGTAAATAAATTAAATCTCCTTATAATTGCTTTACGTCCCTTATGTTAAAAATATAAGCTAATAGTATAATTATAGTGTTGGTAAAGTACTTTAAAGCTTCCAAGGAAATGCTTAAATATGGAAGCTAAGTGATTGCTTTAAATACAAAAATAATTAAATCGAACTTAATAAACTAAGTAAAGTGTTTCATACGCTTTATTATCTCCATAATGCTTAGGATAACTATGTTTAAACTAAAGCTTATAAAGTTTTGTTAAATCTTTAATACCCGCTTTAAGGTTTTTAAGCTTTTATAGAATAATATAATAAAAAGATTAGTTAATTTCTAAGCGTTAAGGTTGTAAAATTATAAATGTATTAGGATATTATGAAAGCATGGGTGATGTGGCGTTAAAGTGTAAGTTATAAAGGATTTTTTCTTTTTTATATATATAAAAATCTATATAGTTTTAAGTAATTTCTTCTGCTTTCTTCCCTTTTAGTATATAGTAATGTTTTAACTTATGCTTTATTAAACATACTCTCATAAAGCAATTTAATCTTATTATATGTTATTTTATTAGATATATATGGTTACTTTTTAAAGTAATTTATCTTTACTATATCTTCCTTTTAGTATTTAGCAATATTTTAACTTATGCTTTATTAAGCACACTTTTTTAAAGCAGTTTAATCTTGCCATATGCTATTTCATTAGGCATGTATAATTACTTTTTTAAAGCAGTTTATTTCTATTATATTTTAATTTACTATATTTTTAAGCTTATTATATTTATTTTATATGAAGCTAAAAAAGGACTTTTAAATCGAATTGATAAGCTGAAAAGCTTATTAATTTATTTAAAACTTAAGCTAAATAATTAATTATAGACATGAGAATAGCGCTACACGTGCGTATTGCTGCTAGCATGTAGGCGTAGAGCGTTGTTGTGGAAGATTTGTAAATGGGAGGTATTTGTAAAGATGGCGGAATGTGTGCTAATTATTAATGTGTTGTTAGTGTAAATTAAAACAAATAAAAGTAGCTATATAATGAAAGCTAAATTAATATGATTAAAGTATTATTTAATAAACTAATAGAAATAGTAAAAGAGAATATAAAAGAAGAGGTAAAAGAGGTATAGGAAGAAATAATGAAATAGATTTAATTAAAATAGAGTAGTAATGAACCGAAAGGAAAATAATGGTATATTAAAACTATTATAAATGTAGATATTAAATTATTGTTTGATATAATGAAGACCGATATTTTAAAAACGCTTAGAAATAAAATGTTTATAGTGAACTTAAAGTGAAATAATGCTGATTAGCTAGTAGAATGGATATGGGCAAATATAGCTGCTATAAATATGAATATAAACTGGGTATTTATTTTGGTAGTTTTATTAAGGAGGCTTAAAGAGCTTATAATAAAAGGAGAATAAGTAAACCTTAAACTAATAACTTATAATATGGAAGAGGTGATAAAGGTAATTAATATAGCTTTTAAAAAAGATAAAATAATAGTAGCTTAATGGCTGTAAAGTGGTGATATAATAATAATGTTTTAATAAGATATAACTAAGTATAAAATAAACTAAAGATAGATATAAAAGGCCTTTGGCTTCTAAGTAGTCAGCTTAAGATATATCTTTATAATAGTGGTAAAGAGTTTTAGGGCGAATAGGCTATGGGACGCTTATGTATTATTTAAGGAGCTAAAAAAGGAATTATAAAGGCAGAATATATAAGCTATTAACTAGATTAAATTAATATATTAAAAGAACTTAAAAGCAAAATTTGCTTTAATAATTATAAGAGTTATAAACCTTATAATAACCTAACAGCTCTATGCTAATAGGATGATATGGAAAGCAAAAATCTTTTAGTGTAAACCTTTTATAAGGAAAGTAAGGGCTGAATAGTATTTTAAATGCTATAAATTTGGATATATAGTAAAATATTGCGAAGAAAAAGCTAAGTATGGTAGGTATATTAGCCTAGTATATAAAGAAGGGGATAAAAGCTATAAGGGATTATTAAAGTGTTAAAACTGTGGAAAAAAGTATATAGCCTAGGAATTTAAATGTAAATATGTGTAAGAAGTAAGGGAAAAAGTTAAAAAGGTATATATTTGGTGATTAAGACAATTCAAAAAGTAAAATGTTAATTTGGTAAAGCTAAAGGGATTATGAATGTAATATATATTTAAAGGTATATAGCTTAATAAAGTTAACTTGTTAGTGAAATGGGGGTGGAAAGCTAGTATTATATGAACGAGATAAATAGATTTAACTATAGACTTAATAGGAATAATAGGCTAAGAATAATAATGAATGTTAAGGAAAGGAAAACTTAAATTAAGATTTAGAGTTAGGATAAATAATGATTTAAAGAAAATTTAAACGTATTTCCCTAGCCTTTTAGTATTAATGGTAGGACCTTTTAAAACTGGCTTTAAACTATTAAAACTATAATAATAAATGTAGCTAAGACTATTCCTTAGTACTTAATAAAGAAACTTAAAATAATATATTGGAATATAGTATAAGGATAACATATTATGGATTAAGCGCTTTATAATTAATATAATAATGATATAATTGTAATATAAAAACCATAGTTCTTAAATAATAAATCATTTTACCTTAAAGTAGGTAATTATTAAATGGTTTAAAAAAGTTTAAGTAAAACGATTATATATATAAATAATAGGATTAAAAGGAAAAGCTAAAAAGGAAAAGCTAGCTATAATTAGGTATTAGTATAGTTTTAATATGGTGATGAAATGCTAATAGTATGGTTAATATATGTGGAGCTAGCAGGCTAATCCTGGCGAAGCCTAATTTTGGAACTACTTTGGAAGAGAATATAAGGGAAGAATATGGTAATAGAAGACTTTAATATATATTATCCCTTATAGGATAAAGAAGAATAAAATTAAGGATAACCTAAAAAAGCTTTAACATTAGCAGTATAGTAGTAGCTAACCCTTATTATTAAAAAAGAAACTATAACAAAATAATAATAAGGATAGTGAGATTTTACTATAAACCTAATATAAATAGATAAAAAGCTAAAGTATAATAAGCCTAAACTATTAAATTAAGGAGGTTTAAATTATATTGTATAAAAGATTAAAGTTTTCTTTAATAAGGTACCGATAGCAAAAAAACAGCTCCCCATTAAAAGAGTATAAAAAGAACTAAATAAGGATATAATAGTAATAAAGGCTAAAAAGCTATAGATCCTAAAGGGTTTTAATATTGAAAAAAACATAGATAAATATATAAAATACCTAATAATAAAACTTTAACAAATCGCTAATGTAGTAATACCAAAGAGAAAAGTTACTAGCAATTAAGTAACCTAGTAGTAATATAAGAAAATTAATAAAGCTAAAAAAGGGATAATAAGATAACAATAAAAATGGAACACATAACAAACAGAATGCTAATAAAACGCTCTAAAAATATTAATAAAAAGTATAAAAGGATAGTAGCTATATTAAAAAGAAATTACTAAAAGAAAACATTAATAAAGGCCTTTAAAAATAATAAGCTACTATAAGACCTGGAAAAATGGGTAAGGCTTAGAAGCTAAAAATTAAAATAAAATATTTAAATATTATACCTCTAAAGAAACCTAATTAAAGAACTATAAGCGGATATATACTATAAAAAAAGTAAGCTACTATTGGAATAGTTTTTCCTAAAGCCGTAAGTAAACCTAACAAACATATTAGTAGGTTAAATGTATAATAAATTATATAGGAAATATAGTTTTATTATCCTAAAAAAGATAAAATAAGAGAAGGTAAAAAGCATTATTAAAGAAATAAAACAATGGAAAATATTTAAAGAAGATTTATTACTAATAAAGTTTTTAAAAGCCTATAAAAAGCTAGTGTTCCAAGCTATCATTATTATAGTAACTTAAAGCTTTATATTTAAATATTACCTAAAAGCCTTTAAAAGAGTAATAACTATAGTGTTTTCTAAATTAGGGAAGTCTATAAAGGAGAAAACATTTCCTAATACATATAAATTAATAGCCTTATTAAGCATAATAGGTAAAATAATTAAAAAAGTAATTATGCGGTATATCATTAATGTAATAAAGATAAATCATTTATTTCTTAATGGATAAATAGAAAATAAGGCTTATAGGTTAATAAAGGTAATAATATGTATAATTATTAAAGGGGTATATTTAGTATGGAAACATAAGGTGATAACGTTATTATTATAATTAGATATATTAGGAGCTTTTAATAATATTATCCTAAAAAGGATAATATATATGCTTTACACTAAAAGATATCTATTATAACTAATTAAATAAATCTAAAGCTTTATAAGAAAAAAGGTAGTAAAGTTAATCTTTAATAAAAATGTGTTAATAGAATAACAGTTATTAGCTAATATCTTACAAGGCTTTTTACTATCTCCTATTCTTTTTATCTTATATATTGTAACCTTTTATAAAAAGCTAAAAAAAGAAAAGATTCTAATAGTTGGATTTATAGATAATATTAACCTATTTATAGTATTAAAAGATATAGGGGAGAATTATAAAAAATTAAAAGAAATATATAAAACCTACGGAGAGTGGGCGGCCTAGTATAATATAACTTTTGCCTTAGGAAAGAGTAAATTAATGTATTTTATTAAAGCCTATAAACCTAAAACCAAAATAATTACGCTTGGTAATACTATTGTGATATTAGTGAAAAGCATATGGTTTTTTGGCGTTTATTTAAATAGGAAGCTTAGGTGGAAAAAATATCTAAAAGTAATAAAAGCAAAAATGAAAAGGCAAAAATATATACTCTTAAAGCTGGCGGCTTTTATATAAAGGTATAACATTTTAAAGGCTAAGAAAATATATATTAAGGTAATTAAAAGTGTTATAGTATATAAAGTAATAATATAACATACCCCTAGCTTTAAAGGAAAGGTAAAAAAGATTATTATAAAACTTAAAGCCATATAGTTAAGATATTTATAGGAAATAAGCGGAGTATATAAAGCTATACTAATACTAAAGCTAAAAAGTGAAATAAAATACCCACTAATTAACTTATATTTTAACATAAGGATAGCTAAATTTAAGAATAAAGCAGAGTTCACCAGTTTCAATTAAGCAATAAAGAACGTTAAATATAAAATAGTTAGGTGAATAATTAAAGCAAGGAATAATAGAAGCAGAAAAAGGAAAAAGAATAATAGCTGCATAAACAAAACACCATTAAAATGGTATAAATATAATAGTAAAACATAAAGTAGCTAGCTTAAAGGTTAAACCGGAAATGATAGCTTTTAAAACATTATATTGGAAGAATAGCAAAGGGTTTAGAAAAGAGCAGAATATTAATACAACACTTTTATAACAATAAAGCCTTTAGGTAAAATTAATATTAAGAAATAATATTATGGATTTAAGAAATATAAAGCATTAATATTAATATAAATATACATTAAAAAAATAGGACTAAAAGCTTTCCTTTTTAAAAGGAAGGTTTTAGAAGTTATGACCCTTAAGTATAAATATGAAGATAAAGAAACCACCTATTATATCATAATAAAATACCACCAATATAATGCTATATAGATAATATTATACCGCCATTTAGCCCTAAACATCTTAACAATATGGAGGGATTATATAAAAGTAATAATAGACTTAGATAAAGCTAAGATAATTATAAGATAATTCTTAAGATAAAAACTACTGCTTATATATAAGGTAACATTAAAGTTAACACATAAAGAAGCAATATAATGGGTACAATATAAAAGTAATAATATATTAATATATAAATGGTGGGAAATAGAATTAAATAAATATATTGCTATAACGGTTAAACTATAACAAAGATATTGTAAAGGTATTGAAATATCTATAGTTTTTTCCTAGGAAAAAAGGGATAATTAGCTATAAAAATATAGCCCTTTTAAAAGCTTAACTTAACAAACACAACAAAATTAATCTCCGCCCAAAAAAACTCCTTAATATGCCCTTAGTGATTAAACCTAATATCTTTAGGCAATAAATGATATACCACTACTTTCTTAAAATAATACCGTTTTAAATTAGTTTATACCCGTTAGCAAGAAGGTAATGGAAAAGTAGTGAAACACTTATATTTAAATATATATCTTTGGGATAAAAGGATAATAAATATCTCCTTTAATATTAAAGCTATTAAAAGTAATTAGTAAAGAAAATTATAGTATTAGTAATAATGAAATAAAAGGAAAATTAATATAAACCTTTAGTAGTAAGAAAATTAAAGAGTAGGCTATTCACTATTTAAGCAACCTTAATTTAAAACTTTTCTTAAAAATGGTAGAGGTTAGTTAAGGGTAAATGGGGGTAGTTATTATTATCCTTGTTAATAAAGAAAATAGCGAAAAAGGGTTTTATTTACTTAAAAAAAGCAAATAAAATAAAAACATTACTATTTATATTAGGGGTAGGCTAGAATAGAATTATTAACCTAAACTTTAGCATAAAGATAACAAAGCAATATTAAAACACTTATAAAATTATATAGCTTTTTATAATAAGTGTATAAAGAATATATAGAAACTAATGGGTAAAGGAAAATATAATTAAAGCTAAGCTTATTGCTAAAGAAAGCATTAAAGTTTTTGTGATAGCTCTTTAGGTAAGTTATGTAAGGAACCTTTAAATAATAAGGATTAACCTATAGTAAAGAGATATGATTTATAGTAGATTGATATGTTAACAAACTAGTAATGGAACGATAATAAAATAGTTAAGGAGGTTAAGTAGATGGAGATAAGACAATAGAAGCTATATAGCTTAAAAGGGGTGAGGTAATATAAAGGGTTTAAATATGAATACTTAAAAGAGGGAATAAGATACCTGTTAAATAAATATAATATAATATAATATAACTATAGATAAAGTAATGTAGCATTATTGAAACAATATAGCCTTATTTATAGCTTATTACTTAAAAGGAAAGGGAAGTTAGCTATAAAAATGGTTTCTTTTTAATAGCTTAAGTAAGTTATAATAGCTTGTTTTACCTTTACCTTATAAGCGGCCTTAGTAATTATTTAGTAATTAAACTTAATATTATTGGATAAAAGATAATAATGCCACGCCTTTATAAAAAACTACCGCCCTTTAGGAGTTTATGAAACATTAATGGAAAGCTATTGGAAAGTAAGTGAAGCATTTATATTGGGATAAATATTTTAGAAATATTAAACCTATAAATAGTTCTGCTACTATTATACTTAAATAGCATAGGTAATGAAGTTTATAGCTTTAGTGGCAAAGAAGAGGTAAAAAGAGGAGTGGTGTTGTCCTTCCACCGCTTTAAAGCTATAATATAAATAGTTTATTACATTAGCTATTTTTACTCTTAATTTCTTTAGAAATTAATAGGTATTTACGGGGAGTAGCTTATTATTCATAAAATTAGCGTTAATAAAGAGGGGTATGGTTCACTTAATAAAAATAAATAAAGCAAAAAGGTTACTATATATCCTAGAAGCAACCTAGGGTAAATTAAATTAATAAGGATAAAAAAGTAATAAGAAGCAACTAAATTACCTATAGTATAATAGGTTATCCTATAACCTTTATAAAGCTTATAGGTAATTATATTAGGCAAGATAAAATAATAAAAGAACTTAATTAAAAGCTTATTCTTTATATTATATTTATTAATAGTATACTAAAAGCATTTTATATATAAGACGTTAATAAAGTATAGCTTTTTTTAAAGAGATATAGCAGGCTTAATATTAAATATAATAATAATAATAAGGTTATGAAATAGTTGTGAGAAAAGGTTGGAGAGGTTATAAAAAGGAGATTATTAATTTATTAAGATTTATAGCAATAGCGAATAAATACTGGTAGCAGAGGCCCTAGGTAGCACTTTAAAAAGTACATTTTTGGACATATTATTAATAAATATTTAAGCTAATATTAAGTAAAGATATTAAAGTTATCATTAAGAATAGCTATTACTATACTAATAAATAAGAAATAAACTACTATAATATTATAAAAAGGGTAATAAGCCTTAAAACTTATAAAGAGAAGGGGCCTATCCACACTAACATATTACACTAATTTTCTTTTCTTTTTTACTTATTTTTATTAAAAGGGTAAGCTTCTATAAATAAAAAGCTATAAATAATATAATTACATAACACAAATAAGATATTATTAAAGCAGTATAAGTTTTCTTTAAATCATAGTTCCTACCCGAATATTTACTAAGCAGCAGCTCTGTATACCCCGCCTTTTAGAACAGGCAACAAAGGTAATCGGTGTAAGATTAATAATAATAATAATAATATTTATTTTATTATATAGGTTACATTTATCTTATATACCTAGGTAGGTAAATAAGTATATTTTTATTAGCTTGCTTATTTAAATAGTTATAGCCTTTTGCTATATATTTTTTTAGTTATATTTTAGTAATTGTTTTAATTTTTTCTTTCAAAATATATCTTTAAGCTTTAAATTGCTACTCTTATTCCTTTTAACCTATTCTTAAACTGTAGTTATGCACCGTATTTTCTTTTCCATATAATTATTATGTTAGGAAGCTCTTTAAATAGTAAGGGTAAAGATGCGACTTTAGGATTTTCTTTTATAGTTTAACCTTATCCTTAATTACTTAACTTTTCTTTTTATGCCTAGAACTAGATTCCTTCTGCTGATACTTTTACCTAACCTCGTGGTTAACCTTATGGCCGGCCTTATGGCTTTAAAGCTTAACCTAGATATTATATTAGCCGCCTTTATGGCTTAAAAGCTTAACCTTAAAGCTATGCTATTAATGAACCTATAGTTAAACCTATAGTTAAACCTATAGTTAAACCTAAAGCAAAACCTAAAGTAAAACCTTACAGTTAATCTCGTGGTTAACCTTATAGCGGTAAAGCCTAACCTAAATATTACATTAGCTGCTTTCATGGCTTTAAAGCTTAGCCTAAATATTGCATTAGCCGTCCTTATGGCTTTAAAGCTTAGCCTAAACATTGCATTAGTCGCCCTTATTAGTTAAGAATAAAATATTAACCATTTTCCTTGCTATCTTCTTTTTTATTATTTTCTTTATTATTAAATGTATTTTTAAATTTCCTTAAAAAAGCTTCTAATGTTATTTGTGACTTTCTTACGGTTTTTAATGACGACTTTAAGTATAAAATAAAAAAGTCTAAAGGTTAAACGTTTTTAAAGCCTATAAAGGGTTATGTTAAGGCACGGTGTATATGAAACTTTTGAAAAGTTATGTAAAATCCTAATGAGGTGTCTTTAAAGTGGTGTCGTTTATGTTTTGTTTAATGTTTAACGAATAATAATAAAATAATATTGTTGAAAGCCTTTTTTAAGATATTGTTAAACTGTTTTTATATTCTTTTTAGGAAGGATAATATGCCTAGTTTAGGAGATTTCGATGAAAAATTATGTTAATTTAATTGTGTTAAGTGTTTTTTTTAGAACTTTAAGATAACTTATATCTGTAATTATTATAAAGTTTACATTAAAACGAAGTAAGTTTTTACAGATTATTGTTTTAATATGCTTCGTGAATTATGCGTTTATTTATATTTTTTTAAGCTAAAGGATTTTTGCCTTTTTAAAAAGTGGTTTTTATTTTTTAGATATGCTTTTAGGATAATTATTAAGTTTAACTTAAACCTATTAACCAATTATCTTAGCTTTTTATTTTACCGAAAAGTGATAGGTTATATATTTGTTTTTATGAATAATTTATATTTAGTTACTAAAGTCATTCCTTATAATATAAAGAATGTATTAAGTGAAATTTATATTATATGGTATAGCCTAAAAAAGCTTATTAAAAAGGATTTACTTCCTTATTTAGGTTTATAAAAGTTAAAGATGAGAAGTGCTTTCCTTTAATTAAAAAGGAATAATTATTTATACTTTTATATTTCTTTTAATTATTCATTCTAGGGTAACTAAGGTAAGGACGATAGCGACGAGATCCTTTTTAACGTAATTATAAACTGTGTAATGCATATTCTAAATGTTAAGGAAGAGTCTGCTTATTATGTTACCTATATCCCTAAGCATAAATTGTAAAATCTTACCTTAGATTAAAATATAGATCCAAATTTTTATATCGATAACTCTTAACCCGAAAATATTAGCGAAAATTCCGAGTTAACATTTAACGACGATTTTAAGTTAACATTTAATAAGGACGACGAAGTGCTTAAGTAGAAGCGAGCCCTAAAGGCTGAAAATATACTTATTAACGGTGATAATTCTGAGTAGTTTATTTTTACTGCCTTAACGCTTGCTTTTAACAAAAATTATGCATTAATTTAAGAAAAAGTTAGGTTTAAAAATATTTCTTTTAGATTTTTTACATTAAAAAGAGATTAAACAAATAATATACAGAAAACCTTTTTCATTTAATAAGCTTTAAAAGCTAAGTTTAAAAAGGATAAGGATTTAAAAAAAAAAGAAAATATTAAAAAAGAATAAGTTAACAGCACTTATTATCTTAGAATAGTTCTAGGAAGTTATTTTTTAAACGTTCACAATTATTACTTCTACGCCTATACTTTTTTTACAATTCTTCCTTACAAATTAAGCAATCTTATTGCTAGTAAAAAAAAGCAAAAGAAATATAAAAAAAGAAACTTTAATACTAAAGTATATATACTTCCCTTTATAGTTATTACCTTTCTATTATACTAACATCCTATCTATAAATAGGCTTTAATTAAGTTACATTAACATGGTGCTATCGCTGCCACACATTTTATATTTTCTTTTCTTATATTTAACAACATTATTAAAAAAAATAATAGTTAAATTAGCAAGGCTTACATAAAATCCTTAGCCTTTATAAAAGTGAGATTAGTTTATAAGTTTTTAATAAAAGAGCAACTTTTCACAGCTGCTGAAAAAATTAAAAATCACAAGCCAATTAGTAATAAAAACATAAAGGCTTTCCTAAAGGAAATTTTAGTATACAAACAACAACAGCCCTTATTTAATAAATTAAGGTTTCATTAACGCAATAAATTAAAAAATCTAATCATTAAACATAACCCCCTAGCTATATAATTTATTATTAATCCTAATAATATATTAAATCCCATTTACGTTTATATAAGCCACAGGTTTCATAGAGATAAATACCTTTAAAAGGTTTAAAACAAAATTAAAAAAAGCCTTTTAAATTACCTTTACATTACCCTTAAAAAAGTTAACTAAAATTTAGTCTCGTTAGTCGAATAGTTTCATAGGCATATAAAGGCCTTTTTTAATAAAATTATTTACACTAAAAACTAAAACAACGCCTTAGGTTCCATTAATACATATTTCACGGCTATAAAAACCAACAACCATAATGTCTTTCATTGCTATAAATTCTTATGGTTCTTTAGTAATATTAACTTTCATAAAATACTAAAAAAGTTATATACCAGGGATAACATATAAAACATCGCCAGCTTCTTAAGATAAGTTAACAAGCATTTTTAAAAAAACTTTAACAAAACTATATCTAAAGAAAAAGTTAAAAAAAGCGACTATTTACGACCTTTAAAGCATCTTATACGTAACATAAACGCCTTAAAGAACAAGTAAAAAAACAAAGCCTAGTTTATAGCCACTGTAATATAATATTACCATTGCACGGCTACATGTAAAAAGTTTATAAATAGTAAGCATAATAAATAATATAAAGCTAAGACCGGTAGGTTTTATCGTTTTAACTAGCCTTAAAAGCTTATTCCTAAAACATATATAAATAATAATAAAGTTATGTATATTCAGCATAATTTAAGGCACTATAACAAATAAAATAAGGTAATTACTACCGCCCTTCGCTATAACTATAATTTTACTTTAATCTTTACTTAATCTTAAATATTTTTTCTTTTTTATTACATAACTAACTATGCAATAAAGCCTATCCTTTCTTCGAATAAGCAGCTTCTCGTAATAGCCTGCTATATAAATGCTTTCAGTCGACTTTTTAGCTTCACTAATAGTTAAAATCCCGTTAAAAATACACATAGCTTAATGATGCGAATTTAAAATTAATTCTACTTAAAACAGGAGCTATTATTAATAAAAATGTGTAATTACCTTTTTAGCCACAACACTCATTATTCGTTAAAAACGAAATAATAATAACTTCATTATACCACCATTTATTACATTATCCATCATTAATAGCCACGCCTTTAAGCACTTACCATTAAGGCTTTAAATTATATCGTCGCTAATACAAAAAATAAGGTCATTTTAAACAAGGCCAGCAGCATAAAACCATTATTTCTTAAAGCTTATTTACATTATGGTCCAATACTTAAAAAATTATACTTATATAATTACATATCTATAGTTAAAATCTAAAGAAAACCCAAAAAGAACTAAACAAGCTCTCACATTAAGTTCATAAACGACCTAAATTCGTAATCCATATATTGCTAATATATCCTAAAAAAAACCTCCGTCGCAACTCCTTTATTAACTAAATTATATCCTTTAAACTTCAAGAATAATAATACATTTAAAAAAACCGCCGTAATTCGCTTAAGCTTATTTATACCTTAGCAGCAGTTCATCTCACACCAAAAAGATTCCCTAACCGAGATATAAAATAAACTACATAAAAGCCTCCATTAACACCTTAAGTTTTATAACCACAATTTTAACTTACTCTAAAAAAGCAAAAAAAACGCCTAAAGAAATACTAAGATCTAAAACACGCATATAAACTAAGACAATTTCATAAACCTAAAAAACAAGGAAAATCTCCCTTAACGTAATAAAAAAAATAAAAAAAAAAAGCAAAAAACCAAAAACCTTAAGTCCCTTTTCGTATTCTTTAATAGCTTTATTAAATATTTAAATATAGGCCTAAAAAAGCAAATACCCATTTTTAAAAATAGCATTATGGCTATAGCTTAGCCATTTTTCACCAATAATTTAAAAAAGTTAGCTAACTTCCCTATGGCCCCTAAACTAAAAATCCATTAAAATTTAACAAACAACATAAGCCTCACAGCTTTAGGCTCATTAAGCAACAATTAACACGTTAAAAAGTCATTATTAAACAATATCTTAGGCTAAAAAAATAATCTTAAAGACTTAAATACCAACAAGCTATAAGCAGCAGCAAAAAACATTAACAATGAACTCTTTTAATCCGCCTTTAATCCATCGCCTTAAGAGTTCATAAATAAAAAAAACCACCATTTTCTCGGATTTAATAAAGGTGCCGTAAATGGTTTAAATACCATATCGTTAAATATTATAACCCAACATAGTTAATTTCACCTTACTTAGATTGTAGTAAAACACAACTTAAGTTATACATAAGCAAACATTAACTTTATACTAGTTAAGGAAGAATACCTAAATTTAAAGCAAACAATTACACTAAATATTATTTTACGCTATTTAAATAAAGTGGATACCATAAAAGCTAAAAAATCCCATAAAGTTCCATAACTCTTCCACTATCTAAAAAATAAAGGTAAAACTAATAAAAGCATTATCATTAAAACCTTAATCTAAGCATTAAAAAGCAAAAACTATAAAAAAAAATCCAAGTAATTACAACCTTTAAAAGCACTAGTGCCTATATTAACAAAACTACCGTTCACTTTACTATTAATTTACTATCCAAAAAAATGTCTTCCAAAAAAGTTAAAATGCTAAAAGCAGCTAACATCCTCATCATTAATAAATACAGCATAATATTAGGTGCAGATTTACATAAAATCCATAACCAGTTATAAAAAGCTCACAACCATCCCAATAAAGATTTTAAAAAAATACCCATAGTAATCCTATGTAATAACTTTTACTAGTTTAAACTAGTTAAAGGCTTATCTTTATTATATCCTAATAAAGTAACAACTATAAAAAGGTTAGCAAAAATAAGCAAAAAGTTTAACTTTAACAACAAATCTCACACACTAAAACATTAGCTATAGTTAAAGTTCACCTTAATCACCATCTTAAATCAGTAAATATAAACTATAAACCCAGTCTTCTTCACGTTACTAGGTTATTTAAAGAACGAGAAGCAAACCTTAAAAAATCTTTCTCTCTTAAATACATAGGTTACACAACCATAAAACATTATACTCAATAAATATATTAAAGCCATTACTTCTTTAAATGCCTTAAAGTACTTAATAAACTTTTAAGCCGTTATCTCCTTTACTAAGGCTTAGCGGTAAAAAGTTTACATCTTTTTATCCTTACACACCTTAAAAGCAAAAACATCTAAGAAAAAAAAAGCTTTAGCAAAAGCTTTTAAAATCATAAACAACTTTAACATCCATATCCCATTATACCTAATATTCATAAAAGAAATGCCCATTACAGTTATAAAAAACCTCCATTAAGGCCTTAAAATTATAAATAACACCCAATATACCGCAAAAGGATTCTTACCTAGCAATAATTCATACCTATACAAAATAAACAACACTATTATAATTTACATAAAGCCCTTAAAAGCCATATTCCTATCATTAAAAACAACTAAAAACCTCGATTTACTTAATCTTAAAAGAAGTTTACTACCTATTTTCCCAAAAAAAATCGATATATTAAAAGACATTACATACCCATTTAAGCAAACCAGCTTAACACTAACACCCACATTCACCATCACAGATTTCAAAGCTTAAGAATAAACAATACATAAGGCTTATATTAGCTTATTACTAAAAATCCCTACGCATAAAAAAGCAAACTTTATATTAACCTACATTCAGCTTTTTTACATTATTAAACTTAACAATTTATACCTCCTCTTTTTAATAAATAGCAATATATAAATAAAGTTATAACTTTTTTCTAGGATAAGCAAAAAAATAAAACAGCTTATTAAGCTAAACAAATTAACTATAGAAAATTATAAAAAATTAAAGGATAGGTAATAAAATTAATAATAAGTTTTTAATTAAAAAGGTTATATCCCTATTTATCCTTATTCCTAATATTAATACAATATAACTAATATAACCACATATAATACCATAAAATAACTAAGCAAACTATATTTTAATAATAAAGCATTATATTATAATACAATTAGTATTATTTAATTTTCCTTAAAATACGCTTTTAAATAATTACTTTTCATAATTACAAAACCCTTTAAAAAATACAACAAAATTAATTAAAGTGTTCCCCTTCAATTTTCCTTTAATAAACTAAATTATAAATTACAATTAAACATAATAACTAATAGGCAAACATTACAAAGGAAATTTCTATAGTTCTTTGAAAATCTTTTATTAATTAATTTTCCTTATTAATTAAATAAATAATTTATTAACCCCTAAGCTATAAAACCCCCTTATAAATTCGGGGTAAATGAATTACGTCGAAGTGCACGGGCCATCGTTTAAACGACCCAGCTTATTTTGCTTCTACAAGTGCCTTTATATAGCACTTCTTAGTTTGTACGGGTGTTTTTATTCAACAAAAAAGAAGCTAATGATTTAATGATACGTTTAATATTTAGCTAAGGAAGTAAGCTGTTCATACATATGCATAAGGCGCTCTTTTCTTACTATTAAATCTAGCTATTAGGTCTAGTAAAAATAATTTCTAACAGTATTAAGGAATGGTTAAAAATAGCTTTAAACATTCAAACCAGTTAATCTTATCATCACTCTTTAGTTTAAGCAGTTAGGTTACTTCTAATATATGGTGTATAATATAATAGGTTAATCATAAGGCTAACCATAAAAGATAGGAAAAGCAATATTATTCCACATCCATAAGGAACTATAAACCTATCTAAAAAAAACTCTTCCGTATATATAATAGAAAGCTCTTTATCCAACTATCTTATATCTTGTAAGGATAACTCCTAATAAGTTATAAAGCTTATAACAACTTAGTTATCCTTTTTTTCCCTTCTTCCTAGCTTTAGTAAAGGTTTTTATACATTAATAGATTAGGTAAATAAATAAATCCAAAAAGGTTAAAACTAAGATCTTTATTCTTAATTAAATATATACTTTAATTACCTTTTTATTATACTTAGGTACCTACTTAAAATACAAATAAGTTTAAAATTATAACTTTTCATTATTCATAAATAAGTTTAAACCCTTTATTATAATCCTTAATCCCTTTCTTTAATCTAAGCACACTTTAGCTACCTTTTTTCTATACCTAAATGTTCAAATAAATAAACCATAACTTAGCCATTTACATAGTGTCTTTATGTTTATAAAGGCGTGCTGCCTTTAAAGCACGTTCTCTTTAAGCTTTTTCTTCAAGGCACGCAATCTTTACATTACTTACGGCAGCACTTTCTTTCATCTTTTAAATCTTATTACTTCTATTAAAGATTTCTTTAATAAAAAAAAGATTCAAGTTATCTATTATTTGTTAGTATAATAACTTAGTGCTTATTATTAAAAATGAAAAGGTATAAGTTTAATAACTAACATATCGTTGTTTATATTAACAATAGTACGCTTTTTTACGTTACTTTTATTAGCGCTATGCCCTTTTATATTATTAAAATATAACAACGAATCTAAAGTAACTGCTGCTTTAAGAGCCATAATACTTATTGCTTTTAATGGGGGCGTTATTGGCCTAGTACCTGCCCAACTTAAATGTGGTAATAGTGAATATCCATAGGGAGGTGCAGAAGGAGTGTATTAACCAAACAAATGCGGTAATGAATGTCCGTAAGGCGGCGCCAAGCCAGCATATTGTCCAGATAAAGGCAATAACATTAATGCTACCGCTGCCGAAAAAGATAATAATAAAGAAGGCAAAGCATACCATAATAATTATAATGCTATTAAGGCCATCATTAGTGCAGGTCCAACGTTATAATACTTAAATGTTATAAGTGTAATTACTGCCACTAAAGTTAATACACATCCAATAGCATAAAAACCAAGCATTAAGTTAGCTTCTATCACCTTCCTAACAAAAAAAGGTAAGATTAGATTAAGGTTAACAATTTTAAAAGCCGACTAAGTTACTATGCTTAAACCTAAACCTTAGGAAGCTTTAAATACTTTGCCTTTTTTTATAAACTATAATATATACTAATAAAGTAAGAAGCATATGTTCGCTCCTTAGGATAATTATAACTAAAAGCTTAATATAATACTCTAAGTATCGTAAAAAAAAATAAAAAATCTTTATAGGGATAATAATAAAAATTAGGTAATATTTTAACGCAATGCTAGGCTTATAGCTAGTAAAGGCTATATAGCTTTCCTTTAATTAGCCATAAATATAACCAAAATATAAGATATACTATTTATTTTAAAGCTTAAGTCTTTCATTCTTAGTAATAACCCATGAATATTTTTTCTTTACCGTTTTATTAAAAAAAAGGAAGATATAAAAAAAATATAAGCCTTTTTTTAAAAAATCTAATTCTTAATAGTTTTCTTTTTAATTTAAATAGAATTATAGTTTAATAAAAACTCCATAATCTAAAAGCAACCAAATAAGGTTTATATAAAAACTAACATAACTTATTTTTAAAGGAGAATATATATATTTATAAAATATATAATTAATCCATTCCTTTTAAAGCAGGATATTATTAGTATTAATAATCTATAAATTAAGAATACTATTCTTATATTAATTTTATAACTAAATTAGTTTATATTTTAACACTTATTATATAATACTATAAAGGGAAGTTATTAATAAAATATATTACTTAGCTTACTTAATAACCTCTTAAGGTATAACCTAAAAGGCTTAAGGTTTAAGGTTACTAAAAATAATAATAATATTTCCCTTATAAAAACAACATTTACCGGTATTATATATATAGGCAGATAGGATAAAATAAGTTTTATAAATATATTTATTAATATTTAAGTTAATAGATATTTTTAAAAGCTTTGTGCCGATAGTAAAAGTAATTATTACACTATTAAACTTAATAAATTAGGAATCTTTATCGCATGCTTTAACTATTACTAGTAATAAAATAAAAGAAATATTAAGGCTTAAGCCTAAATAAAAGTAAGAACCATTACAGGTAAAACAGTTTAAAAAAGGTGAAATTAAAGCTATAATAAATGAATAGATTTAGAGATAATTGCTTATAATAAAGTGCTTATTAAAGAGAAATTAAGAGAGGAATTATCTTTAAGTTTACTAAAACATATATCTCTTAATATCTTTATTTTACCTTATAGTTTTAACGTTTAAAAATAAAACAAGGAATTAAAGATTAGTTATATATAACTATTAATTTTACCTTCTATAGTTTCATTATTTTAAGCTTTATGGATAACTCTTTAAATAAAAACGCTTATATTAAAGTTAGGAGCTGCTGGAGATTCACTTTAAAAAAATTTTAAAGCTAGAAGCGTTTAAATAAAGTAGTTATTTTTCGCAAAAACCCATCTTACAACTAACATTAGGTTACATAAACCAATAAATATTTAAAACAACTTTATTATTACATTGGAAAAATATCGAGGTTAATATTTATAAGTAACTAATAATTAGTATACATACTTTAATTAAATATAATAAATTATAAAGCTACTTATAAAAATTGTTAGATTTAATAAAAGTTTTGCATAAAAGTAATTCTATTAGTAAAAAAGCATAAGGAAATCTAGTTAATTAATATATTATATACATGCATTCCCTTTTATAAAATAAAATATAAAGGCACTCATTAAAGGATTTTAACTTAATAAAGTTTAGAACCTTTTAGATTTAAGGCAGATTTTTAAAGTAATTAAATTATACTTTTCCTATGGTTAATAATAACATATTTGCCTTTTAGAACTGTTAGTAATATATTTATCGTAAGGGGCAGTAAAAAGTTTACATAAGGTAAACACAAATACCTTTTATATTAGAATAAGTTGCATTATACAATGTAAAGCAAAACATAAATATCTTTAAAGGCAAATGTTACCGATTAAGTTATAATATTATACTCGTTGGATATGCTTATAATAAAAATCTTATTACAGTAATAATATTAAAATATAGCATAAATGTAACTTATAATACTTAAAATCTAAATATACCTTAGATAGTTTATATTAGGCTATATTAAACCTAGGAGACTTAAAGGATAATAAGGATAGGGGAAAATTATACAAAGGTTTATACATAGTTAAATAATATAGATATTAAAGCTTTATATAAACATACAAGATTATGATTTTTTAAGCATTTTATGTTGTATGAATTGTTAGGTGTACTAAGGCTTATGTTATGTTTTTCTTAAATTAACGCGTTTTAAAACGTTAACGTACTTTTAATTTGTAACCTCCTAGTAATTTTACTACAGCATTTTTTCAACCTATTAAAAACAATAACTTAAATGTTAATACATATAAGCCGCCTTTTGCTGATATATAGTTTACTGCCTTAACATTATAACCAACTTTTATTCGTTTTTAGTAGAACTAATTAACCTTATCCTCTTTAATATTACAATATAGCTAACAAAATAATTAACTTAAAGAAAGTTAATAAGCAATTACAGGAATTAGCAAATATATAAACGCTTGTTTTATACTAAATGCTGCCTTCTTAATCTAACTTAATGTTACATAAAAATAGTATAATTAATAAGATTTATTATAAGATACTTCCTTCCTTACTTAACAACTAGATTAAAAGTTAGGAAATAACTAGGAAAGCTTTTTAAATCTATATAGGAATATTTATAAACGGTAAGGTTTTATTAATTAATTATAATTTAATTGAAATATATATAGGAAAGGCTAAGCAGATGTTAATTATTAATATAATAATACTAATGAAGAGCATAATTAAATAAATACCTTAAACCTAATAGCATTTTAAGTACTAAATAACCTATTAGCTAATTTAAATAGTAACTTTAAACTAAAATAAATTGCTTTAGAGTAAAAAACATTTCTTAAACTAGTAAGTTACAGATATAAAGCATATTATATTTTAAATTTCTAAAAAAAAACCTAGGATTTTAATAATTTACCTATAAACTAGTGCCGGATATATTATATTTAATATAATGCTAATAAGATAATTTTAAAATCTTAGAAGAAATTTCCTAAGCAGCTCTTAAGTAAATTAAAGATATCGTTTTTTTCTAATTTAGGGCAGACTTTATACCCCTTTAATTATATTAATTGCTTCCCATAAAATTTAAAGATAGTTTAAATATGTAACAAATGTTTCGCTTTAATTAATTAAAAAAAGCTTTTAGGTAACTGTTAATTAATAATATTTCGCAATCCTTATATGTATTTTTACCCTAATTTAATTAAAAAGCTTTATCTTTTTAAAAAAAGATTTCTTACAATAGGCAGCACTTTTAGTATAATTACAAAGTTCTTTCTTGATTTAAAGATTAATTAACCGAGCAATTAAGCTTATTAAAAGGTTATAGGTCACATTTTTGTCTTCCCGAATAACGTTTCCTCTATAATGAAAATATTACCTTAAACGGTAAAAGATATTTTAGGCAATTTATATGTTGTATGGTGCAATTTAAATAAACTGTAGATAAAAGATTTTTTACCGTTTTTAAATCTATACAAATCTGTTATAAAAGATGTGCTACTATAGTTAAAAAGAAATAATTATTTGTATTTAAATATTACACTGGATAATAATTTTTAAAATAACTAGGCTAATAAGGATAAGGTTTTATTACCTTAAATTTTATTTAATGTTACTTATATTATGGATATTGCTTAAAAGTCTATAGAATAAACCATTTATATCTTATAGTAAGGTAATTAAACATTAACCTTTAATGAATATATATTTAATAGCATCGATAATATAGCAGTTAATAGTTTAAATAAAGTTTATATAAAAGGTAAAAGCAACGTAAATACATAAGGACCCTTAGTAACAAATAATAAGCCATTTTATGTAAGAAAAGTATAAAATAATAGCAATATAAATAATAAAAACTGGATTTAGATATTTAATGAAGTCGAAGCAATGTTAGGACTTAACCCAGCTAATAATAACCTAGAAAATAGCGGTAATAACGATATGTAAATAAATAACGAAGAAGGCGCGTAAAACTTAAACATAGTAATAATGTTTATATCTTTAGGGTTTTTTAACATAAACAGTAATTAAGCCAACAATGCGTAAAAGGCTACATTTATGCAATAAGCTTTTTAAGCAAAAACTAAAAAAAATAACGATTATCTTAAGGAAAGCAAGAATAATGTACAAATAATTAAGGAAAAAGTCGACAGAAAATAATACATTCGAGTGTCTTTAGGAAATAGATTTTTAAGCATTAAAGACCCTCATTTCTTTACGTTCGTTTTCATTAAGATTCTACCGTACGGATGGGGTGGTTCGGCTGCTATAAATAGTAACCACCAACGAAAGCTTAAAGAACACAATAAGAAAAATTTTAGTGTAAAAAGGTATAAAAATTTAATTGAAATCTTTGAATTAAGTACCTAAAGATGTTTTAAACTAATAAAACACAGCTAGGCCTTCATTAAATTAAAACAGCATAAAGCTATTGCCGTCACTTATTCAGTATTCCCATTCTTAGTATTTAACCGCATTATTAAAAACAATAGTATTAAGATTAGCAAAGCGTAAGCCAAAAAATCATCATTCTTTAAGATTTGTGAAATTAGTGAATTATTAACAATGGATGAGCTTCTTTAAGTCACCTAAAAGTTAAAGCATTATAAGCAACTTAGTAGTAAAAAAATACGTAAGCTTCTTAAAGAGATTTTAACATATAGTTGTCAGCAACCGTTAACTAATGAAGAAAAAATGTAACAACGAGATAAAATTAAAAACCTTATCCTTAAGCATAGGCTTTCAGCAATTTAGTTTATTATTAACCCTAACGATATGTCATCGCCGATTTAAGTTAAAATGGGCCGTAGATTTTAAAGTGCGTAATATTATTAAAGAATTTAACACAGCCTAGCAAAACCATTAGCTAATAGATAATGCACTATAATTAAAAAAGTAAATTAAAATTTTGTTATAACTGTATAATAGTTTTATTAACATATGTAGTTATTCTTTAATAAGATTGTTCGAACTAAAATAAAAAATAGTATATTTAGCCTTATTAATACTTATTTTGGGGCAATTAAGATAAATAACTAAGGAGCATTTCATTTACATGGCTTTTTTTAGTATCACGAAAACATTAGCATGAAAAATCTTATTAAAAAGTTACTTAACGAGGAAAAAGCTGAAAACATCGCTAAGTTTTTAAGATGAATTAATAAGCACTTTTAGGAAAGCTTTAATAACCTTATATTAAGAAAGAGATCTAAAATATTCAACAAACTTTAGCTGTTATAGGATCTACAAGCGAACTTAAATTAACTTAAGAAAGAATAAAAGAATAAAGCACAGTTTATTACTACTGCCGCGTAATTTCACCGTTATACTATAACATACCATAAGTATTTCCGTAATTAAGCCTTTAAAGAATTAAAATCACATTATCGTTTCAGCTAGCCTTAGGATTTTATAGTAGCCACTAAACTAACAAATAAAGGCGTTTTATAAATTAAACAAAACTTAATTAACTATACTCGCTAAAATAAAGTTCTAACTGCTGCCTTAAGACATAATTATAACTTTACTTCAATTTTTACTTAAATGAAAACCTTAGCTTTGCTATTCTATGTAACTAACTACGTAATAAAGGAACTCTCATTAACTAGTTAACGAATAATGTTAGTTGTAACGTATTTAAATACACTATAAAAAAACCTTAACTTCATTAACTAAAAGGATAAAGATAAGGTGGCTTATAGTTTAATGGTTAAAATATTAAACCGAATATTTTTAAAAAAGGAACTTTTTTCTATTAACGTGTGTAATAATCTCTTAGGTGAATAAACATTTTATAGCTTCGAAAGTAATTAAAGTTAAATACATTCTAACACTATTTACTAGGCTATCCGTCGCTAATAGCCACACCTTTAACATCTAGCCAACTTAAACTTTAACGGTAACAAAAAGCTAAATACAAAGGACAAAATATTATTACAACGAACCACTAGTATTAAACCTAGCATAATTTAAGGGTACTTACATTATGGTATAACACTGCGTAATATATGCTTTTATAATTACGTTTTAACAATACATATTATTAATAAGCTTAAGAAAAAATGGACGAATTAACATGTAGAGTTCTTAAATAAATTAAAAAAAAGAAAATATTGTTAATACATTATGCAAAAAAAAGATATCTTTACACCTTTATTAACAAGCTTTTATCCTTTAAATTTCATAAATACTGGGTTATATAATTAAACTACAGTTATTTAGCTTAGGTTATTTATACCATAAGAGAAATTCCTTAAAAAAAACTTAAAGACACCAAGTGATATCTGGAAGGAACTTAGCTAGGAAATATCTAAGCGTTTGCAGTTCATAAATAACAACTTTAATTTTCTTAAGAAATCGAAAGAGAACGAAATTCTTAATCAAAAAAATTGGAACGCACGCTTAAAACCTAGCACCTTCGTAGATTTAAACAACGACGACAAAAGTGAAAAAAATATAGATGCTAAGGAAAATAAAGACGTTAAAATAGCTAAGGCAAAAGATCTTAAACAACTTTATGCTTTTTTTATAAGTTTACTAAAATTTGTAAAAACAACCAAAAAGAAAGGAGCACCTATATTTAAAAGTACGATAGCGTAGCTAGTTTAACCCTTTTTAGTAAGCAATCTTACTAAAATTCTAAATTTCCCAATCACCCTTAAACTAGATTACTACTAAAGTATAGTGAATAACCTTAATCTAGGAGCTTTAGGTGTCGCAAAAAATAGGTCCAAGGTGAAAAAAGCCATTACTTAAGATGTAAGAAAATAGAAAAGCGCACTGGATAATCTTAATAAGTAAAAGCGCCGCAAAATAATTAATAAAGTAAATAAAATATTGAATAAAGGTTAACTCTTTACAGGTGATTTAGGTCACAAAGATAATGAACTATTAGGAATGAATAAAGATCTAATCCCTTTAAAAAATATGCGGAAACTAAATGTACCAGCAATAATATCTTAAGTAAGGCTAATAAAAGTAACTTTTAAATATAACCTTAAATAAACATAAGCTAACGCAAGCTTAATTATCGCAATATAAGAAAAGCTTAACGAAAAGCAAAAAATCTGCTTAAACATTATTTTACAACATCTAAATAAAGTAAACGTAAGAAGATTAAAAAAAGGAAACAATATCCACGCACAAGCAACTGGTTCCACATAAACCATAAATAACCCTTAATTACTCCATTATTTAGGAAGGGAAAAAGGCACAAGCAAAAGCATCGTTATTAAAACACTTATTAGTGCTTTAAAAAGTAAAAGTGCTTAAAAAAAAATTAAAGTCACAGCTACTTTAGGAAGTGTAAGAGCATATATTAATGGTACAACCATTTATTTAACTATTAGATTATTTCTAAACAAGTAAGAAAGAATCTTAGTAAAGAAGGCTTAAGCATGAAAAGAAATTAACATCTTAATAATTAATAAATGTAGTATAATATTAAGTATAAACCTATAAAAAGTTAATAACCAGCTTTAACAAGCTTATAAGGAATTTAATAAATACTTTAATGGTATACCTATTATAATTTTTTGCAAAGATTTTTATTAATTTAAACCGGTTAAAGGGTTATTACTTATTTACCTAAGGCATTTTACTACATAGAAGCAATATAATGAAATAAAGGTACATTTCTAAATAAAAAATAATAATTATTACTCCAGGCATTAACTATAGCAAAAGTTCACTTCGGTTATTATTTTAAACGAATAAATAAGGATAATAAATAAGGAGTATGCAGCTATATTATACCGACTATATAACAAAACTTAAACTATATCCGACATAAATTAATTAAATAATAGACTAGTATACCAAAAAGATATCATCTTAAACGAAAAAGCTAAAGCTATTATACCACTTAATAAGATGCGGTATATAATTAATTTATAGGCTACCATTAGTTTTGTAAAAAAATGCAACTAAATTATATACATATTTTTATTTAAGCATATATTAAAGTTAAATAGTGATAAAACCGCTACGCTAAAGAAAGCATTTAATATAATAAATAATTTGTTAATAAAAGTTCTAGCCTACCTTCCATTTATTAAAGAAATGTTAATAGCTATTATGGAAAATACTTATTAGGTATTAAAAGTAATGAATAGCGTAAAGTATACTGTAAAAGCTTTTATACCTAGCCTAAAATTTACAGTATATAAAATCACCTTTTAGCTTTTAATTATTTTTAAACCATTAGAAGTTATCCTAGTTTTTTTTATAAGCATTAAGAAAATCTAACTAAAAGGCTTACTTAAAAAAGTTTTACTAATATTTCTTAAAAATATTACTACAGCCTAATTTAAACTATTTAATTGCTATAGCTTCACCCTTACACCTATGTTTATAATTATGGAGTATAAAGTATAGGGTTTAATTTTACTTTAAGCATTCCTTAGTTTAATAGCTAAAGTAGTATTTTATAAAGGAGCAAACTTTATAGCCATTTATGTATAACTATTTAAAGTTGTTAGCTTTAATAGATTTAAGCTACTTTTAACTATTAACTAAGAGTATTAGATGAACCTTAGATTACCCTTTAGAATAAAAAATAAGATTAAAAAGCTAGCAGAATTGGATAGGAAAATAGTTTAGCGGTATATTAAAAATATTAGCAACTAAGCTTATAGCTATTATAATTTTAATTAAAGGATGTTAAGTGTTAAAACTAGTAAAATTTATTATAGGAACTAATTTATAAGCAATAAGATATGCTTTTAGCTAGGATGGGATATAATTTATATATTTTTATATTTTTTTTAGGACTTTTTTACCTAGATATATTTTAATTATTTATTTTAGTAAAGCTATTATTTGATACCCTATTAAATCATATGGTAGTTTAAAGTAAGTTTTTGTAACACTTTATGTAGATAAAAATTATAAACTGTAAGGCCTATAAGCTATAAATCTTATATAAAATATAATAAGATTTAAAGGATAATAAAATAATAATATAGCTTTCTTTTAATATTTTTGTAATAAAGGAATTAATTTTAATATTAAATATTAATATTTATTATATAATTATTTTTTTCCTACCAAGGCTAAGATATAATTAATCTTGTAATTAAATTGCTTTGCTTTAAGTGTATTATTAAGCATTTAAAGATAACATTAATTAATATTTAAATTATTATTTATATATAGCTTTATTTATTATATCTCCAAAATTAAACAATAGCTACTTTAATATTAATTTAATATGC
The DNA here is from genome assembly GCA_022578575.1 of Hypoxylon sp. FL0543. NCBI lineage: Eukaryota > Fungi > Ascomycota > Sordariomycetes > Xylariales > Hypoxylaceae > Hypoxylon > Hypoxylon sp. FL0543. The sequence goes on along the minus strand of MU394014.1, from coordinate 63,730 downwards.
ACTTTAAGGATGCTTTACCGCCGGCTATTTAGCCTTTATTCCTATATTACATAGCAAATATTATACCATTATTCCGAATAATCTTTGTTGTTAAAATCCTTTATTTTTTTTATCTAGCTAAATATAAACTATTATTAAAGTTCCTTATTTTAAATAATAGTTTTGATTATAATTTAGCTTATTATGTTTTTTACCTTTTAATTAATAATGTATAGATTAAGTTAAAGGAAAATTAACCTTATTTTTCATTAATACCTATCCTTTAAGTTCTTGTAAACTGTATTATATACTTAAGCAATAGCGTTTTGCTTATTAATGAATATTACTTCCATAACTTAATATAAATTATTGTTAATGGTAAGAGTTTAATAAATATTTATTTACTATTAAAAATATTTAACTTTTATACTATAGCCTTATATTTTATTACTTTAAGTTTTATTTATTAGTTGTTTTTTTATAGGAACTTACTATTACCATTTTATAATCTTAATATTACTTTAGTTCCTGCCTAAAAGTATAGTTCCATAAAAGTTGGAAGCTGTAACATAATTATATTACACGATGAGTGTTATTATATAATGTAAGCTATCAGCGGTATAGAAAAAGTATATATTATCTCATAAATAAAGAAACCTTAGTTTATTAATAACTATATAGACTGGTATATTTAGTAACTAAATATAGCTAAGAAAATAAATAATATTAATAACCTTTTCTTTCTTCATAAAGATATATATAGAATATTTAATATTAAAAAACTTATTATTATTTCTAAGTTGTGTAATAACTGGTATATCCTAATAATACATGTGCTTTATTTAGAAAAGGAGAAACTTTATAAATTAAAAATACTATTCCATAACTACCTTTTGTATTAGTTATATGGTATTTTCCTTAAATACCTTTTTGCTTGTTTTGCTTAAAGTATTTTAAAAAGTATCTTAATAAAGCTTTTTGAAACTATAAAGCCTAGTTTAATTACTGTTTATATATGTAAGGATGCTATTAATAGTAAGTTTTTAATAACTTAAATTATTTAAGTTAGCACGCCAGAATAAATCTTTGTATTTACATTTACTGCACCTACTTTCTTTAAGAAACATTCTTAATCCACTGCTAAAGCTTCCCTAATAGTTATTATTAACAAAGCTACCTAAAATAGCAAGGAGTTTAACGATAAAGATTTCAATTATAATTCTTAATTTAATTTAATTCTCGTTAAACTAAAAAGGGGCTAAGCAAATAGTAACAGTAATTATAATAATGACTTAAAATCTAACCATTTTAATTATCCAATTAAAAAAGGTTATACTTTAACTAAACCTTTTATACCTCCATTACCTAGTTCTATAACTAGCTTTTTATTAACCTTTTAATGTAATATATAAAGTAATAACAGTATAATAACTTGGAATAACCCAGCTTTTAATCCTAAAGTATTAAGGTATAACGCTAACATTAAAAAAATTATTTTCTTAAAGTAAATAAACTAAAATAGCCTTAGGTTTCTTGTATAATTCTTTATATAAATAATTAGCTAGCTATAAATGTTATATATTCCTTTCTATTATAGTTATACCCATTAACTTTAATGTTTTAAAATAAAATATACACATATATCTATATAAAAATATTTAATTAATAGAGTAAAAAAAAACTTCCAACTATTATATTAAATAATAAAATTAAACTATAAACCTTACGTAATAGAAAAGTTAAAATTAATACCTTACACTATTAAGCTAATAAGCTTAATATAATAAGCAATTGTATAAAGAACTTATAATAACTGCCTTTTTATTAAGATATTTTATTTACATTAGCTATTACATATATAAAGGATAACATTATACAATTTTATATAAAAGTATACTACACTTACCATAAATACATTTATAAGAAAGGTTATAAAATAAAATAAGCCACATAATCCACATTATAACTAAAAAGATTAGATTATTTAAGGGATAAACTTCTTAAATAAAATGATTTTATAAAACTAGCCCCCTTACTAAGTTACATCTTTACAATAATTAAAAGCTTTACCATTATTAAAACTCCTATACCTTACTACACCTTATTAAAACTTACCTCGCTTTTTTCAAAAGACATATAAGGCATTACTAGCTCCTAACTTAGAAGTAATTAAGCTTAGTTTTCCTTATAATTAAGGTTTCTCTAAAAAAAATTAAAATAACTTATTATAAAACTTAAGTACCTAAATTAATTAATAAATAACATTACTTACTTAATAAGCATCTCCTAACTACCTAATCTAATCTTAGGCATTAAGGAAAACCTTTACTTTTTTACTAATTTACATCTAAAGCTATAAACATATAATTATTATTACAGGTATGGTAAGTATATATGGTATAATAATATAATAGTGTATATAATAGTATTATATAGCTAATTATAGTGTAACTAAGAGATCGAAAACTTAGGCTTTTATGCTGCCGCTTATGGCGGCCTTATGTAAATGATGTTAATTCTATGGGGCACGCACGTGCCCTAGCTGCCCTTAAAGGTTAATCTCTAGTCTAAATGTCATTAATTTAACTTAAAAGAATTAACATTTTTTACACCCTTAATAATTTTAATAATGTTAGTAAAATTTAAACCTGTTTTAGTTTCTTATTACGGGATTGTTTTTTTTAATTATTTTTAATTAATATTTACTGGTTTAGCTAGGCTAAACCTAAAACGAATATCTTATTTATTTATTAAATTTTTAAACACACTTAATAAGTTTTAAGCACTTTTATCGTTAATGGAAAACTTACTTTATTCGTTAATTATTAGCTAATTAAAATTATTATTTTCGTATTAAAAAAATTAATTTCCTTAACTTTTAGTTTTATTTAATTAATGCTTAATTAATAACCTATTAACCGTTAATTAAATAAATAATAATAAAGCTTTTATTATTTAGTTTAAATTTAAAAATTTTATTTATAATATAGCTAATTATTACACTTTTTTATTATAATTTTTTTAAACTTTATTTATTTTATTTTTTATTTAATTTTTATAAGTTTTAATTAAGCGAATTTATTTACTTTAAAAACATTAATAATAAACTTTTATACTATATTATTTATTAATTTTACTTAATAAAAAGCGAATTAAACTATTTTAAATTTTTTATTTAATAATTTATTTAATATAAGTTTTATATTAAAAGTAAACCTTACTTTTAAGAAACTTTTTAATAATAACCTTTAAAATTATTTTAATAATATTATAATAATAACTCGTTAAGCTATTAAATAAAACGTTAATAAAAAATAAATAAATATAATAGCTAAATTTTTATTTTATAATAAATTAAAGGATATTTTAAAAAGCTAATATAAAGGGTTATTTTTTAAAAAACATATAAACTAAAATAAATTATAAACGACATTTAAAAAGTAATTTTCCTAATAAGCTAACACTAATAACGCTTAATTAACTATAAAAATTAAAAAGTTTTATTAAAAACTTAATGAAAATTTCGCTATATACATTTAATAAACTATAAAGTTAATTAAGTAAGCTAATAATAAATAGCTTAAATAGTTAAAAAATTACATATATAAATATATATATATAAAGTATATATATACCTTAATTACCTTTAAAGGTTTAATTTTAAAATAAATATATTATAAATTACTTAAAAAAACATTAATACATACATCCTTTTATTTTATAATTCTTTTAAGTAAGATCTATAACATTTAAACGTACGAAAGTAGATTAAACCTTTAAGGGCAACTAGGGCACGTGCGTGCCCCACACACGGCTAAAACTCCCTAGGCAAGAGGCACACTACGCTCGATTGCCCACCAAACCCCCAGCGAGTGTGAATAGCTCCCAGAGAACTATCTTCCAGCTCGAGGTCTTCCTCCTCTGATCCATTGCCAATCCTACGCTCTTCTCCTTCTCCAGGCTAGGTTCTCGCTTAATCCCTATCCATCACATCAACTTTAGACCACAACTAATACAACACACAACACAACAAACACCCGGGAATATATACGCAGGCAACCCTACACTAAGTCTTTAAACCCTGTATACCATTGCCGGTGGGATATTTTGACTCATGGATCAGCCAGAACCGGAATTCATCGAGAAACTTATAGGTGATCAAGGCGAGGTTACCATGGTCTAGTGGAGGTAGGAGGCAAGAGAGAGGCTTTGGATCCGAGAGAGGTGTAGAGCTCTTAATGCTGTACTTGTGGGAGGTCTCTTTTTTCTCGACACCGCAATGGGAAACCAAAACAGCTAACAATGCTCGAGTCGTGCACCTCAGGACAAATGCCCCATGTGCGTACGATACTGTATAAACTGTACGTGAAGTGGCATAGTATATCACAGTATGACTCGCACATGGGGCATTTATCCTGACGTCCTTCTGCCAACGTCATACGAAGCACACCTTGATTGGGCAATCTGTCTGTGTATGGAAACAACACATCTTGTCTTCCTATACCTTGTACGGTGAATGTACTTCGCCTGCCTCCGCTTGGCCGGCCGGACTACTCTATGATTTGGGGACTTTAACTCTCACGGCTGTAGCTATCGCTGTTCGGAGCCAAGAAAACGCCATACTACGTAGTAGAGAATGCAGTGAGACGCACAAAATATGTCCGGTTGACTTCTCAAAAGAGTCTCTCATACCCGGCTACGTGGTTGACCATACCTAGGTGTGAGAATCCGTCAAGGCGATTTCGAAAGCTTATCTTTGACCCTCCCACAGCGTCTGCTGTATAGCTTTAGCCAGTTAGCTATGAAGTTCATCCCTCCATCCGTGCCTTGGGGGTTTCACAATGACTTCAGGGCGTTGGGAAATCTTGTACGAGGAGCACTCGTACCCTTTAGTGTGCAACATCATCAACATTATTGGCTAATAATCTTGATTGTATGTTTAGATCACGCGAATTGGTGCTTCCCACCATCAAGGTCCGGCTGAAAGTACAGTAGGCTCTAGCTCGCCTCCTACATCATACTGTGGAGCTTCCCCAGTCGCTATATTCCGGCTTGCAAGCCCTCCTATTCAACTGATGGAATATTTAGTCTTCACCGTGGACCTGACTGCTAACTCTGAAGCCTTCACTCATCAACCGACCTCCATATTTTGATTGCAGTTCTCTGCCACAGCCGAGATGCCTGATGCGCGTTATACTTCTCCGTCCGGCACCCCACATCTCCGATCAAGATCCCGTTCCCGTCGTAACGGTTCCTCCGAGAATTCGGGATCGCAACGCCAACGCGGGCCATCACCGGCTCATTCCGACAGCGGCAAAGACGTGCTCAAGACCTCGCTGGCCTTCCTAGGCGTCGTTGGAGCCGCATCAATTGCGGCTTCCAAATATTGGCCTAAGGGTATTTTATACGGAGACAAAGAATCATGGGCTCATGAAGCCAAAGAGGAAGTCAAGCATATCGTGAATGGAAATGGGTCGAATAACAGTGAAGACCGGAGAAAACCTCGAGGGCCCCGTCGTGAGAACCGAGATAGTAGGCGCCGACCGCCGCCTCGAGTTGACATACGAGATGAGGTACTAGTTAGGAGGCCTGATGGTCGTTGCACGCACGCGTACGTGGATACCGGCTGGCTACGATGTTCCGAGGATGGAGGTAGCGACCGTGGCAGACGGCGCGTTATTGATCGCCGAGACGGCAGAAGGTTAAGCGACTCACACCACAGGCCGCGAGAACCCGGTGGTTTTTAGTGGTTGGGCTGATCACAACCCCATCTATTTTCATGATAATGAGCTTACGACCATACCTACACAACCTAATGCGCTCATAAGGGAAGCCATCATACGAACTGGGTCACATATATTTTGAGTGGCGGTTTTGGCGTACTTGTCGGAGTCGAGGGCATTTGATATCCAACGCACACTCGCTGCCTCTTAAAACTACCTACCTAGATAGCTATCACAGCCTGTTGACGCTAATGAGAGAAGCTCTATGCGCCGAGGGCTACTAAGAAACTGATGTAATCAGGCTTTCCGTAACCAGACATTCGACTTTGGGTGTCATGTTTGGAAGGTTGAGCTTGGCCTACATACATAGAGTTGGGGTTGCAGTCCGGGTACCTGGGTAGACCAGGCACTAAACAAGGCAGAGCCCTGGAGTGTGGAGAAATAAGTTCGGCAGCCCTGAAGCTTGTTGTTAGTGGCCGCCCGAACCCCCGTCGCACCCGTCGCCCCATCTTCTATGACGCCAGTATCCAGAGTTTAGCGGCATAAGGTACCTACGTAGTGCAAAAGTGCTAATCTTAATTGTCCCCTGCAACCAACCAGCTATCGTCATCTTCCGCTGCTTTGCGCTATGCAAGCACCCGAGACAAAGGCATCGTCAATGTATGTAGATCAGCGTCCAGGGACCTATGTACATAGTATACAGAGGTAGCCAGCAGGGACAGTTCCAAAGAAATATAAGACTCTGCCTCTTGCTTAGGGGAACCAAGTCTCTTTCAATACGTCGTGACCAGCAGCGACACAATGGCACCCTCGTTCGCTAAGGAGCTGCTTCAGCTCACCACGTTCGTTCTACCGCTGATCCAACCTTGCGCTGCGACGTCGCTGTATTCCACTTACAAATTCAACCCTCTAGAGCACCTCGGCGGTGTGGCCCCGTATTTCGAGCCTCAAGATCCGCCAGCATCACCGTCTCCTCCACAAGGATGCACAGCTTCGAAGGCCGTCTATCTGTCTCGCCATGCTGCAATCTACGCCAACGACTACGATTACGAGGAATACATTGAGCCCTTCGTCTCCAAGTTGCAGAACAACACAGCTATCGATTGGACCAAGATTCCGGCGCTCAGCTTTCTCAAGGGCTGGACGGCCCCGCTGACGGACGCCGAACAAGAGCTACTGACTCGCGTCGGCAGACTAGAAGCGGCGCAGCTCGGTGTCACTCTATCCTTCAGGTACCCCAATCTCAAGCTACCGACTCGCATCTGGACGTCGTCCGCCGAGCGCACTGTGAAGTCGGCGCAGTCTCTAGCGAGAGCACTGGAATTGGATGACAATGGGATCAACGTAGTCAGCATCTACGAATCCGAGGAAGCAGGGGCAAACAGCTTGACGCCGTATAAGAGCTGTCCGGCCTATTCGTCATCCTTCGGCAGCGACCAATCGGCCGTCTACCTCGACAAGTTCACCAAGCCTATAACGGCGAGACTGAATGCGATGGCTCCCGGCTTCAACTTCACGGCCAACGACGTGTACGGCATGATGGAGCTGTGCGGATACGAATCAGTCATCCGTGGCAGCTCTCCATTCTGCGATCTGGATCTCTTCAGTCCAGATGACTGGCTGGGGTGGGAATACACAGCCGATGTTCAGTACCACTACAACGTCGGATATGGCAACCACATCTCCGGCGTCGTGGGATTACCATGGCTTAACGCGTCGGCGAACCTGCTGCTGGGGGATTCGGCGGATGACCATGACATATACGTTAGCTTCACGCACCGTGAATTGCCGCCAATGGTGTTTGTCGCCATGGGCCTGTTCAACAACTCCGAATTTGGCGGAAGCGAGAGCTCCATCAACGATACCATGCCGCTAGACCGTATCAACTACCGACGCGCGTGGAAGAGCTCACACCTGTTGCCGTTCTCGAGCGACCTGGCCATCGAGAGGCTGAACTGTTCGGGCAGTTATGGTTACGAAGACGGCGACTACTACCGGGTCCTCGTCAATAGTGCTCCTCAGCCTTTGCCAAACTGCGCTGACGGGCCTGGAACGACGTGCACGAGGGCTGGATTCGAGAAGTACGTGCAAGAGAGAGCCGACATGTTCCATGGCTTCTCGGAGCGGTGCGGGGTGGATTATAAGAACTCGACAGATACCTTGACCATCTACACGGATCCCGGGGTAGGCAACGGGACCGCCGTCGGGAAGAGATACGAAGCGTTCAACGCGGTTGGAGTTTAGATTGTCTTCGGCTTGTAATTGTAATATCGCCCCTTGAATAATGGGGGCTTGATAGATACCTGCTCGCATTAATCAAGGTGTCAGCAATTCTCTATCCCCACGTACTTAGTACTTTACCTCTGCCCTAAATCAGCCAATAAAATGTATTTGGCCTACCGTGCCCCACAGCTACTGACGTATGCCGCCGTTGGAAGCATCAATGATTGACAGGACATCCTACGTGACTTTCCAGTCCTACCTGTAACCCAACCTCGCTTAGGCCAAACAAGCAGACAGGCAAGTAGGCAGGCAAGTAGGCAGGCAAGTAGGCACAATGCTCTTGCTAGGCTCCCGCAGCCTTCTAGCATGTACCGCTCTTCTCGACCTCTGGCCTCACCGTCAATCTCTCGACATCTCGTAGTACTAAGCTCCCGCATCACCTCTCTACGTCTGTTCTCCATTCGATATACATCTCACCCAATGATGATAGCGCCGCGGACATCTATCGACGAGTTCAAAGAGCTCCTGAGTTTGAGCAATCGTACCTTGGCTCTTTGCGGCGCCGGCTTATCGGCTGCTTCTGGACTGCCGACTTTTCGGGGCGCTGGTGGTTTGTGGCGCAACTACGAGCCCACCTCTCTCGCGACGCCGCAAGCCTTTCGAAGAGACCCTGTCCTCGTCTGGCTCTTCTATGCATGGCGTCGGCATATGGCCTTGAAGGCTAATCCTAATCGCGGGCATTATGCGCTGGCTGAGCTGGCCAAGAAGAGAGAGAATTTTCTGTGCTTAACGCAGAATGTTGACGGTAAGTTGATCCCCACGAGATTTGATGGAACAATGTAATTACTCTACGCTTTCTAACAATGCGATTCTCCCCTCTTCAGGTCTCTCGCCACGCGCTGGACATCCCGAATCCAAGCTCCGACTCCTTCATGGGAGCATTCTCGATAACAAGTGCTTCAACAAGTGCGGTTATATCGACCGAAACAACCTTAGCGATCCGGTGTGCCCAGCCCTTGCGCCAGCAGCCGAAGACTACCCGCCTGGCCAGAAGATCCCCTTACTCGACCCGGACGTACCTGTACCGAACATTAAGGTCGAAGATCTTCCGCATTGCCCCAATTGCAGGACAGGTTTGCTTAGGCCTGGTGTGGTCTGGTTCGGCGAGGAGCTCGACCAGTCCATGCTCAAGCAGGTCGATAACTGGATCAAACAAGATAGAGTCGATGTTATGCTCGTAATTGGAACTGCGGCTGCCGTGTATCCCGCTGCGGGCTATGTGCAGAAAGCCCGGAGGCAAGGGGCCATAGTTGCAGTAGTGAATCCCGATCCCGACTCAGCGGAGGGGCTGTCACAAGACGATTTCTTTTTCCAAGGAGACGCCTCAGAAATTCTACCCCAACTGTTCGAGGGCGTTATCGGGAGGATGGATGAACATGGGAAGATTGTGTAGACCTCTATAATTATCACAATTCACGTTCACCGGTTTTTTTTTTTTTTTTTTTTTTTTTTTTTTTTTTTTTTTTTTTAATGGAAATGGCTCCATTGTGATGAACAGCTTGATGCAGTAAGGAGGGTACCTGTGCTGAGACTAGGTATTTCATATTGGCTCTCCTAACCCTAACCCTTATACTATTATGTGCCCTCCAATAGGGACGTTCACTTAAAGCAGGCTGATACTTGGCGTCGGGTTCCCTTAAGGTTTACTGTGCTCCTCGCCTTTATGACCGTGAGACCTGTGGTTATACTGCGGTTTACTGCTTCCGTGACTAACGTTGATAACGTAGTTCAACTAGTAGGGTCTGGAGTAACTCATCTCTGGTCTATTCCGGCGCATGCGACTTAAGTACTCCTTTCCAGATGGGGATAATGCCCTGAGTTTACGAATGGTTATTGTGTCGTGTCTTTTATGAGATAAATTTTAAGCGACAACTGCCATACATTAGCAGGTACCTGTTAATATTATCTGAGCTATTAACAAGTGACTCTTCAATCCCTTTCCCCTCCCACCGACAGACGCCACATCTGCATCGCTACCTATTAAACACATCTCCTACAGCTCATTCATCTTATCAACCTTTGTCATGGACTGCTCTTTTCTCAATATCAAGACACCCTATCTCTTCGCTAGGGCCGACAGGCCTATACCGAGACATTTACTGTCGTCGAATAGCGTCCTTCAAGGAACACCGACTGGGCCCTTAACGCGACTTCCCGCGCCTCCCAATCCTCCGACTGCCAACCCGAATTTCACGGCTCAAAGTCGAATTGAAAACCCCACGTTTAACGGACGAGTCTCAACTTCGTTCTCGACCCAGTCTCCTGAGGCTCCTTCCCAACAATCTTTGCCTCCTCCTGACACCCTATCTACAACACCTCTTGCAAAACCTCGCACAACCGTTCCCACAGAGCCTCATATCAAAGCTCCGACACAAATTTCCACAGAATCTCGCGCAACAGCGGCCGCAAAAACTGCCAGAACTCCTCTGAGACAGGCCGTTAACACGCCTTTTACGGCACTCGGGAGACAGTCTTCACCAATACCATCAAATATCAGCAGTGCATCGCCGATAAACAAACCTAGCTCTGTCTTCATTAACGAATGGATCGATCGATGCGACGACCCTGATAATGAAAGCATCCGTCCTCCTTCCACACAAGCAGAAGTGTCTCCCCTATCAGACAACAGCACCAACAATGTCTACAACGAAAGACAGCACCACCCTTTTGCCAGCACAACCTACCGGATATTTACTTTAGCACCACTTGGAATTCGGCTGTTAAGCCCACGAGACGAGCAGATAATCCCCAACACGATCCAGGAACTCATCAATGACATCACTAGACCTGTACCAAACGAAGAAAATTTCGAGCGAGCCATGAGTGCACACCATCTTTCTATTATAGATGCCGCCACTATCCCAACCGGTGACATGGAAGTTCGGCTGCGTCAGGCAATTATGCAAGCGCTCAATATGTTCCAAATCCATATGCTCCCACCACTACAAATAGATGACGACACTCCATTCAGGTCAGCCAGCCTCCTTACTAACTCAATGGCACCGACAACAATTTTGAGCCTGCCTAAACCCTCGAAAACGTTCGGCTACTCATCCATAGCATTTTCACAAGAGGTAGCAACCATACCGTATATCAATGTTATAAAAGACGCCCTTGCCATCAACAAGAGCCCGCTGTGGTTTCCTTACTTGGTAGTTATAGCCAAGGATGCCGAGGAGGCCATCTACACCGCGGAAAACCACGCTCTTAGCAGCACAGCACCGTGTATCAACGTCAATCGCCTTGTCTTGACTAACCCAGAGGAGAATTTCGTCTTCAGTCTACTCATATACAAGGCCATAGCGGAGCTTAGTGTCACGTATTTCGAAACCTCACCGGAGAACAACACCCGGTTTCTTACGAAAAAGATCGAGGTTTTTGTTCTGGAGAGGCACGACGACCTCAGGTCATTGTGGCGGCATCTCCACCATATCCACAACTGGGCTCACACTACAAGGTTGGCCGTTGTCAGGCATCGCATGCAATCCCAACCCCCACCACAGAACAACCCCATCCCTGGCTAGGGCCGTAAACAATATCCAGTCGTATGAGCGCGGCCGGAACGGATTCCTTTTACCTAACACCTGGCGAGTTTCCTTTGCTTATAACGTACACGGTGCCTTCTTCTCTATGGCGAAGCAGTGTTCTTGTTGACGGTTTCCTTTGCTCATGCCCTATATGATCTCTCTTAACCCTCAGCGGACAATGTCATGGTTAGCGGTCTAGGAGACCCCAGTCTACTTAGGATATATGAATATATGCCCCTGATAACATGAATGATGGGTGGGGAGGTTTCCTATATATTTATTTATATCTCAACATGTCTTTTTCCTCTATGACAGTTGTAATTGTGAACATTATCGGTACATTGATTCACTCATGTTGATTGGTGTGAAGACATCTCTCGTTGAGGCTTGCGTGTGGCTCAACGTGGCGGTGATCTTTTCGTAAACTCAGGGCCTTATTGTGCACCCCTAGCGGGGGGTGCCTCCTGTATCGTGCTGGTGGCTATCTCCTCTCAACTAAATATCTAATTATCTATACTTGACTAACGGTGAGCTTTTCAACACTGAAATTTGCTTCTTTGAATGAGCTGCCCTGTCGGCTCTCCTTCGATTGGAAATTGATGCAAGTATGGTTGGAATGAGCCGACATAATTCATACGTGTAGAATGGGAGACCTCGGATGTGAAATGTCTCATATTCACCAAGATCCTCGGCTCCTTCCGTGACATAGTAATAAATACGAACGGCAAGCATTCTCCGATTCTTAGTAGGCCTGGGCCGGCCGGCTGTGTCGTATTCATGCCTGCACATGGCCGTCGACTGGGCCTAATCTGCAAGCTCCATCACCCTCCCAACCACATTCCGAAGGTGATATGTTATTGTCATTCCCGCGTACAGAGCCCTATGCCAGGACGAGATCAGATCTCTCATACCAAGAAGCTTATCAGGTTGTCACGGCGAAGCGCATAACTTGAATGCGACTCTCCTGCCCAATTCAGCTTAGGCGAGGCTGGGCGAGGTGGTAGTCGCGGAGGATGGGCGGGAGATCACCCCGGACTTGGCAAGTCAACGCATCCCAAATGGACAGGACCTTAGATTACGCGCGAGTATGCATTATCCAAAGATGTCTTCAGTCTTGGTCCATGTAACGGTAGCATCACCCGGTCTTATAGCACGCAATTGCAATATGTAAGGGGTCGCCTACTTACTACTACGGTGTTGTCTATTAATTTACTCGTAGCTCCCCCTCACGGAGCAGTCGATGACTTAGGTACTTGCTCTTCACCCTTCAACTAGTGAAGGGGTAAGAAGGACCAAAAAAGCACCCGTATAAGCCTGCGAGGACTCTCACCATGCGCTCTCTACTTCTCCTCTTCGCTTCGGCCGCCGCGGCCAAGGTGATGGATAGCTTGCCTTCCGTCCCCAAGGGCTGGACCGAAGTTCGCCAAGCTTCTCCAGATGATTCTGTCACCCTGCGTGTTGCTCTCCCGCAACAGCACGCGACCGCGCTAGAACAGGCAGTGCTCGAGATGTCGACGCCGGGCCATCCTAATTACGGGTTGCACATGTCGCGTAACCAAGTCCGGGCTTACACGGCACCCACGGAGCAATCGGTCTCATCTGTTGTCAATTGGTTGGCCGGGAGCGGTGTCAAGCCATCGGTAAACAACGATTGGATCACCTTCACGACAAACGTGAAGACTGCCAATGATCTACTCAGCGCAAAATTTGCGTGGTATCAATATGAGAAGGGTGGCAGTCCTAAGCTGCGGACACTATCATACAGCGTTCCCGATGAGCTTGCCGGAAGCATTGACCTGATCCAACCGACCACTCGGTTCGGGCAGCTAGGTGCTAAGAGGTCTACCATCCATGAAATTCAGATCCTTGAATCCGGGGAGGAAAACGCCACAAAGGAAAACACTGCGGCCCAAGCTGCTGACTGTAATCCTTCGAGAATTACGCCCGACTGCCTTAAGTCGCTGTACAACATCAAGTATACCGCATCGCCCGATGGCAATTTGGTCGCTTTTGCCTCTTACTTGGAGGAATACGCTCGGTATTCTGATCTGCAGTCCTTCGAGACGCAATACGTGCCGCAGGCCGCCGGACAGAATTTCAGTGTCCAGCTAATCAATGGGGGCTTGAACGACCAAACTAGCAGCGATGACAGTGGTATGTGATTGTTCAAGACCCGGGTGATACTGTTACTAAACCTTTGGGCAGGCGAGGCGAATCTTGACGTGCAATACGTTCTCGCCGTTAGCAACCCAGTCCCAATTCTGGAGTATAGCACTGGCGGTCGTGGGTAAGTATCCACCTGTACACAATGAAAAGGCAGAGCCTCAATTGGAAACTGGAAGCTGACTGGACATCTCAGGCCTCTTGAGCCCACTCACGACGAACCTGGTCCCTCATCTAACGAGCCCTACTTGGAGTTCTTGACATACCTTCTCGACCAGGATGATTCAGCTTTGCCGCAGACCCTCTCGACCTCTTACGGAGAGGAGGAGCAGTCCGTGCCGGCAGACTACGCCCTAAAGGTTTGCAACTTGTTCATGCAGCTTGGAGCTCGCGGTGTTAGTGTCCTGTTCTCGTCGGGGGACTCTGGCCCAGGTGACTCGTGCATAAGAGAATCCGACCAAGCACCGTACTTCCAGCCCTCTTTCCCTGCGGGATGCCCCTACGTGACGTCCGTCGGCGCCACCTACAACGTCGAGCCCGAACAGGCTGTGAGTTTCTCGAGCGGTGGATTCAGCTCGCTTCACGCACAGCCGGCGTGGCAGGCGGATGCTGTCAACGCGTATCTCGACTCGATCGGCGACACCTACTCGGCGTATTTCAACAAGTCCAACAGAGGTTTCCCTGACGTTGCGGCACAGGGAAGCCGCTTCATCGTCATCGACAAGGGAAGGTCTGCTCTGCTGTCGGGCACTAGTGCCTCGAGCCCGGTCTTTGCCGGTGTAGTTGCGCTCCTCAATGCCGCTAGAAAGAGTCAGGGAGAACCACCTCTGGGATTCCTCAACCCGTGGCTGTATAACAACAGTGCGGCCCTGATCGATATAACCTCAGGTTACGGAAGTGGCTGCTCGAGCAACTCGGCTTTCAGAAACGGTGCAAGATGGAACGCTACCGCCGGATGGGATCCGGTCACTGGTTTAGGTACTCCTGACTTCGGAAAGTTGCTTGCTGCTGCTGCTCCTGGAGTAGAAAATGCATAAATGTTTTTATGTGACTTAGGTACCTACAGGTACTAGCACTGGCTGAGCCGCCACTCGTGCCTACGGCACTGGGACGAGCCTTTCCTTAAAAAAGCATGACACAATAACCCTTCGTAAACTTAAGGCATACATATGTAGCCCATTAAACCCTTATCGGTGCTATAATGACTTAGACTACAATTTTGTGAACAATCATAGCAGCCACAGCGCGGTGGCTGGAGAGAAAATGTTGTGGTCTGAGCTCGCTGAGATAACGCCCGGTGGCGTTTTTGTCCCGTCTTCTTATTTATCACTTGCATTGCTGTCATCCTCGTCTTAATATTAAACCATTACCGCTTAGCCTATCGATATATCTTCATTTAACTAGTGTTTGCCATACATAACTTATGTATCGATCTTATTTGCTCGGTTATTAGGACGTTATTGCATGAGGCGCGTCGTTTAGGTGCAGTTATAAAGCAAAATCTATAATTCATAGCTCAGCTCGGCTTCGGCCTCTCCTTATCTCGCAATGGCATCACAAGAGCTGCTGCCTAGAAGCCGTACTAGGTCTCTCCCTTAACTGTCTCTCACCGATCAAATACAAATACCTTCACGTATCCGCGAAAGATCTTTGCCGCCTTCAACGATATCTATGATTTCTGTAAAACAACAGCCAGGCACAAGTATCGACTCTTCGTCGTCAGCCTCTTCGTCTCTAGCCTTCTCCCGACCTGACACTTTATCGTCACACTCCTCCCTAATCGGCCCTCCCAACTCTGGCTCATCACAAGGCGGTAATCAACGGCCAGACATGGCAAATACTAGCCCTTCAAGGCTAAACTCTTCTCAATCTTACTCTCTGCCCTCAAACCCCCCTCTACCGGACCCTGCTTCATTAGAAGGTATCAATCAACAGCTAGATACAACAAGTTTTGGGGTTCCAGGGCCAAACCCTTCCATATCCGACCCTGCCTTCTCCGACCCTGTCTCATCGAAACCCACCAAACGAAAGATCGACAGTCTTGCTGACAACTTTATCGATCAGCCAGACACAAAAAGGAGTACAACTAATCGCGACCTTACCGATCAGCCAGAAGCAGAAAACGCTATATACTGCGCCAGGTGCCGAAAGATCATTGACTGGAAAAAGTTAACCGAGTATCATATCCCACCACCCTTTGAACCACCAAGACGTCCAATATCTACCACCTACGACGAATCTGAAGAGACGTCATCCGAAACATCCGAAATGGCAAGTACTGTTGATCTCTCGTCCACAGGGCAATCGACCGCCAAGCAGGCCAAGGAAAAGAGCGCACATGAGAGAACGACCTCGTCACCTCAATACCGAGAGCTCCTCAAATCGAACGGGATCAGAGTAATTTCTTCCTCCCAATATTCTAGTGCCCCGCCATACATCAATGCTCTCATCGATAGAGTACTGCAGCCGGCCAAATTCGAGGAGATGGCTAACACCTCCTCGGAAGCTCGAGAATTCTTGCAACAAATCGATAGTCACTATCTCAATTATGCGGACTTGGTTCTAGAAAGCACAACCCCCAACTGTGAGGACGACTTCAGAGACTTAACCGGCTCCTTATGTCCTTGGAAATTAGACAATAAGTGGATGACAGTACCATTGCAAGAAAGGAAAATCAACCAATCATTTCGCCCCAAGCTGATGAAACCTTTCGGTGTACAGGGGCGGAATACCATTCCCATACCCGTTCCCAACATTGTATACGGCTACAAGTATGACTACTGCCAGCCAGCCGAGAAGCTTAGCCAGGTCCCCATCTTCTGTAATCAGACTAATACGACACTTCCATACCTTATCGTGGAACAAAAGGGTTATGGTGGGAATATATTCCATGCGGTGAACCAATGTATGGGCGGCGCGGCGCTATGTGTCCATATAGCTCGTCCGTTCTTCGATGACCATACCGCCATATTTGCCATCGCCGTCAACGATTCTGTTGCACATGTTTACGTGATGTGTCCATCAACGATAACCGAAAGTACCTTTGGCTTGGAGAAGGAATATCTCCTGCCCACAATTGATGAGGACGGCAATGGGAAGCCTAGCAAAGAGGATCTAGTCGGCCGGCTGCCATACGATTGCTCTATGCGATTGATCGCCGCTTTATCTCTCCTAGATCCTGACCACTTCAGGAAACTTTGGAGAATAGTAGCCAATATCCATGCGTGGAGTGCCACAGACAGGTTTCAAACTATTAAGTCAAAAATCATGTCCCGCGAGAAAGGATTCCACCGATTCGAGTCTCGGGAAGCATGAACACCCACCTAGTTCTTATCTCAGTAATTCAGACTAGAATTTGTAAAAAGCGAGGCTGCGCCCGCTTTAGCCACTGTGGCACCACTGTGCCGCAGCTTTGCTGTGCCCGAGTTTACGAGGGTTATTGTGCCGCGAGATTTTCCACTAAGAGATCTCCCAGGTGGGCTAAATTAACCCCGTTATCTTCAGACCCACGAATTACTCTAATAGGAAGGTTTACTAAGGAAAAAAACACCTTTAGTAAAAAAATAAACCTTATATAATTTTTTTTAAAGTTTTTATATATTTATCGCTAAAAAATTAGCTTTTTAGATTTAATTTTTTTACTTTTTTTTTAAAATTTATATATAAAGTTATAAACGTTTAAAGTTTAAAAAAAAAGAAATTACATAATATCGCACAGGCCACACTTACTTTTACCACTTTTTTTGCTACACTTTTTACTATATTATTATGTTATACCTTTTATTACACCTATTATATTACCTTATTACACCTTTTACCGCGTTTTTTATTACGCTTTTTACTATTTTTCCTTTTACGCACCTTTAGTTATAACTTTAAATTAATCGAATTAATTAAATTAATTAAATTAATTTATAGCGAAAGGTGTATCGAAAGGTTATAAACGAAGGCTTTTATAATGTTAAAGCAAGTAAGTAAAACTAAAGCTAAAAAAAAAGCTAAAAACGTTTTTTTATTTATTTTAGTAAGCTTAAATTAAGGGTTTTAAAAATGTACCTTTTTAATTACATTACTTTTTAACTAATTAAACCCTTACTTTACGGGTTAAAAAGATTTTTAAAACTTTAATTTAAGGTAAATTAGCATAATTTTTCCTTACAAAAACAATAAAATTAACAAAATCAACGATATTAACGCGTTTAACGCGTTAAATTAATCGTAATTAATCGTAATATTAAATTAATAAAGCTAATAATTAATTTAATAAAACCATTCGTAAGCGTTACACGCATTTTACGCTATTTACTTACGAGGTAATAAGTAATTAAATTAACCATTAATTATTAACCATTAGCTATTAATTATTACTTTTTGTTACCTTTAATTAATTATCGAAATTAATAAAAGGTTTCGTAAAACGATTAATTATTTTAAGATGTTTTTTTAACAATTATTTAATACGTGGTTATTAAGTTTTAATAGGTTTAAAAGAAAAGGGTTTTAACGTTAAAATTAAAATGTTAACCACCTATTTAAACCACTTATTAACCACTATTACCACCTATTGCCTTTAATTAAAATTAATTATTTAAATAAATAAGGAGTTTCGTAAGCCTTTTATTTATTTTTAAGATGTTTTTTTAATATTATTTAATACGTGGTTAGGTTTAAAGAAAAGGGTTTTAAAAAAGGTCTTAAAAAAGGTTTTAAAAATGGTTTTAAAAAAGGTTTAGCCCGCTTAACTTTGTTACCTTTTTAGCTAAGATACGCTTACATTAATGTTTTTAAATAGTTTAAAAAGATAAAAAGTTTCGTAAGCTATATATTTAACCTTAAAATGTTTTTTTTAAAATAATCCGATATATTATTATAAAGCTATAGCTTATAATAGTTAAATATTA
Source organism: Hypoxylon sp. FL0543 (assembly GCA_022578575.1). Classification (NCBI taxonomy): domain Eukaryota; kingdom Fungi; phylum Ascomycota; class Sordariomycetes; order Xylariales; family Hypoxylaceae; genus Hypoxylon; species Hypoxylon sp. FL0543. The sequence continues at coordinate 45,154 of MU394014.1, read as the reverse complement.
ATTAAAATATAGCTTGTTTAACTTCTTTTTATATTATTTAAACTTAAATTAAAACTTTTTAAGTAATAAGCATACGCCTTATAAATACATTAAGCATAAGCTATGCGTTATAACTAAAGTAAGCGCGGGTAAAGCTCGTGCCACTTAAAAAGTTTAAGTTTAAGCTTGCTAAAATAATTTTTTATATAAAAATAAATTACTTAAATGCCTTAAGTGCTTAACTTTTAAAAAGGTTATTTGTTTATTAATTATAAATTATACTTATTAAAGTTTTTATAGGTTTTTTTTGCATTAAAACTAATGTAATTTCTTATTTTAAAAGGTTAAAAAAGTGAAAACAAATTAAACTCGTTAAAAATAAATTATTTCGCGGCAAACAATAAAAAAAATAAAAAAAAAATATTTTATTTATAACTTAATAAAATTAAGTCGAATAAACTTTAAATAAAACTTTTATAAGTGTTAATTTAATGCTTTATTTAATAAAGATATTAAAAAAGAATTAAACTTAAAATAAATAAGTTATAAAAATAAACACTTTTTAAATATTTTTTAAACATAAATAACTTTATAAAGCTACGCTTAAAATAAATAAAATTTATATTATTTAATAAGTTATAAAATAATAAAAATAATAGTTTAAATTAAATTATGTAATAATAAGTAAAAATAAAGCTATAAAAAGTTAAACTTTATTAAAAAAATATAAAAAAAGATTTAAGTTACCTTAAAGCTTTAAAGCTATTAAAGCCTTAAAGCTATTAAAGCCTTAAAGTAATTAAGGTCTTAAAAAGCCTTAAAGCTTTAAAGCTATTAAAACTTTAACGTAATTAAAGCTTTTAAAACTTAATATAATTAAGGCTTTAAAGCTTTTAAAAGCTTAACGTGCTTAAAGCTTTAAAGTTATTAAAGCTTTAATTAAAGGGTAATTAAAGCGTTAACGCCGTTAAGGCTATAAAACTTAAAAGCTTTTATGTTTAAAAATTAATATTAAATTAAAATGAAATAATAAAAATAAATAAATTTAAGATTAATACTTTTAATTATAAAGTTTTTATAAACCTTTTTTAAAGTTTAAGCTAAGTATTTTTAATTTCGTTTAAAGGACTTTTTTTGTTCGAAACTTTTAAAAATAATAAAGGAAATTAATAAAGAAATTAATAAGCTTATTTTTTTAAACAATTAATTTAAAAAGCTTATTAATAATGTAATAAGTTATTATTTACGATAATAAAGCTATTATTCGTAAAAAAACCATGCTAAAAGAAAACTTATATTATTATTATTATTATTATTATTATTATTAATCTTACACTAATTACCCTTATTGCTTATTCTTAAAAGGCAGGGTGTATGAAGTTGTTGCTTAGTAAATGTTTAAGTAAGAATTATAATTTAAAGAAAACCTATATTGCTTCGATAATATTTTATTTGCATTATACAACCATATTATTTATAGCTTTTTATTTATAGAAGCTTACCTTTTTAATAAAAATAAGTAAAAGAGAAAAGAAAATTAATATATAGTGTTAGTGTGGATAGGCCTTTTTTTTATAGGTTTTAAGGCTTATTATCCTTTTTATGGTGTTATAATAGTTTATTTTTTATTCGCTAGTGTAGTGATAGCTGTTTTTAGTAATGGCTTTAATATTTTTGCTTGGTATTAGCTTAAGTGTTTATTAATAACATGTTTAAAATGTACTTTTAAAGTGCTACTTAAAGCTTTTACTATTAGTATTTATTTACTATTGCTGTGTATCTTAGTGAATCGATAATTTCCTTTTTATAACCTTTTCGATATTTTTTTACAATTGTTTTATAACCTTATTATTGTTATTATAGCTAACATTAAAGGTGTTGTGTTTTTTTAAGAGGAGTTATATTTTACTAATGTTTTATGCATAAAGTGTTTTTAATATATTGTTGGTAAATATAATATAAAGGATGAGCTTTTATTTAAGTTTTTTTGTTATTTTATTTTACCTAGTATAATTACCTATAAGCTTTATAAAGGCTGTAGGATAACCTATTATACTGTAAGTGATTTAGCTGCTTTTTGCTATTTTTTTGTTTTTGCTGACTTAATTTTCCTTAGGTTGTCCCTGGAATGTATGGTGACTTCTTTGCCCTGTTTGCTTTTTTTAAGTAAATTATGCCTTTTTTTATTAATGCCGATTTTATAAACGATGAGTTGCTTCTTATGGATATTTATTAATTCCTAAGGGAATTAAGAGAAGAAATAGCTAGCGCGGTGAACCATTTATGTTATGGCTTTAATACGGTAAAGAGGTAATATTGCTTTTTCTTTTACCTTTTTTCTGCCATTAAAGCTATGAACTTTACTGCTTATGCTGCTTAAGTGTAATGGCAGCAGAATTATTTATAGGTCCATTATTTCTGGAATATTTATCTTAATATAAGTGTTTTGCTTGTTTTTTAATGGCTTTTTATTAACGTTTTATAGATTTTTAAAAAGCGGTGGTTCTTTAAGAAGGCATAACATTATTGTCTTCTATTTAGTGATATTAGGTTTAATTATTAGGTAGTTATTAAGGCCTTTTATAAGGCGAAGGTAAAGTGAGCTGTTATGGCTTATTTAAGCTATTAAAAAGGAACCATTTTTATAGCTAACTTCTTTTTCCTCCCGGGTGTTAAGCCATAAATAAGGCTATATTATTTTAATGTTGTTATATTACTTTATTTATAATTATATTATATTATATTATGCTTATTTAATAAGCGTTTTATTTCCTTTTTTAGGTGGTTATATTTAAGCCTTTTATATTGCCTTATCCCTTTTAAGCTATATAGCTTTTATCTTTTTATTTCTATTTATTTAATTATCTTAACTGTTTTACTATTATTTTATCACTATTTTAGTAATATATTATTTTACTATAGGTTATGCCTTTTTGCTATAAGTTAATTCCTATTATTTAAAGGTTTTTTGTATGATTTATTTAAAGAGCTATTATAAAAACTTTAGTGCTTTCTTTAGTAATAAGCTTAGCTTTAATTGTGTTTTCCTTTACTTGTTAGTTTTTATATATTTTTTATGCATTTATTGTAGGAAGTTGTGTGATTTTATAAGTGTTTTAATGTTACCTTATTGTTTTTACGTTGTTGTTTAGGTTAATAGTTTTATCCTAGCTTACCCTTAGTATAATTAGCGATGTTTTTGCTTTGTTTGCTTTCTTTAAGTAAATAAAACCCTTTTTTGCTATTTTCTTTATTAACGAGGATAATGATAATTACCCCTTTTTGCCCTTAGCTAACCTTTACTATTTTTAAGAGGAGTTTTAAATTAAGGTTGCTTAAGCGGTGGATACCCTACTCTTTGGTTTCTTTACTACTAAGGGTTTATATTAATTATCTTTTTACCCTATTATTGCTAATACTGTAATTTTTTCTGCTAATTACTTTTAGTGGCTTTAATGTTAAAGGGGATATTTACTATTTTTTTATTTTAAGGATATGTATTTAAATATAAGTGTTTTACTGCTTTTTTATTACCTTTTTGCTAATAGGTATAAATTAATTTAAAATGGCGTTACTTTAAAAAGGCAGTGGCATATTATTTGTTACTTAAGGATATTAGGTTTAATCACTAAAAGCGTACTAAGGAATCTTTCTAAGCAGAGATTAATTTTGCTATATTTACTAAGTTAAGCTTCTAAAAAGGCTACATTCTTATGGCTAATTATCCCTTTCTTTTTAGGGAAAAATTATAGATATTTTAATACCTTTATGGTATTTTTATTATAGTTTAGCCGTTATGGCAGTATATTTATTTAGTTTTGTTTTTTATTATTTATATGTTAACGTATTACTTTTTTTTATTATACTTATTATATTGCTTCTTTATATGCTAGCTTTAATATTACCTTATATATAGGCAGTAATTTTTATTTTAGGAACTATTTTATAATTATCTTAGCTTTATTTAAGTTTGTTATTGCTTTTATATAGTTCCTTTATATCATTAAGGCGTTTAAAGCTAAATAGCGGTGTAATGCTATCTATATAACGTTATATTAATGGTATTTTATTATGATATAGTAGGTGGTTTTTTTATCTCTATACTTATACTTAAGGGTTATAACTCCTAGAACCTTTCTTTTTAAAAAAAAGGCTTTTAGTTTTATCTTTTTAGTATATATTTACATTAATACTAATGCTTTATGTTTTTTAAGTTTATAGTATTATTTCTTAATATTAATTTCACTTAAGGGCTTTATTGTTATAAGGATGTTATATTAGTGTTTCGCTTTTTCCTAAGCCTTTTGCTATTTCTTTAATATAGTGTTTTAAAAGCTATTATTCCTAGTTTAACCTTTAAGCTAGCTGCTTTATGTTTCGCTATCGTGTTTATGCCGTTTTAGTGGCGCTTTATTTACATAGGTATTGCTTTTTTTCCTTTTTTTGCTTCTATTATTTTTTACTTTAGTTACCTACCTAGCTATTTTATGTTTAACATTCTTTATTACCTAATTAAAGCTAATAAACTCTGCCTTATTTTTAAATTCAGCTATTTTTATATTAAGACATAAGTTAATTAATAGGTATTTTATTTTACTTTTTAGCTTTAGTATTAGTGTAGCCTTATACGTTTCGCTTATTTCTTATAGGTATTTTAATTACATAGCTTTAAGTTTTATAATAATCCCTTTTGCTTTTTCCTTAAAGCTAAAGGTATGCTATACTGTTGTTTTATATGCTATAATGCTTTTAATTACCTTAATATATATCTTTTTAGCCTTTAAGGCATTACACTTTTATATAAAGGCTGCTAGCTTTAAAAGTATATATTTTTGCCTTTTTATTTTTGCTTTTATTGCTTTTAAGTGTTTTTTTTACTTAAGCTTTTTATTTAAGTAAACGCCTAGGAATTATATGCTTTTTACTAATGTTATAATAGTGTTATTAAGCGTGATTATTCTAGTTTTAGGTTTATAAGCTTTAGTGAAGTGTATTAATTTACTTTTTCTTAAGGCAAAGGTTATACCATACCAGGCCGCCCACTTTTTGTAAGTTTTATATATTTTTTCTAATTTTTTATAGTTCTTTTTCGTATCTTTTAATGCTATAAGTAGGTTAGTATTGTTTATAAATCCAACTACTAGGATCTTTTCTTTTTTTAGCTCCTTATAAAAGGTTATAATATATAAAATGAAAAAAATAAGGAATAATGGAAAGCTTTATAAAATGCTGGCTAATAGTTATTGTTTTATTAATGTGTTTTTATTAAAGACTAATTTTACTATTTTTTCCTTTATAAAGCTTTAGATTTATTTAATTAGCTATGGTGGGTATTTTTTAATGTAAAGTATGTGTATTATCCTTTTTAAAACAACGTTATTAAAAGCTTTTAATATATTTAGTTATAATAGTAATGTTGTTGTTTTATGTTTTTATGCTAAGTATACCCCCTTAATAACTATGTGTATTATTACTTTTATTAACCTATAGGCTTTATTTCTTATCTATTTATTAAGAAGTAAGTGGTTTACTTTTGCTGCGTTAGTAATGCGTCGTGCGATTGCTTTTTCGATCACTTTACCTATTATGCTTAGTAAGGCTATTAGTTTATATACATTAAGAAGTGTTTTCTTTTTTGTAAATTTCCTTAATTTAGGAAGCATTATAGCTATTACTCTTTTAAAGGCTTTTAAGTAGCATCTAAATATAAAGCTTTAAGTTACTATAATAGCAATAGTTTAAAACACTAGCTTTTTACAGGCTTTTAAAAACCCTATTAGCAATAAATCTTTTCTAGGTGCTTTTCATTATTTCATTTTTTTAATAATGCTTTTTACCTTTTTTTATTTTATTTTTTTTAGGATAGTAAAGCTATATTCCCCATATAGTTTATTATATATTTAACCTGTTAATATGTCTGTTAAGTTTACTTATAGCTTTAGGAAAAATTGTTTCAATAGTAGCTTGCTTTTTTTATAGTGTGTATTCGCCTATAATCCTTTAGCTAGGTTTTTTTAAAGGTACGGTATTTAAGTATTTTATTTTAATTCTTAGCTTTTAAGCCTTACCTATCTTTTTAGGTCCTATAAAAGCTTATTATCTTTAAAGGCTTTTGCTAATATTTTCCTTTAGTAGTTTTTTTTCGATGTGGCTATTGTTTTTTTATACTTCTTATTGGCGTCTTTTAAAGCGTTTTACTAGCGTTTTGTTCGCTATGCGTTTTATTTTTATCGTTATTTTATCATTCCTTTCCTAGCCTTATCGACTTCCTTATATTATTACTAGGCTGCTTAGTTACTAACGGCTTTTCTTTTTAGTGCCACTACGTTAGCAATATATTAAAGTTTCGTTATTAAGTACTTTATATACTCGTTTATATCTTTTTCGGTATTAAAACCCTTTAAAATTTATAGCTTTTTAGCCTTTATTGCTATTATATCCTTATTTAGTTTTTTTTATACTTTTTTAGCGAAAGGTCGTTTTTTTATTATTAGTGCCCCATTAAGGAGGATTTTAATCTCTTACGCAATATAGTTTAAACCTCCCTAATTTAATGGTTTAAGCTTATTATATTTTAGCCTTTCGTTTATTTATGTTAGGTTTATAATAAAGTTTTAATATCTTTATTATTATTTTGTTATGGTTTCTCTTTTAGTAATAAGGGTTAGTCGTTAACGTATCGCTAGTATTAAGGCTTTTTTAAGTTATTCTTAATTTTGTTCTTTTTTATCCTATAGGGGGTGGTGTATATTAAAGTCTTTTATTATTACGTTCTTTCTTTGTGTTTTTTTCCGAAAAAGTTTCAAAATTAAGCTTTACTAAAACTGGCCTGCTAGCTTCACGTATATTAACTATACTGTCAGCGTTTCATCACTATATTAAAGTTATACTAATGCTTAATTATGGCTTACTTTTCCTTTTTAGCTTTTTCTTTTAATTTTATTGTTTATGTATATAATTGTTTTGTTTAAACCTTCCTAAACTATTTAGTAGTTGTTTGCTTTAAGGTAAAGTGGTTTATTATTTAAAAACTATAGTTTTTATATTGCGATTATATTGCTATTATAACAGCTATAAAGTGTTTAGTTTATAATGTTTTATTTTTATGCTACGTTTCAGTATGTTATTTTAAGTTTTTTTATTAAGTGCTAGGAAACGGTTTTAGCTGCATTTACTGTTATGGTTTTAATGGTTTAAAGCTAATTCTAAGGGGTTTTATTGTTAATGCTGGAAGGCTAGGGAAATATGTTTAAATCTTCTTTAAATTATTGTTTATCTTAACTTTAGATCTCGATTTAGGTCTTTTTTTCCTTAACGTTTATTATTATTCTTAGCCTATTATTCCCATTAAGTTTATAGTTAGGTTTATTTGTCTCGTTTACATAGCGCTAGCTTTTCGCCCTCGTTTTACTAGCGGGTTAACTTTATTAAGCTATATGCCTTTAAATATATATTGTATTTATGGTTTTTTTAGCTTTATTAAACTGGTGTTTTATTCTTTAAATTATCTTAGTTACCGAGCGTATGCTTTTTTAGCTTTTTCCTTTATTTCTTATATATGTTTACATTTAGATTCTTAGGCTGTGTGTTTTCTTTTATAGTTTTAACACTTCAGCAATCTTTTATAGCTTTTATTTCCTTTTTTATATACTAGGCCAGCATATTTACCGCACCTGGCTTTTTTTTAATAATATTTTATTATATGTTTAAATTTATAGCATTTAAAGCATTGTTCGGCCCTTACTTTCCTTGCAAAAAGTTTACATTAAAAGATTTTTGCTTTCCATATTATCTTATTAATGTAAAGCTATTAGGTTATTGTAAGGTTTATAACTTTTATAATTATTAAAGCGAATTTTGCTTTTAGGTTTTTTTAATATATTAGCTTAATTTAGTTAATAGCTTATATATTCTGCCTTTATAGTTTTCTTTTTAGCTTTTTAAGTAAGGCATAAGCGTTTTATAGCCTATTCGCCTTAAGGCTTTTAACTATTATTGTAAAGGTGTATCCTAAGCCGATTACTTAAAAGCTAAAGGCTTTTTATACCTATTTTTAGTTTGTTTTATACTTAGTTGCGTTTTGTTAGAACGTTATTATTATGTTGCTGCTTTATAGCTGTTAAGTTACTATCGTTTTGTTTTTTTCAAAGGCTATATTAATTGCCTTTATTACCTTTTCCACGTTACAGGTCGTTAGTTTAAGGTTTATTTGTTTTTTTTTTATTATAAGCTTTTTAAGCTTTTTTAATAAAACTATTAAGGTAGGTGCTTAATTTACGTTTATGTTTATAGCGGCTATGTTTGCTTATGTTTGTTTCGCTAATTAGTTAGCATTGTTTTACTTTAAGTTTACTATGGATATTTTATTTTTAAGCGTTTTTAAGATGTTAGTTTTCATTGTATTAAACAATGATTTAATGTTTATATTTATAGTGGTTTTAATACATCACTGTTTTTCTTTTGGTTTGTTGCTGCTTTGTTTTAATTGTATTTGTTTCATTATTTTTTTTTGTATCTTTTTTGCCTCTTCTTTTAAATTCTTTTTTACTATTCCCATTAGTTTATTAAATAATGCTTTAATTATGTTAATTTAGCTTTCATTGTATGGCTACTTTCGTTTGTTTTAACTTACGCTAACGATGTGTTAATAATTAGCATGTGTTTTATTATCTTTACGAATATCTTTTATTTATAAGTCTTTTGTAATAACGCTTTATGCCTACATGTTAGCGGCAATGCGCGCATGTAACGCTGTTCTTGTGTTTATAATTAATTGTTTAGCTTAAGTTTTAAATAAATTAATAAGCTTTTTAGCTTGTTAATTTAATTTAAAAGTTTAGTTCTTATTTTAATATAAACATATTTAATGTGTATGTATGTTTTTTTTTTTTTTTTTTTTTTTTTTTTTTTTTTTTTTTTTTTTTTTTTTTTGCTATTTAAACTTAGACTAAAACTTTTTAAGTAATAAGCATACGCTTTATAAATACATTAAGCATAAGCTATGCGTTATAGCTAAAGCGAGCGTAGGTAAAGCCTACGTTACTTAAAAAGTTTAAGTTTAAGCTCGCTAAAATAAAAAAAAGCCCATTAAACCACCTATAAAATAACCTTTTCAATAATAACAACATTAATTAATACACTTTTAAAACTTACTTACGTACGTACGTAACGTAATTTTTACCTATTAAATAATTTAATTAAACAATAGCTTTACCTATTAATAATTTTAAATATAAACTTTTTATAAAGCCTTTTTAAGTTATATTTATTTACTTTTATTTTTATTATTTTTTGTTATTTTTACTTAAAACGTTTAAAATATTTATTTAAAACGCTTTTTTTTCTTTAAACAAAATATTGCTTTTTTTACTTAACTTATTAGTATTTTTCTTTTTTTTCTTTTATTAAATAATTTATTTCTTTTTTTAAAAAAAGCCATAACTATAATCGTTTAAAAATACGTAAAATACCTTTTTTTTTCTTTCCTTTTTTTAAATCTTTTTTAAAAATTACATTAGGTTATTTTTTCCGTGTATTACTTATGTTTTTAAAAGTTTTTTACAAAAAATTTTTTAATCTTTACATAATTATATGTAAAATAAGGTAGGTTAATTATAAGTAATATATTTAAATTAATGCTTATAATTTTTTAATGCTAAGGTAATAAAGTTATTAATGCTAAAAAATTAACTTATTTTTAGCCTTTTTTATTAATCTTTTAAATAATATAATAAATAACTTAGTTAATATTAACGTATGTTTTATAACTTTTTATAGTATTATTTTTAATATATATTTTCATTATAATGTAAGCTTTATATAAAGCTTAAGCCTTTTATGTTATTATAGGAAAAACCTTTGCTTTTAAATGTTAAAAATAGTTAATATAAAACTATTAAACTTATACACTTTATTACCTTTAAAGTATTCTTAAAAATAATAAAGTATTTTTTAAGAAACCTTTTAAAGAAAAATTCTTAATGTATAAACAATATATTAAGGCAACTTAATTACATTATTTATTTACACTATTAAGCTTAAATTTTACTATATTTATTATTAAAACCTTAATAAGTTTACCGCTAATATTAATAATATAAACTTTTAAAAGTTTAATTATTATACTTTTAATAAAGTTATTTACATTATTAATAATGTATATATTAGCTTTAATATTTATTAAAAGTAATTTTTAAAACATGCCTTTTTTAGCTAAGTTATATATGCTAGTTATAATTTTATTATTTTATAATAAAGCAGGTTAAAAGTAAATAAGCATAATATAAAGTAACCTTTATAGCTTTTATATTATTTATAATAATATATAGCTTAAGTTAATTTTAATTTGCCTTAGTTTATAGTATTAAATAAGCTATTTTAAGTTAGTATTATTTATTTTTACTATATATATTAAGCTAAAGTAAAAAACTTTAAAGGTTAAAATTTAAGAATTATTAAAGGTTATAGCTTATAAATAAGCTTAAACGCTTTAGCCTTTTAAGTTATATTACCGATTAAAAAAATAACTAATGTAAAAAAACAATTATATTAAGTAAATGTTAAAATATTTAAAAGTGCATATAAAAGTAACTATTATTAAGGTAAGTAAAAGGCTAAAGCTATTTATAATTAGTGATAATTTAAAAAATTTCTTTAAAGGCTTATTTATATATAATATAAGAAATTATAAGGTTTTTAAATTTATAAAATAATAATTATATTAAGAATAGCTATAAACTTTATAATTAATAGCTTTACTTTGTTTTTTTAATAATGACTTAATAAGTGAATTAATAAGTAAACTTATTAATGAATTTATTAGTGAAAAACGCATTAATAATGTGTTAATAAAGGGTTACTTATTTGTGTTAATTGTTAATAAGTTAACTAATTAGGCTAAAAACTATAAAAGCTTTTTAAGGTTTAATTAGGTTAATTTCGTAATTAAAGCATTGTTTTAAACTTTTAGTGTTTAAACACTTATTATTATTAACGCTAACGAAAGGCTTTACGATAGTTTTAAAGGTAGGCTAGTTAAGTTAATAAAATAAATTAAACTTATAACCTTATGTTAAAACTTTATTTCATTAATAACCCACTTAAGATTATACTTAAAGGCTGTTTTTATTAAATTTCGCGTTTTTTAACTAAGACTTAAGGTGGTTTAGCTAAGTAAAGTTAATGCATAAGTTAAAAAACGTTTAACGTTAATTTTTCCTAGCTTTTAAAAAGGCCTTACGTTATTATATGCTTTTATAAATGCCGTTATTTATGCTATAACTTTTTTTTTAATAACATAAGGTTAGGTTTAATGGCCGTTAATAATAATAGCCTTTAATGCCTTTAATAAATATAAAACCTTAATAACTTTTAACTTAAGAAAACATTAAAAATTAACTTAAAAAAACATTAAAGATTAACTTAAGGAAAACATTAAAGGGAAAATAAGTAAGCTTTATAATGTAACTTTTTTAGTTATTTTATTAGGTTATTAAAAGGGGTTAAAGTTTTAGTTAAACTTTAAATGTTAAGGCAGTTACCTTTTATTATAATACATTAGGTGCATAAACTTAAGTTACTTAATTATTATATGCCTAAGGTGGTTTATGCGTTTTTTTTTTAAAGAAATATTAAAGAAGTAGCTTTAGTAAGGCTTTTATATGTAAATTTTTTCCTTTTTTAGCTTTTAGATTCTTATATATAAAAGTGCATTATTTAAACTTACGCGCCTAAAAGGCCTTACAATAAGTAACACCTTTTATTAAATTTACGAGAAAATTTTTCACTAAGGTTTATAAATTAAAAATTACTTTAATAGGTTTAAAAATAAGTTTAATAAAGACTAAAATAAGTAATACTTTAATTAAAATTATGGAAAAAACTATAAAACTATAAGACTTATATATACGAATAATTAATTTAATAGGTGAAAATTTCGCACTAAGTCGCTTATTACGCTTAAGCGTTAAGCGGCCTTAACTAAACGCATGTAAGTGCATTTAAGCAAAAGTTAAATTAATTTAAAAAAAACAACATAAAGTGCTATTTTCTTAAAAAGGGTATTAAATTAAGCGCCTCTCGGCGGGTAAAACAAAGCTACTAATTATAAAGTTTATAGCTATTTTTAATACAATCATTATTTTACACATTACAATTATTATTTTATACATTTAAAAACCTTATAAAAATAAATATAATAAAACGTATTAATTAATAAAAAATAAATCACATAATACCTTTTAAACTTTTACTTTAGCTTATTATAAGCTATAACTTTAAATAATTCTTAAATTTTAACCCTTAAAGTTTTTTACTTTAGCTTATTATAATAATAATTTAGCTTAATATAAAAAATTACTAATTTAAATAATTAGTTTTTAAATTTATTTAATTAAGAAATGCTATAATATTATTATTTATTAAATAATAGTTAAACGCCTTTAAATTAAAATTTATATTAAAACATAATAATACTTTTTATATATTATTAATAAATATAAATAAGCTTTAACCTTATATCTTAATAAGCAATTAATTTATTAAGCTAAAAGTAACTTAATATTATTTAATATATATAAAGGGAAATTTTTTATAAATAACTTAACTATATAAAAAGGTTTTATAAATAATAAAATAGCTTTATTATTTTAATTTAATAAAAGTAAGCCTTACTTTACCTAAATTTTTTATATTTTGCTTAACCTTTAGCAGTTAAGGTAATAAAAAAAACATTCTATAGATATATCCGCCTTTTAGTATATATAATTCTTTTCCTTTTTTATTTTCTTTTCATTTTTTCCTCTTTACTTCGTTTTAATTACTTGCTTACGATTTCCCTACCTACTTACCCTGTATATAATTTCTTAATGCAATTTTCTTTGTAAGTTTTTTTGTTTTTTCTCGCTTTTCCCGGAAAGGCTACAGGGTAGGCTGTGCCGGCCACGGACGTCGTCCTGCACAGCCCGTCCCCTCTGCAGGGTAAGTGTAGGGTAGGTATAGGGTAAGTTAGTGCAGGGTAAGTGCGGCTGGGTGATGCGGAAACGTGCAGGCGGGGCCACCCTGGAGCGCATAGGCATAAGTCTCCAGGGTAGGTGGCCACCTTGTACCACCCCGCCGACCCGGACGTCTATCTATAGGGTAGGAAGTCCCAGGAGCTGGCTACCTTAGACCTTGCCGAACGATATGGTATAGGTATCAGATGGTATGTTGGCCTGGTCTTTTAACTATATAAGTGACGGGCAAAGCCCTGCTTTTATCTCCTATGCTATACCTGGAAGCAGTCCCTTGACCATGCGTTTTGGGAGACCTAGCCCGCCGAAGCGTCTCCAGGGTGGGCATCTCCAGGGTAGGCATTTATAGGGTAGGCTGCTATGGGCGGGGCTACCTTGGAGCTGGCCTGCCTAAGCGTTTATAGGGTAGGTCGGCATGGGCGGGGCTACCCTAGAGCGCCCCAGCCTGGACCTTTGTAGGGTAGCTGCGGCGGGGGACTACTACCTTATAGCAGTGCCACACGTCCGGGATGGTATAGGGTAGCCTAAGATAGTATAGGGTAGTATTAGGTAGATGTTATAGCCTTAATTCCTGGCTTGCTAGCTATGCTTTAGGGCCGGGCAGCGTACTATTTAAACGCCTATTATTGCCTTTTTGCACTAGCATTGTTTGGAGAGAGGGCTTATCTTTTTTTAGAAAAGGTTTCCACATATAGGAAGCCTTAGTGCCCTATCCTAGCCTTAGGTAAAACCGGTGGGTATATAAATAATATTATAGCATAAGGTTGTTAGTAATTTTCTTTATATCTCCTTTATGCTTAAATTAATCTAATTCTTTAATATAACTAATAAATATAATACTTATAACCTAACATTTATTTTAATAAATGGAAAGGCCTTCTTCTACTAGCCTTGAAAGGGGCCTAGGTTAGTATGTTAGGTAGTAATACCTAATAAAGGCTAACCGCCTAGGTTGCTAATAACCTTCCTAGGGGCAGGTAGTTTTTTTAGGGCATTATAAGGGGTTATTTAATATTCTAAGGTAGAGTATAATATCTTGGTATAAAAAGGTATGCTAGGGCAGGCCTACCCTAGAGCTATCCTAGAGCTGTATTGGAGCTACCTTAGAGCTATCCTGCAGGATACATGCAAGCCTACCCTATAGCTACCCTAGAAGTGGCCTAGCAACGGCTATTTCTAGGGTAGACGTATGGAAATATCGCAGGCTACCCTATAGCTACCTTGTAGCTTACCAGCACCAAACTACCCTAAAGGTGGCCGGCAACAGCCGTCTATAGGGTAAGCACATAGAAAACTTGCGGGCTACCCTAGAGCTACCCTAAAGACACCTTGTAAATAGGTAGTTGCGCGTGTGCTTTAGGGTAGGTGCTTTTCGACATATACCCAATACGCTTTTAACCGATGCTCCTTCAGGCCTGGCGCCTCCTAGGTAAGTATAAAATAGGTGTAAAGTAAGTATAAGATAGATAGGTAAGCAAGAAAGGAGTTTTTAAAAGAGATGGCTTAAGCTAAAGAAAATAGCCTATATATAAAGGGATATACTATAACTTTACTTACTTACTATAATTAAATAATAAAGGCTTATTATAGTTATTTAGTATAAGGGTTAAAAGGTATAATTAGGGTTAGGGTTAGGGTTAATATTAAGAAGTTATTAAAGGTTATAAGAAGTAGTTAGTATTAAGGTTAAAGAGAAATCTATAAAAGTATACAAAAATATAATAAAGAGGATAAGGGAAAGAACTTTATTATGTTTTATGTGAATATATATATCTAGGTATATAAGTATTAGCTTATATTTTTCTTTTTCTTATATTTATTATATTATATAAGTATATATATATATATGTGTATGTGTGTATATAGTAGTATTTTAAAGTAGTTAGCCTTAAGCCTTATATAATAAAGTTATTTATTTTTAATTTATCTTAATAATACCTTAAAAAAAGGTTATATGTTAATAAAATAAATAACTAAATGTAAACTTTAATTAAAATATAAGGTAATTAAAATATAGGATAACTAAGATATAAAGGGTTAAATATGTTTGCTTATTGCTTATATTAATTTTATATGTTTAATAATTATTCGTTTTTATATAGATGATAAAGCTATATTATTAGCTAATGTTTATCCCTATAATTTCTAAACCTTACTAAGAAGTTATAATATAAATATGTATATATACCTAGGGTAAAAATCTAAAGGTTGAATAAATATTACTTATATATATATATTTATCTTTTATATCCTTTATATATACATTTTTATATATATATACCAGTTTTAACCTTTAGCCTTTTTTTACTTTTAATATAGTAAGCACAGTATATATAACCCTAGCTAATAAGATATAGCTAGTTAAAACTTAGCACATAAGAGCGGGCGCCTTGTAGTTAGGCCACTTAGGAAGACCTACCCTATAGACTTACCCTATAGACTTACCCTATAGCTACCTTAAAACTGCCGCGGCAGTAACAGGTTAGCTTTGTATAGCAATAAGTCCAATACCACCAGATAAAGAAAATTTAAGGCTTTAAAATGATATATATATTATTAGGGCAAAGCTAAGGGTTAGGCAAAAAATCTAGGTATATATGAAACCCCCCGGCCATTACTGCTAACCCTGCCTGGCTAGCTAATCTAGGACCGCAAACGCATAAGGTTAGGCAGAGCCACCCTAGAGCCACCCTAGAGCTAGCTACCCTGGAGGCCCCCCGCGGCTAGGCTGGTGCCAAAGGGTAAATTTATAACGCCTATAAAACATCCGTATAGGTTATATAACCACCTTGTAATATGCTACTGTCTTATATCACTGCTTTGTAACGCTGTGATAATTGCTATAGGTAATGTATCTAGGCAAGACTTATACTATCCAAACCGCCTTGTTAAGCCTTATATACTAGTGCTAGTTACATGCCGGTGCATACCTTAGGAGGGGAGATACCAGGGGTAATATGGAGATTGATATTAATACCTACCTAACAACGCTTATTTAGGTACTCTAGGGACCTTATAAAAGTTTTGTTTTAAGGGCCTTAGGTGGTTAGTGATAGTGTGGTTAGGGGTCCTAGGGAACCCTTAGGCGGTTGGTTGTAATTGGTTGGGTGGCCCTTTAAGGGGCTAGCCTTGCTAGGGCAGGCGTTTGGTTAGGGGGGCGTGAGTTGGATTTTTTTTTATCTAAGTATAAAAAAAATATGCAGGACCAGATCTAGTTTATATAATCGTAAGTTAATTTTTTAGATTTCCCACCTAAATAAATTTTTTAGAAAATATTTTTATATATGTAAAGTCTTTAAGCTATGTTATAAACCTAAATAAGGTTAATAGGTATATAAGAAAGCAGATAATATATATAATTAATATATTATTATAGTATACTCCGCCTATTAAATATTAAACTTAATAAGTAGCACGGCTTAATAATAGGCTATAACTATTATAATAGTTATAATATAAGCGCTTTAAGGCGTTCCCTTCTGCTAGGGTAATGGTTATAATAGTTAAGGTATAAATGTTTTAGGGCAATCCCTTTTGCTAGGTTAGGTATAATAATAGTTATAGTGTAAACGCCCTAGGGTAATCCCTTTTGCTAGGCTATAGATATTATAATAGGCTATTTTTGCTAGCTATAACGCCTATCTAGCTAGAGGTGTAGGTTCCTTTTAGGTATAGCTTCTTACCGCTATGGTAATTACCTAGCTGGAGATATAAGTTTATTTTAGGGCGGCTTTCTATTGCTATAACCTTACCTTAGGTAAAGGCATAAATGCTATAAGGCAGTTTCTTATTACTATAGCTTAAGCTATAATGGGCTAGCATATATTTTATGGTATATCTACCTATTGTAACTTAGCTTAAACTGGGAGGAGACATTACTAGATAATATTTACCTCTTTCTTTATCCTATATTTATATAATAACTATTATATAGTTTTTTATATAACCTTATAGTTTTAACTTAATACTAGGGAACTTATAATAGTTATTAACCCCCTTAAGATGCTGAAGCCTAGTATCTATTAATACAGCGTATATCTAGGATAACCAATAGCCTTTAGGCATATTTTTTGCCTGATAGTAATTAGCTGGGCTTTGTGGATAGCTAGCTAATAGTTAGACTTACCATAAAATATCAAGAGATACCTACCTGGTAGCTACTTTATAGCTATAAGGTAAAGGTCTCCTCTTAAGGCCTATAAGTTTTATTGCTACCCCTCCTATAGGTAGCATATATAGCAGATTAACGTTTTAGGAAATTTAAAGGAGAAAAGCAGAAAATGCCTTTGGCATAATAGGCCTTGCCCTAACCACCACAGGCATCTACCTTTAGTAGTATAAACTATAACTAATTCTTTTATATTATAAGGCATAGTTAGCTAACCCTAACATATAATAATTATCTAGTTAATTCTACTAGTAATTATATGCTTATCTTAAAGATTAAGCCATATATATCTAAGTATAAGCAATTTATACTATAAAACTATAAATAACTTATTAAATCAGTTATTGTTTATTTAATAATACTTTACTACTTAAATAACCATAGTAATTCTAAAGCTAATATATATTAAAAATCCCAACTTACAAAGGGATATATTTATTAGATTAAAAACTAATGCCTTTTGGGGCTCTTTGGTGATTTATAATAACTTCTTAAATCATATAGCCTTATACTAGTAATAATTTATTTAAATTTTTACCCTATTAACTTTTAATAATAAGGTTTTAGCTTGTTATAGTTATAACAAATAATAAAGGGTTAAGGCTTAACCTTAGAAAAGGAGCCTAAAAAACAACTACTATATTTAAAGAAAGCAGCAAACATATAAATTACTTAATCCTAATATAGGAAAATAATAATAATAAATACTAATATAAGGCTCTTTTAGGTTTTATAATTAAAATAAGTATAATTTAAATCCCTTAATAAAGAATAATTAAAGGGTAAGTCTAATACTAGCAGCTACAATAATTCCAGCTCCAATAGCATATATTAAAATTGTTATAGTTAAAAAGCTTATAGTTAAACCTTAAGCCTAACTAGCCGGTCTGCCTCACCACATACATTGGTTCAGCTGGGCCTTTCCCTTTAAGGAACCCCATGCCCTTTACTAGGTATAGCAAAAAACCAGGACTTTTACTATAAAAAAATTAAAATATTTAAAGCAGGCCTATGCTTAAATATATTAACATAAAATAATAAAATAAGATATGTAATTCTATTTTATTAATTTCTAGGACTACTATAATAATTAATAGAGATAATCAAAGGCATTAATATTCAATTATCAAAGGTAAAATTCTTAAATTTATTAAAAACTAACTACTATAAAAGCATTTACTAAAGATATTTTCATTAATCAAAAATAAAAGTTAGGAAATTAAAAATAATTAAATACTATTATAGTCTTAACCATAAATTATACTAATTAAGGATTGGATAATATTATTTTTTAACTTATTTAACACCTTACAAAAAATCAAAGTCTTTAGGTTTTGGGGGGAGTATAATCATAAGGCTAAAACTTAAAGAAATTAATAGAAGGATATTACTAAGGGTGGAGCCTACAGCTTAATTTAACTTAATATAAAGAAACTTACCAGGTTTAAACATAATAAAAATTAACAAATTAAAAGCTTTTTCTTAATTTTATAGGTGGTGGTATATAGCTATTCTTAATTAATAGAGTAATTTATTTACCTAATCATAATAACAAACAAAACCTTAACCTATTAAATAGCTTATATTATTTTAATAATATACTAGCTTTTTAAAGAAACTATCCACTTAAGCGGATAAAAGTTTAAGGCAATAATAGGTTTGTAATACCTTTAGATATTTTAGGCCATATATATATTACACTAACAAAACCAGTAAATATTTCCTTAATAAAAATATCCAAGTAATCTTATTAAACTCTATCATACTGGGGATAAAGTATTACAATTATTACTCTTTAATAAAGAATCCCTAATAAACATAAATCATCAATTTATATTAATTACATCCCTACCCTTTATATACACCACCCATTATTATTACTAATTAAATGGTTTAGTAAGGCTTTTAAACTAGCTTAAAAAAATTAGCAATAATACCTCAAAGCTAAAAAATTATCCAAACTCAATTATTTAGAGGAAGTAAAAATTATAATAAGGTTTTTATTAATAAACCAGCAGAAGGATTATTATAGAGTTACCTAAACTCTTAAAACCCTTTATGAACCTTACCATTGTTTCCTTAATGCAAGCTATAGCTACCTAGGAGTTACCCTATAGCTACCCTATAGGGAACCTATTTTATAACTAGCCCATAGCTCGTTGAAGGATTGTTAAACTCTTATTTAAACCACTATATCTTTAAACACCTAACTAAAATAAGTTAAAACTTTTAACAATAGATCTTTTAGTTCTAATATTAATAAAGAATGTAGTGAAATGCGATAAATAATATAAATTGCAAAATTTAGTAAATCATTAAATCTTTAAACGCATATTACACCCACTAGTATTCTGATAGGTATACCTATTCAAGCATCATTTTAACCCCTTAAGCCTTTATTACTTAACATTAAAACTTTACGCCTTAAGGCACAGTTCCTAAAAGTTAGTAGCGGAGTTAGGGTATACTCTCAACATAATAATCTTTTCTCGCTTATATAATAGCCTTGGTTATTGGCTATTAAACATCCCCCCGCCTTATATGGATAAATAATTAACCTCAAATTAGGTAGGAATATTTATTAAACTTAAGTATATTAATAAGCGGAGGAAAAGAAACTAATAAAGATTACCCTAATAATAGCAAATAAAATAATAATAGCTTAAATTTGAAATCTAGCCCTTATAGTCTAAGTTATAATTTATAGAGGATATTTTAGGCATAATGCTTTCCAAATTCCCTGAAACAAGATGCCAAAAAAGGTAAAAGCCTTGTATGGTTGGATGCCTAGCCTATATATAGCTTCTTTAATAAGTTGAGTAGTTTAAAAATGTTACTCTAAATAGGAGGTAAATTTCTTTTAAAGCTAAATACTAGCTAAAGATTAATAGCATATAAATAAAATAATTGAAAGATAAAAAGCATTTTAAAAAAAGGGTTAAATAGCACATAAAATTATTAAAAAGGAAGCGTTCATAACTAAACCTTCTCCAAGGGGATCATCCAGTATTCTTATTAATACACTTCCTTTAGTCTAGGCTAGCATTAGTTTCCTTAAGGGGATAAAGGCCTAGAAAATATAGCTCTTTTAGGAATATTATAGCCCCTTATATAATATCCTTTGGGGGATTAAGGACTATGCTTTAGTAAGGATACTAGTGTAATGGTTATTAATGATTTATCTTAAAACATGGATTAAGGAGTTAAATATTTATGTAAGTGTTTAGGTATTAAACCTTTATGTGTAATGAAAGTGAATAGAGGTAAAAGCCTTTATGGATATATTATTAACTAATCTTAATATTTTTAGATAGATTTAAGTAAAAATATAATTGTTTGGATTTAAAAGATAATAAACTATGTATGGATAGGGTAAAGTTAAAGGAAACTCTGGTGAAGGCTTATAACAATTCTGATGTGTAAATTGATTATTAAATCTGTGTATGGAGGTGAAAGATTAATTGAACTATTTAATAGCTAATTATTGCTAAAGTTTCTCTTAGGATAGTAATATTATCTTTAGTTTTATAAAGTAAAGCAAATAATTAAGGACTTAGGGGTACTATATTACCTTTATTTATTCTTAAATTTTAAATATATAAAAAGCCTTTATTATTTAATTAAATATGGGTATTTAAATATACTAATATTAATAGGCCATTTTTAATAAATAAAACTAGCAATATAGAATAAATCGAATATGGGGTTAAGATACTAAAATAGATGCTTATTAAACACTATAAAAGGTGTTAGTATATTTTAATAGTAGGATTATAGCTATAGAAGTTAAAATTAGCTAAGGACTATATAATAATTTACCTATCGAATATATTAGCCTTAAAAATGGATAACATTTAAGTATTTTATTTATACCTTACCCTTAAGGTAGAATTAATGCTTTAAGAAGTAAACAGCCATAAAAATCAGTAATAAAGCCTAAGGCATAAGCCCAAATAGAATAACCTTTAGTATAGATCTTAGTAATAATAACAAATACTTTAATAAGAACTTAAAGGATTAAAGTAGGAAAAAGTTTTATATAAATAATAATTAAATATAGGTTAGTTAATCCTAAGTTATAGGGAAGTTTTATTTTAAAATAGGCATTTATACACCATATAATAAAAGGGAAGCTGGTTAATATTCTAATGCCTAGATTTAAGTTTTACATAACAATATAATTAAAAATGGAGATGATGGTAGGGGCCTTAAACAAAGTTCTCTTTTCTTCTTAACAATTTATTACCTTAAAATTAGTTTATTTAAAGCTAGGGTTTAACAGCTAAAAAAGCCCAATACCTTTATTAGGTTTGGTATGCCTTTAATATCCCTTAAAAATCTGTTAGAGGGAATAATTCTTAAGCTAGATTATACTTATAACTATAGTAAGTTTTTAAGGTAAATAACCTCTAATTAATAGAATAATATAAATAAAAAAAGTCAACAAAATAGATCTATAACTTTAAAAAAAGGATTAGCTTTAAAGATTAGATACATTAAGCCTTTAACAAACAGCTTAAGAGTAGATCACCACTAGCCAAGCAACCAGCCAACAGTTTTTAGCACTTAGGTCCTAACGCCTTTAGCAAGCTTCAACCATCCAGCATATAATTAATAACCAACTTAAAACTAATACAAATAAGGAAAATCTAACTATCTAATTAAAACATAGTATTATAATAGTTAAAAAATAATATTAATATAATATAATTTCTACTTAATGCTCTAAATATTAAAGTAAAAAAATTTAATTAAGCATAAGTAAACAATAGAAGTAACTATAACTCTCTTAAGGTAACCAAATGCCTTATTATCTAATTAGTAACACACATAAATGGATTAATAAAATTCCCACTATCCCTATTTACTATTTAACAAAACCATAGCTAAAAGAATAGGCTTAGCAGAATTAGTAAAGAAAGAAGACTTTATTAAGCTTAACTTTAGTTTAATATTATAAAAAGACATAAAAGGTATAGAATAAATGGGAGCTTTAATACTAATAAAATATTATTACTCCTATTGTTTTTTTACTTATTTAATAAAGCAAGGCTAAACTTTTATCCAACTTTTAATATTAAAGTCCTTTATAAGCCAACCCAAGTTAAAGACATTATTAGGTAAGGAGTTTAACTAAGGCGATATATCTATTAAACTATAACACAGGTATCCTAAAAAGGGCTTATAGAGAATAAAAATCTCCAATAAAACAAAAAGATAAAAGTTTTTTTAATTTTAATTTTTAGTATAAATATAAACCATAAAAATATAGCCTATTAATCCTTTAATCCCTTAAAATTTAAGGCTAAAGATGCTAAAAAAGTTATTATAAGAATAACTAGCTTATAACAGTTAAACGTTTATAGTAATATTGCTTTTTAATCCTTTAATATCAGCTTTTCCTATTATACCAAAGCAGAATTTGGTAAACATTAGATTATTTACCTATTAATAAGGAATATGAGCTAGGTTTAAACCGTTATAAAATAGGTTAGTTTTACCCTATTAATAATTTTGTTATAATAGTAATTTAGCTTAATATAAAAGGAACCGCTAATTTAAATAATTAGTTTTTACGGCTATTTAACTAAGTAATGCCATAATATTACCATCTATTAGATAATAGTTAAACGCCTTTAAGTCAAAATCTATGCCAAAACATAATAATACCTCCCATATATTATAGATAAATATAAATAGGCTCCAGCCTTATATCTTAATAGGCAACTAGTCTATTAAGCCAGAAGCAGCTTAATGGTATTTCACATATTATAATTTTAACGCATGTGGGATTAAATCTTTTACAAATGACTTAGCTATATAAAAAAATCCTATAAGTAATAGAGTAGCCTTATTATTATAATTTGCTAAGGGTAAGCCTTACTTTACCTAAATTTTTTATATTTCGCTTAGCCTTTAGTAGTTAGGGTAGTAAGAGGAACATTTTATAAAATATATCCGCCTTTTAATATATATATTTCTTTTCCTTTTTTTATTTTCTTTTCATTTTTTCCTTTTTTCCTTTTTACTTCATTTCAATTATTTACTTATAATTTTCTACCTACTTACCCTATATATAATTTCTTAATGCAAATTTCTCTATAAGTTTTCCTGTTTTTTTTCTCACTTTCCTAAGAAGACTATAGGGTAAGCCATGCCAGCTATAGATATTATCTTATACGGCTTATCCTCTTTATAGGGTAGGTATAGGATAAATTGGTGTAAGGTAAGTGTAGCTAGGTGATGTGGAAATATACAAGCAGGGCCACCCTGGAGCACATAGGCATGAGTCTTTAGGGTAGGTGGCTACCTTATACTACCTTATTAACCTAGATGTCTATCTATAGGGTAAGAAGTCCTAAGAGCTGGCTACCTTAAACCTTACTAAATAATATAGTATAGGTATTAAATAATATATTAACCTAATCTCTTAACTATATAAGTGATAGGTAAAGCCCTATTTCTATCCCTTATGCTATACCTAAAAGTAGTCCTTTAACTATATGTTTTAGGAAACCTAGCCTATTAAAGCGTCTTTAAGATGGGTATCTTTAGGGTAAGCGTTTATAGGGTAGGCTGTTATAGGTGGGGCTACCCTAAAGCTAGCCTATCTAAACATTTATAGGATAAGTTAGCATAAGTGGAACTACCCTAAAGCATCCTAGCCTAGACTTTTATAGGGTAGCTATGGCAGAGGACCATTACTTTGCAGTAATGTTATGTATCTAGGATAGTATAGGATAGCCTAAGATAGTATAAAGTAGTATTAGGCAGATGTTATAGCCTTAATTTCTGGCTTACTAGCTATACTTTAGGGCCAGGTAGTATATTATTTAAACACCTATTATCGCCTCTTTATACCAGCATTGCTTAAAAAGAGGGCTTATCTTTTTTCGGAAAAGGTTTCTATGCATAAAAAGCCTTAACGCCTTATCCTAACCCTAGGTAAAGCTAGCAGGTATATAAATAATATTATAGTATAAGGTTATTAATAATTTTCTTTATATCCCCTTTATACTTAAATCAATCTAATTCTTTAATACAACTAATAAATATAACACTTATAACCTAACGTTTATTTTAGCAAACGAAAAGGCCTTCTCCCACCAGCCTTAGAAAAGGCCTAGGTTAATATACCAGGTAATAACACCCAGTAAAGGCTAACCGCCTAAGTTATTAATAACCTTCCTAAGGGTAAGCAATTTTTCTAAGGCATTATAGAAAGCCATCCGGTATTTTAAGGCAAAGCATGGTATCCTGGTATAAGAAAATATACTAAGGTAGGCCTACCCTAAAGCTACTTTAAAGCTATATTAAAACTACCTTAAAGCTATCTTACAGGACACATATAAGCCTACCCTATAACTACCCTAAAAATAGCCTAGCAATAGCCATCTCTAAGGTAGGCGTGTGAAAATATTATAGGCTACCCTATAGCTACCCTATAGCTTACCAGCACTAAGCTATCCTAAAGGTAGCCAGTAACGGCTATTTATAAAATAAATATATAAAAAACTTACAGGCTACCCTAAAGCCACCCTAAAGATATCCTATAAACAGGTAGCCACATATATGCTCTAAGGTGGGTACTCTCCAATATATACCCAACACACTCTCGATTAATGCTTCTTCAAGCTTGGTACCTCCTAGGTAAATATAGGATAGATATAAGATAGGTATAGGATAAATAGATAAATAAGAAAGGAGTTTTTAGAAGAGATAGCCTAAGCTAAAGGAAATAGCTTATATATAAAGAAATATACTATAACTTTACTTACTTACTATAATTAAATAATAAAGGCTTATTATAATTATTTAACATAAAGGTTAAAAAATATAATTAAAATTAGGGTTAAGGTTAATATTAGAAAGTTATTAAGGATTATAAGAAGCAATTAGTATTAAAGTTAGAAAGAAATCTACAAAAGTATACAAAAATATAATAAAAAGGATAAGGAAGAAAACTTTATTACATTTTATATAAATATATATATCTAGGTATATAAGTATCAGCTTATATTTTTCTTTTTCTCATATTTATTATATTATATAAATATATGTATATATATGTATATATGTATATATAGTAGTATCTTAAAGTAATTAGCCTTAGGCCTTATATAATAAAGTTATTTATTTTTAATTTATCTTAATAATACCTTAAAAAAAGGTTATATATTAGTAAAATAAATAACTAAATATAAACTTTAATTAAAATATAAAGTAATTAAAATATAAAATAACTAAGGTATAAAAGGTTAAATATATTTGCTTATTACTTATATTAATCTTATGCATTTAATAATTATTCATTTTCATATAAATAATAAAGCTATATTACTAGCTAATATTTATCCCTATAATTTCTAAACCTTACTAAGAAATTACAATATAAATATATATACATACCTAAGGTAAAAATCTAAAAGTTAAATAAATATTACTTATATATATATATTTATCTTTTATATCTTTTATATATACATTTTTATATATATATATTAGTTTTAACCTTTAGCCTTTTTTTACTTTTAATATAGCAAGCACGATATATATAGCCCTAGCTAATAAGATATAGCTAGTTAAAGCCTAGCACATAAGAGTAGATACCTTATAATTAAGCCACTTAAAAAGACCTACCCTATAGACTTACCCTATAAACTTATCTTATAGCTACCTTAAAACTACCATAGCAACAACAAATTAGCTTTATATAGTAATAAGTCTAATACTATTAAATAGAGAAAATTTAAAACTTTAGAACGGTATATATATTATTAGAGCAAAGCTAAAGGTTAGGCAAAAAATCTAGGTATATATAAAACCCTTTAGCCACCACCACCAACCCTACCCAGCTAGCTAATCTAAGATTGCGAACACATAAGGTTAAGTAAAGCCACCCTAGAGCCACCTTAGAGCTAGCTACCCTAGAGGCCCCCCACAGCTAGGCTAGCATTAAAGGGTAAATTTATAATACCTATAAAACGTTTATATAAATCACATAACCACCCTATAATATGCCACTACCTTATATTATTGCTTTATAATGCTACAATAATTACTATAGGCGATATACCTAGGTAAGACCTATACTATCCAAATTGCCTTATTAAGCTTTACACGCTAGTACTAGTTACATGCTAATGCACACCTTAAGAAGGGAAATACTAGGGGTAATATAAAGATTAATACCAATACCTATTTAATAGTGCTTATTTAGATACCCTAGGAATCTTATAAAAGTTTTATTTTGGGGGCCTTAAGTAATTAGTAATAATATAGTTAAGAATCTTAAGGAGCCCCTAAACAGTTAATTATAGTTAATTAGGTAGCCTTTTAAGGGGCTAGCCTTGCTAAGGCAGGCGTTTAGTTAGGGGGGTATAAGTTAGATTTTTTTTCGTCTAAGTATAAAAAAAATATACAGAATTAAACCTAGTTTATATAGTTATAAGTTAATTTTTTAGATTTCTTACCTAAATAAATTTTTTGGAAAATGTTTTTGCATATATAAAGCCTTTAAGCCATATTATAAACCTAAATAAAATTAATTTATCTCAGTAAGCTCAAACCACCTTTTTAGCCCCACACTAAGGCTTGGCGAAAAGGTGGTCTAAGGAATATGTGTCGTTTTTTGGGCCATACCGCACATTAATCAATTAATCAATCATCAAAACAACCACCTTTTTGATTATACAATTAAGATAAGTATCAAATACATTAATCCTGCTATTTAGATCTAAAGACTAATGATTAATACAGGTAGAAATAAATGTTTCGCACGCGTTTTAGCGATTGCACGCGTTAAGCACGCGTTTTAATACCCCTGCAGCTGTCTGCCACCTAGGCAGTAAGCAATTGAGATATTATCAACAACCACCACCTAAACAACACTCTGGTGGATAATCTAAAACGATAAAAAGTTTCGCATGCCTTTTATCTATCTTGGAAATGTTTTTGCGAATTGATCCGATGCGTGGTTGTGAAGTTATGGGCCATTACGGATAGGGTATCGGAGGAGTGGCGTTGAAAAATGGTGTTTTTTTCGTTTACGCCTGGAACACACCCACATCAACGTCAATAAATATTACAAAATTATGAGAAGTTTCGCAAGCCATTTATCTACGTCCGAGATCTTTTTTAAAGTTTATACGATATGTGGTTGTAAAGTTATGAGCTCTTACGAATGTAATGTAAATACCTTACTAAGAAACGTGCGTTAGATCTTGAGTCTCAACGCCTGTCCCTTAGACCACCTTTTTGCTAAACCTTAGTGTGGGGCAAAAAAGGTGGTCTGAGCTCGCTGAGATAAAAAATTAATGGGTATATAAGAAAGCAAATAATATATATAATTAATATGTCATTATAGCATACTCTATTTACTAGGTACTAAACTTAATAAATAACACGGCTTAGTAATAAGTTATAACTATTATAGTAGTTATAATATAAACATTTTAAGGCATTTTTTTCTGCTAGGATAATAGTTATAATAGTTAAGGCATAAACGCTTTAAGGTAATCCCTTCTGCTAGGTTAGGTATAATAATAGTTATAATATAAATACCTTAAAGTAATCTCCTTTATTGGGTTATAAGTGTTATAATAAGCTATTTTTGCTAGCTATAATATCTACCTAGCTAAAGGTATAGGTTCCTTTTAGGTATAGCTTTTTATTGCTATAATGACTATTTAGCTAAAGGCATAGGTTTACTTTAAGGTAGCTTCTTATTGCTATAACCTTACTTTAAATAAAGGCATAAACATTATAGGGTAGTTTCCCACCATTATAGCTTAAGCTATAATAGGCTAGCATATATCTTATAATATATTTACCTATTATGGCTTAGCCTAAACTAGAAGGAGACATTATTAAATAGTGTTTACCTTTTTTTTTATCTTATATTTATATAATAATTATTATATAGTTTTTTATATAACCTTATAGTTTTAACTTAATATTAAGGAACTTATAGTAATTATTAACCCCCCTAAGGCATTAAAGCCTAGTATTTATTGGCATAGTGTGTATTTAGGATGATTAATAGCCTTTAGGCATGTTTCTTACTTAATAGCAACTGGTTGGGCTTTATGGATAACTAGTTAATAGTTAAACTTATTATAAAGCATTAGGAGATATTTATTTAGTAACTACCTTATAGCTATAAGATAAAGGTCTCCTTTTAGGGCCTATAAGTTCCACCACCATCTTTTCTGCAGGTGACATATATAACAAACTAGCGCCTTAGGAAATTTAGAAGGAAAAAGCAGAAAGCACCTTTAACATAATAAGCCTTACCCTAATTACCACAGGCATCCACCTTTAATAGTATAAACTATAATTAATTCTTTTGCATTATAAGGCGTGGTTAGCCAACCCTGGTATATAATAGTTACCTAATTAATTCTATTAATAATTATATACTTATTTTAAAGATTAAGTTATATATATTTAAATATAAGCAATTTATACTATGAAACTATAAATAGCTTATTAAATCAATTATCATTTATTTGATAATACCTTATTACTTAAATAACCATAATAATTCTAAAGCTAATATATGCTAAAAATCCTGACTTATAAAGGGATATATTTATTAAATTAAAAACCAATACTTTTTAAAGCTCCTTAATAATTTATAATAACTTCTTAAATTATATGGCCTTATGCTAGTAATAGTTTATTTAAATTTCAACCCTATTAACTTTCAATAGTAGGGTTTTAACCTGTTATAATTATAATAGGTAATGAAGGATTAGGGCTTAACCTTAAAAAAGAAGCCTAAGAAATAGTTACTATATCCAAAGAAAATAACAAACACGTAAATTACCTAATCCTAATATAGAGAGGTAATGATAATAAATATTAATATAAGGCTTTTTTAGGTTTTATAATTAAAATAAGTATAATTTAAATCCTTTAATAAGGAACAATTAAAGGGTAAGTTTAGTGTTAATAGCTACAATAATTTTAGCTTTAATAGCGTATATTAAAGTTATTATAGTTAAAAAGCTTATAGTTAAACCTTAGGTTTAGTTAGCTAGTCCGCTTTATTATGTGTATTAATTTAGCCAGGCCTTTCCCTTTGGGGAACCTTATATCCTTTATTAGGTATGGCAAAGAACTAAGACTTTTATTATGAAAAAGTTAAAGTGTTTAAAGTAAGCCTATGCTTAAATATATTAGCATGGAATAATAAAATAAGATATACAATTTTATTTTATTAGTTTTTAGGACTACTATAATGATTAATAGGGATAGTTGGGGGTATTAGTATTTAATTATTAGAGGTAAAATTTTTAGATTTATTGAAGATTAATTATTATGAAAGCATTTATTAAGGATATTTTTATTAATTAGGAATAAAAGTTAGGGGATTAAAGATGATTAGATATTGTTATAATTTTAACTATAAACTATGTTGATTAGGGATTGGATGATGTTATTTTTTAACTTATTTGGTACCTTATAAGAAATTAAAGTCTTTAGGTTTTGGGAGGAGTATGGTTGTAAGGCTGAAACTTAAAGAAATTGATGGAAGGGCATTACTAAAGGTAAAACCTATGGCTTAATTTAACTTAATATGGGGAAACTCATTAGGTTTAGATATAATGAGGATTAATAGATTAAAAGCTCTTTCTTGATTTTATAAATGGTGGTGTATGGTTATTCTTAGTTAATAGAATGATTTATTTGCTTAATTATGATAATAAATAAAACCTTAACCTATTAAATAGCCTATATTACTTTAATAATATACTAGTTTTTTAAAGGGACTATCTGCTTAAGCAAATAAAAGTTTAAGGCAATAATAAGTTTATAATACCTTTAGATGTTTTGGGCTATATATGTGTTATATTAATAAAGCTAGTAAGTACTTCCTTAATAAAAATACCTGGGTAATTTTATTAAACTTTATTATGCTAAGAATAAAATATTACAATTATTGCTCTTTAATGAGGAATCCTTAATAAGCATAAATCATTAACTTATATTAATTATATCCCTACCCTTTATATATACCACTTATTACTACTATTAATTAAATGGCTTAATAAGGCTTTTAGATTAGCTTAAAGGAATTAGTAATGATACCTTAAAGCTAAAAAATTATCTAAACTTAATCATTTAAAGAAAATAAAAATTATAATAAAGTCTTTATTGGTAAACTAATAGAGGGATTATTATAAAATTACCTAAACTCCTAAAACCCTTTATAAACCTTACCATTATTTCTTTGATATAAGCTATAGCTACCTAAGAGTTACCCTATAGCTACTTTATAGGGGACCTACCCTATAGCCAACTTATAGCCTACTAAAAAACCATTAAACTCTTATTTAAACCACTATATCTTTAAACACCTAACTAAAATAAGTTAAAACTTTTAACAACAAATCTTTTAGTTCTAATATTAATAAAGAACATAGTAAAATATAATAAGTAATATAAATTACAAAATTCAATAAATTATTAAATCTTTAAACATATATTATGTCTACTAATATTCTAACAGATATACCTATTCAAACATCATTTTAACCCCTTAAGCCCCTATTGCTTAGCGTTAAAACTTTACGCCTTAAGGCACAATTCCTAAAAATTAATGGCAGAGTTAGGGTACACTTTTAGCATAATAATCTCTTCTTACTTATGTAATAGCCCTAGCTACTAGCTATTAAACACTCCCCCACCTTACACAAACAAATAATTAATCTTAAATTAAGTAAGAATACCTATTAAACTTAAACATATTAATAAACAAAAAAAAAGAAACTAATAAAAATTACCCTAATAATAACAAATAAAACAACAATAGCTTAAATTTAAAATCTAGCCCTTATAGTTTAAGTTATAATTTATAAAAGATGCTTTAAGCGTAATGCTTTTTAAGTTCCCTGGAACAAGATGCCAAAAAGGGTGAAAGCCCTGTATGATTAAACGCCTAACCTATATATAGCTCCTTTAATAAATTAAATAGTTTAAAAATGCTACTCTAAATAAGAGGTAAATTTTTTCTAAAGCTAAATACTGGCTAAAGACCGATAATATATAAGTAAAATAATTAAAAGATAAAAAGCACTTTAAAAAAAGGATTAAATAACATATGAAATTGTTAAAAAAGAAATGTTTATAACTAGATTTTCTTTAAGGGAATTATCTAGTATTCTTATTAGTGTATTTCCCTTAATCTAAGCCAGCATTAATTTCCTTAGGGGGATAAAGGCTTAGAGAATATAACTCCTTTAAGAATATTATAGCCCTTTATGTAATACCCCTTAGGGGATTAAGAACCATGCTTTAATAAGGATGTTGGCGTAATAGTTATTAATAACTTGTCTTGAAATATAGATTAAGGAGTTGAATATTTATATAAGTGTTTAAATGTTAAACCTTTATATATAATGAAAATAAATAGAGGTAAGAGCCTTTATAGATATATTATTAATTAATCTTAATATTTTTGGATAGATTTGAGTAAAAGTATAACTATTTAGACTTGAAAGATAATAAACTATATATAGATAGGGTAAAGCTAGAGGAAATTTTAGTGGAGGCTTGTAGTGGTTTTGATGTATAAATTAATTATTAAATTTACGCATAAGGGTAAAAGATTAATTAAACTATTTAATAGTTGGTTATTGCTAAAGTTTCCTTTAAAATAATAGTATTATTTTTAGTTTTATAAGATAAAATAAATAATTAGGGACTTGGGGATGCTATATTACCTTTATTTATTCTTAAATTTTAAATATATAAAAAGCCTTTATTATTTAATTAAATATAGATATTTAAATATATTAATACTAATAGGCCATTTTTAATAAGCAAAACTAGCAATATAGGATAAACTAAACGTGAGGTTAAGATACTAGAATGGATATTTATTAAATACCATAAAAAATGTTAGTATATCCTAATAGCAAAACTATAGCTATAGAAATTAGAATTAACTAAAGATTATATAATAACTTACTTACTAAATATACTAGCTTTAAAAATGGATAGTGTTTAAGTATCTTATTTATACCTTACCTTTAGGATAAAATTAATGCCTTAAGGAGTAGGTAGCCATAAAAGTTAATAACAAAGCCTAGGGTATAAGCCTAGGTAAAATAGCCTTTAGTATAGATCTTAATAGTAATAATAAATATTTTAATGAAAACTTAAAAAACTAAAGTAGGGAAAGGTTTTATATAAATAATAGTTAAATATAGGTTAACTAATCCTAAGCTATAAGGAAGTTCTATTTTAAAATAAGTACTCATACCCTATATAGCGAAAAGAAAGCTAATTAATATTTTAGCACCTAGATTTAGGTTTTATGCAATAATATAACTAAAAGTGGAGATAATGGCAGAAGCCCTAAGCAAAGTTCTCTTTTCTTTTTAACAATCTATTACCCTAAAATCAATTTATTTAAAGCTAAGGTTTAATAGCTAAAAGAGCTTAATACCTTTATCAAGTTTAATACGCCCTTAACATCCCTTAAAAATCCACTAAAGGAAATAATTTTTAAACCAAATTATACTTATAATTGCAATAAGTTTCTAAAATAAATAGCCTTTAGTTAATAGAATAATATAAATAAAAAAAATCGGTAAAATAAATCTATAACTTCAAAAAAAGGATTAGCTTTAAGGATTAAATATATTAGGCTTTTAATAGATGGCTTAAAAGCAGATTACTATTAACTAGGCAATTAGCTAATGGTTTTTAGTACCTAGGTTCCAACGCCTTTAGCAAGCTTTAACCATCCAGTATATAGTTAATAATTAACTTAAAACTGGTATAGATAAAAGGAATTTAATTATTTAATTAAAATATAATATTATAATAGTTAGAAAGTAATATTAATATAATATAATTTTTACTTAATGCTTTAAATATTAAAGTAAAGAAATTTAATTAAGTATAGATAAATAATAAAAATAACTATAACTTTTTTAAGGTAACCAAATACTTTATTATTTAATTAGTAATATATATAAATAGATTAATAAGATTCCCACTATCCCTATTTATTATCTAGTAAAATTATAACTAAAAGAATAGGCTTAATAAAATTAACAAGAAAAGAAGATCTTATTAAGCTTAACTTTAATTTAATATTATAAAAAGATATAAAAGATATAGAATAAATGGAAGCTTTAACACTAGTAAAATACCATTACTCCTATTATTTTTTTACTTATTTAATAAAATAAGGCTGGATTTTTGTTTAACTTTTGGTATTAAGGTCTTTTATAGGTTAACCTAGGTTGAAGATATTGTTAGGTAGGGAGTTTAGCTAGGGTAATATATCTATTAAACCATAATATAGGTGTTTTAAGGGGGGTTTATGGAGAACAAAAATCTTTAATAAAATAAAAGGGTAAAAGTTTCTTTAATTTTAATTTTTAGTATAAATATAAACTATAAAAGTGTAGCTTATTAATCTTTTAATCCCTTAAAATTTAAGGCTAAAGGTGTTAGAAAAGTTATCATAAGGATAACTAGCTTATAACAACCAAATGTTTATAGCAATGTTACTTTTTAATCCTTTAATATCAGCTTTTCCTATCATATTAAAGCAGAATTTAGTAAGTATTAGATTATTTATTTATTAATAGGGAATATAAGCTAAGTTTAGATTATTATAAGATAGGTTAGTTTTACCTTACTAATAACCTTATTATAATGGTAATTTAGCTTAATATAAGAAAAATTATTAATTTAGATAATTAGTTTTTATAGCTATTTAACTAAGTAATACTATAATATTACTATCTATTAAATAATAGCTAAACGCTTTTAAGTTAAAATTTATACCAAAATATGGTAATATTTCTTATATGTTATAAATAGATATAAATAGGCTTTAGCTTTATATCTTAGCAAATAATTAATCCATTAGGCTAAAAGCAGCTTAATGGTATTTTATATATTATAATTTTAATATATATGAGATTAAATCCTTTACAAACAACTTAGCTATATAAAAAGGTTTTATAAGCAATAAAATAGCTTTATTGTTATAATCTGCTAAGAGTAAGCCCTATTTTGCCTAAATTTCTTATATTTTGTCTAGTTTTTAGTAGTTAGGATGGTAAGAGGAACATTCTATAAGTATATTTGCCTTTTAGTATATATAATTTTTTTCCTTTTTTTATTTTCTTTTCATTTTTGCCTTTTTACTTTATTTTAATTACTTGCTTACGATTTCCTCCTACCTACTTACCCTATATATAAATTCTTAATGCAAATTTCTCTGTAAGTTTTCCTGTTTTTTTCTCGCTTTCCCGGGAGGACTACAGGGTAGGCCGTGCCGGCCACGGACGTCGTCCTGCACGGCCCGTCCTCTCTGCAGGGTAGGTGTAGGGTAGGTGTAGGGTAAGTCGGTGCAGGGTAAGTGCGGCTGGGTGATGCGGAAACGCGCGGGCGGGGCCACCCTGGAGCGCGTAGGCACGAGTCTCCAGGGTAGGTGGCCACCCTGTACCTCCCCGCCGACCCGGACGTCTGTCTACAGGGTAGGAAGTCCCGGGAGCTGGCTACCCTGGACCTTGCCGAACGATACGGTTATAGGTGTCGGATGGTATGTTGGCCTGGTCTCTCGACTGTACGAGTGACGGGCGAAGCCCTGCTTCCATCCCCTGTGCTGCACCTGGAAGCAGTCCCTCGACCACGCGTTTCAGGAGGCTCAGCCCGCCGGAGCGTCTCCAGGGTAGGCGTCTCCAGGGTAAGCAGCTCCAGGGTAGGCACTCGTGGGAGGTGGCTACCCTGGACCCGGCCAACCCGGGCGTCTACAGGGTAGGCTGCTGTGGGCGGGGCTACCCTGGAGCTGGCCCGCCTGAGCGTCTACAGGGTAGGTGGGCGTGGGCGGGGCTACCCTGGAGCGCCCCAGCCTGGACCTTTGCAGGGTAGCTGCGGCGGGGGACCGCTACCCTGCAGCGGTGCCACGCGTCCGGGATGGTATAGGGTAGCATTGGGCGGACGTTGCAGCCTTAATTCCCGGCCCGCTAGCTATGCTCTGGGGCCGGGCAGCGTACCCTTCGAACGCCCGTCGTCGCCCCTTCGCGCCGGCGTCGCTTGGAGAGAGGGCTTATCTTTTTTTCGGAAAAGGTTTCCGCGCACAGGAAGCCTCGGCGCCCCGACCCAGCCCCAGGTAAGGCCGGCGGGTACGTAAATGGTGTTATAGCATAAGGCCGCCAGTAGTTTTCTTTACGTCCCCTTCATGCTTAGACCGATCCGATTCTTTGATACGACTAACACGACACTCACAACCTAACGTTTATTTCGGCAGACGGAAAGGCCTTCTCCCACCAGCCTCGGAAGGGGCCCAAGTCGGCGTGCCGGGTAGTAACGCCCAGCAAGGGCCAACCGCCCAGGTTGCCGACAACCTTCCTAGGGGCGGGCAGTTTTTCCGGGGCGTCACAGGGGGCGGTCCGGTATTCCAAGGCGGGGCGCGGCATCCCTGCGTTAGGGGGCGTGCTAGGGCAAGCCTACCCTGGAGCTACCCTGGAGCTACCCTGCAGGACGCGTGCGGGCCCACCCTGTAGCTACCCTGGAGGTGGCCTGGCGACGGGCGTCTCCAGGGTGGGCGTGCGGAAATATCGCGGGCTACCCTGTAGCTACCCTGTAGCTTGCCAGCACCGAGCCACCCTGGAGGTGGCCGGCGACGGGCGTCTACAGGGTAGGCGCGTAGAAAACTCGCGGGCTACCCTGGAGCTACCCTGTAGACGGGTAGCCGCGCGCGTGCTCCAGGGTGGGCGCTCTCCGACATGTGCCCAGCGCGCCATCGACCGACGCTCCCCCAGGCCTGGCGCCTCCCGGGTAGGTGCGGGGTAGGTGCAGGGTAGGTGTAGGGTGGGTGCAGGGTAGGTAGGTAGGCGAGAAAGGAGTTTTCAGAAGGGATGGCCTAAGCCGGAGGAGATAGCACGTGTATGAAGGGGTATATTGTGACTTTACTTACTTACTGTAATTAGAGAATAAGGGCCTATTGTAGTTATCTAGCATAAGGGTTAAAGGGTATGGTTAGGGTTAGGGTTAGGGTCGGCGTTAGGAAGTTGTTAAGGGTTACAGAAAGCAGTTAGTGTTAGGGTTAGGGAGAAATCTACGGAAGTATACGGAAATATAGTAAAGAGGATAAGGGAGAGAACTTTATTACGTTTCATGTGAGTATATATATCTAGGTGTACAAGTATCAGCTTATGTTTTTTTTTTTCCCTTTTCTCGTATTTATTATATTATATAGGTATATGTATATATATATATGTGCGTGCGTGTGTATAGTAGTATCTTAAGGTAGTTAGCCTTAGGCCTTACATGATATAGTTATTTATTTTTAATTTATCTTAATAATACCTCGAAGAAAGTTTATACATTAGTAGAATGAACGACTAAATGTAAACTTTGATTAAAATATAAGGTAATTAAAATATAAGGTAACTAAGGTATAAGGGGTTAAATATGTTTGCTTGTTGCTTATATTGATTTTATGCGTTTGATAATTGTTCGTTTTGATATAAATGATAAAACTGTATTATTAGCTAATGTTTATCCTTATAATTTCTAGACTTTGCTAAGAAGTTATAATATAAATATGTATATATACCTAGGGTAAAAATATAAGCGTTGAATAAATATTACTTATATATGTATATTTATTTTTTATATCCTTTATGTTTACGTTTTTATATGTGTATACCGGTTTTAACCTTTAGCCTTTTCTTACTTTCAGTATAGCAAGCACGGTATGTATGGCCCTAGCTAGTAAGATATGGCTGGTTAAGGCCTGGCGCATAAGAGCGGGCGCCCTGTAGTCGGGCCGCTTAGGAAGACCTACCCTATAGACTTACCCTGTAGCTACCCTAAAACTGCCGCGGCAGCGACGGCTAGCTTCGTATGGCGACAAGTCCGGTACCACCGGATAGAGAAAATTCGAGGCTCCAGAACGGTATATATATCGTTGGGGCAAAGCTAAGGGTCGGGCGAAAAATCTAGGTATATGTGAAACCCCCCCGGCCACCACCGCCGACCCGCCCGGCTGGCTGATCTGGGACCGCGAACGCACAAGGTTGGGCGGAGCCACCCTGGAGCCACCCTGGAGCTAGCTACCCTGGAGGCCCCCCGCGGCTGGGCTGGCGCCGAAGGGCGGATCCGCAGCGCCCACGAAACGTCCGTGCGGGTCACGTGACCACCCTGCAGCGCGCCGCCGCCCTGCACCACCGCTTC